>CP137666.1:6324923-6397772 GCA_037976565.1 Mesocentrotus franciscanus | reverse complement strand
TTTCAAAAAACGTTGTTTATTCTCAAGGCTCGACGATGACGTATATACTCCACTTGATAACACAAATTTGGCGATTGGTACCATTTCAAGTTCAAAAGAATATATTCAACTTAAAATGATATATCTGAGAAGGCAACAGCTAGTGCAATAATATCATGTTATGTTTGTCCTATGAAACTGCCAGCTGACCTTTAAGAACTTTTAAAGGACATATTCCATGTTATTGTCGATATATTACTAAACTAATACACTATTGGAGGAGGTCACATTTAGAGTTGGAAATTACCTTTAAAAATATTTAGAATGAATAATTTAGTTAGAATCTTAATTATAATCATAGGACTGGTGCCCAATGATTGAGAATATTTGCTTTGTATATTTGGGGTTCCATGCCCTATAATAGTTATAAATGTCAGCTTCAAATACTATTTTTGTAAAGAGATACATGTATTGCCATTTTACTACTAAAATTATGAGGTAAAAGCTACTTGTGAGTGGACAACTCCAAGGAGATGTGAGTTAGTGTAGAGATGAAGTCAGTACTCAACTCTATCTCTTCCTACAAACTGACTATGATGGACGCCTGTTGAAACTGAATGACAACTATCCAATGGTGATGTTAAACTTTTGTACTCAGACGTAAATAATCACATCTGACTGATACAAATCTTTAAAACCCAATTAAACAATAAGCTATAAAGCGAACCTTGCTATGATTAAAATAATGTATATGAACCTTTATTTTTTTTTCTTTTTTCCATTATCCCATTGGGCCATAGTATACCTGTGTATGTGACAAGGCACACCAGCAACTGTTACTTCTGGATTGTTTCCGCATGAAGGTCCTCACCAAAGAGAGTGATTGTAGTTCTGCCAAACATTGGTCCAACAAAAGGACCGAAGTGGGTGAAAACAGGTTCCTGAATAGACAATTTAGTGAGGAATTCATATTAACAAGGATAGCACTCTTTGCTCAGGCTGGTCTAAAATGTTGATTAAGTGGTTCTGAAATAAATTTCATCAGCAAACTAATCACCATCATATCCTCTTCAACCATTAATCCTTCTTGCCCTTTATTTTTATCACTATCAATATTATCACCAGCTTCATCAGCATCCTCATTGTCATCAATGTTGGCATCATCCTCATGCATTACCTCATGCTCCTCCTCCTCCTCCTCCTCATCTTCCTCTTCATTCTCCTCCTCCTCCTCATCATCATCATAAGTTTTTTTTGCTTCCTTTCATTCTCACCGAAGTCCTCATCAACATAGCACCTACCACATATGAGAAGATATATCTTGGCTCTGAAGATGCGAATCCTCCTATAGCAAACGTGAGGCTGGGATCATCCACTTCTACTTCGACTGTCACTGGACCCGACAAGGGTTCTTCAACAGATGGGGTTATGCAAACAATACTGTGAGAAAAAAAATCAAATCAGGTTTATAGTGAAATTCAACATATAAATTAGCATAAATAGGTCACCCCATTTCATTGCTCTTCAAAAACTGTAACCCCAAATACATCATCAATTTACCGAAATGCTAAACAATATGTCATGTACCCGGCAGAAGGGTGAGAACGGATGTTCGAAAGAGGATACATAATATATTTTGAGAAAACACATTCTAATATTTTGACTGTTCTTTGATTTCATCTACGCAACACATTTCAATCTGTACACCATTGATATTGTTACAGAGATATTATTAATTCAGAAAAAACAGAAATATGACAAAGGATTTGTGTTTATGCCTTTCTGACAGGCACACAAAACTATTATTTATCTATTTATTCATCTCATTTATCTATATCTTCATTCTATTCTAACACAGTAGCTCTAACAGTAGCAAAATTTCTTCAGAGAGGTCATGTACAAATTAAAGATTACAAAAGCAAAGGAAATTGAGCAAAATATAAGTACAAATTCAACAATGCAAAGGTTTTGTTTTTGTTTTACTTGAAATTTTTCAAAGTTTAGTACATTTTAAGAACTCACTGGGTGATATTGCTTAAACTCAAGTCAACATGACAGGGTTGACCTGCTATAATCACTTCAAGGGTTGAGTTAGCATTCACTGCTGCATCAGCCACAAGACTATCACCAATGATGTTCACCATAGTATCGCCCTGAAGTGGACCAAACACTGGCGAGACCTTCAAAATAAGGCAAGATGTATGAATTAGTTACATCCTACAGTGCATGTTAAAAGAGTTCAGAAATTGTATTAAAAACAACTACTTTTTTGGGAAAAAGGTATTACTGGTTTATACATTAAACAATATCTCTCTTGACCATCACATTTAGATACTCAGATTTATCCTTCATTTCAATCAATGCTAATTTTTCTCATATCTTATCATTTGTAAACTAGAATACCCCCCACTCCAAAAAAAACACCGAAATTACAAATATAAGAAATGTCTAACAGACTGTCTTATCATTACTCCTATCTGCAATTCCATCAAAACCATTGATTTAAAAAAACACCTCAGGTAGTTTTGTAAAATCATCTCTTAATAGAGTACCAAATTTCTTTTGTTTCTTATACGTTCATTAAGGTTTGAATAACGGTGGCCGGTTCATTCACTGGACTTTCAGTCAAGAGGTTGAGGGACCAAATCAAAGCCAGGCACAAATGTCCATTGGCAATGGCAAGACATCAATCTACATTTACCACTCTACACCCAGGTGTGAGAGGGAATAATATGCTCGAGTGCCCTGAGTTGTACTTGATGTGATTGAATGCTACATATTTCACTGTTCGGCTAAAATGAGGATAACAATATTCATTTCAATATTGGAGCACCAGGAGTGTCAGCTGTACCACACTTGCTTCTGCGACGATTGCTCCTCGGTAATTTCCTACACTAACTGAATACTATAACTTCAACCATGGACCCAACACTATACAAACTCTAACCCTAAGCCTAAACTAAACCGAACACCCAATTACTAACCTAATCCTAACCCTTACCCTATATTTTTTTAACCAAAACAGAAAGAATCCTGGAATAGTTGTCATCAGAGCAAATATCAGAGTACTGGAGTGTGACAATGTGACAAAATGCATGAGTATCTAGTCATGCAAAGAGCCACTTATATTATGAATATTATTAATCTATCTCTAAGGAATTAGGCTTACCTCATAGATAGCTGGTGAACAAGCATCAGTCACCCAGTCAGGATCATCTTCGAATCAACTTCTGTTTCCGGCATTTCACCAGATGGACCGTCAGCACCATTACATTCCTCCTCCGTGGTGCACACCCCTCTGCACCACCCGCAGCCATTGGGGTCACGAGAGGTCACGCAGGCGGAGCAGTGGATGTAGTGCTCACAAGTCTTCATGGCTATCTTATACACCTGAATAAGATATACGAAGTAGAGCCTATATCTATCAGTGGCGGATCCAGGAATTTCTTACCGGGGCACAAAATCGCATGGGGTGAAATATATGAAAACGATGGAGCGAGGCGTCAGCGGCTAGGGAGCGGAGCGACCAAGTGGGGGTGGGTCTAGCTGGGAGGGGGTCAGAACCCCCTCCCTGAGTAGGAAGCATTTGCAATTTTAAAACCACATTAGGTGCATTTTCAGGCACTTCCTGGAGTAATATGACGTAAAATTGCTTTCTCCTACCCCCTCAAAGAGTAGGGATCCAGGGCGGATGATGGGATCTAGCTTTTTGCTAAGGGGGTTGATCCAATGACGACACAGAGCATCGTCCACGAGCCGCAGAAGCGGCGATTTTTGTTGTTGCTATTTTGAACCCTGTAAGTGATGTTTTCCTGGCATCTACTGACACAATGGAGACCATAAAAAGCAGTGCATGATAATTACGTTTTAAATCAAGTAACAGTTTAAGGGGGGTTGACCCAAAGACGATGCAGAGCATTGTCCACGAGCCACGTAGCGGCGAGGCGATTTTTTGGGGTGCTATTTTAAACCCCCGTAAGTGATGTTTTCCTGGCATCTATATACTAACACAATGGAGATCATAAAAAGCAGTGCATGATAATGTCTTTTTAAATCAAGTAACAGTTTAAGGGGGGTTCGACCCAATGACGATGCGGAGCATCGTCCACGAGCCGCAGAGCGCGAGGAGATTTTGTGGGCTATTTTGAACTCCCGTAAGTGATATTTTCCTGGCATCTGCTAACACAATGGAGACCACTAAAAGCAGTGCATGATAAAGTCTTTTAAATCAAGTAACAGTTTAAGGGGTTTGACCCGATGACGATGCGGATACTGTGTGGGTCTGGACACATGATGGCGTTTTCTATTCACATTTTCACTTGGCAGCCCAGGGGGTTAAACCCTAACCTCCCCATGCCCCATAGATCTGCCACTGGGATCTTTTGCAAACTGGAAGCAATAAGCATTACATGTAGGCGATGGAAAAAAGTGCTTGAGAAACGGATAGAAACTTTGTGGTAGGCTCTCTTCGGCCACAGGAATGACAGAAAATAATATGACAATGAAACCAGCAACTGTGGCAGGATTAATGGCGGGGACAATCTGCATGCTGAAAGAGCACTTAGAATAGGTATATCAGAAAATTAATTCAAGGCTAAGTTATAAGTTAGAAGAAGTTATAAAGGAGATAAAATCTTTGGTATTAGTCATGTTCGACTTAAAATTGCATGCCCCGGCCCCCTTACCCGGTAAAAAAACACCTTCTTATAATATCATCCCCTTTCTTTCTTTTCCCTTCTCATTATTCTCCTTTTCCCCTTTTCTCTCCTCCTCTTTCCGCCTTTCTTCTTTTTCCGCCTTTCTTCTTTTTCCGCCTTTTTCTCCTCTCTCTCTTCCCTTTCCTCCTTTTTCTCCTCTCCCCTTTTCTTTCCTCCCTCTTTTCTTCTTCTTTCTCTCTTCCCTTTTTTTTTCTTTTTCCTCTCTTTCTTTCTTTCCTTTTTTTCCTTTCTTTGGGCCGGGGGCACGTGCCCCTGTGCCCCCTGGATCCGCCACTGATCTATATATATATATATATACCCTTTTATTTCAAATGAAGGGTGACATTCATGATAGGTATTTATGTGCTATTTACTTACCATTTTTTGTAATTCCCTACCCCCTTAACATTTCCTTTATTTTGTCATGTAATTCCCATGACCAATTTTTGCAATGTGATTGTTCTTCTTCTGAAACATGAAATTATATAATTTCTAAACTCATATATTTCAAAATTAACTATATGTCCTGCAAGAGCAAAATGACTGCATCATCATTTTACACTGTAACTTCTGAAATGGCCACTTCCAGAATTGTATTTTTCATGACTTATATTTTATTTTTAATTTTTATTTTATCTAACTTTCTGTGACTAATACATACATACAAGTATTAGCACTTCATGGGGTTAATACCCAAAATAAAAGAAAATACTCCCTTCTTAATTTGAACTTCCAATATTCAAACATAGCATGTCACAATGAACTGTCATCTCAAGACATTTTCACTTACTTTGTATGGAGTCATAACATACATGTGTTCCTGGTCAGAATCCAGAGGCATATCTCTCAATACAGGCCCTTCTGTATCTAGCTTGATGTCCTTATAAGGCTTCAGAGGGTAGTCTCTTCGCACCAAGTCAATGTTGAGAGGTTCAATCACAAACTGGGTTGAAATGACATTTGAAAAAGAAAGACGGCTGTGAAGTATATATTTTTTGACACAAGACAAAGTGTAGTATATATTACAAGAACTTCAAGAAGAAATATATTCTTTCACTTCTTATTGATACCGTAATGCACAAATTCCCAGACCTCATTTTGTATCTTCCCCGTCATATTTTCTTACATTCTTTTTGTTAATATTATTAAATTGTTGTGTTCCTTTTCAAGTATGTTGATTGCCTGTATGTACTTATTCTTCTGTATGTATTATGCAAATAAACAAAGCAAATTGCCATTGGTATGGACAATAAATACATTGAATTGTCAAAATGTATATATATATATATATATATAGGCTGAACTCTCAAATACATGACTGTGTAACAATCATAATCTTCTTGCAAGACATTCATTACTTTTTACTGACTTTAACTGCTATTGAAAAGCCTGTCAACTCAATTAGTTGACTATTGAATGTTTTTCATTTCCTGAAGCTTAATACTGGTTGCATCTGTATGCCATAGGCAATAGGTTAACATTTTGTGAGAAAATGAAAATGAAATAAGGAAAAAAACCCAGATAAAATGAATATTATTGTATATGTTTGCCATTTCATACTGGTATGATATCAATATTGTATTATGAAAAATGTCAAATCACTCAAAACTTTATTCAGATGAATGAGAGTTTTTTTAGGCATAAAAATGTGATTTTGTTCTTTTAAAACTCTACATTCAAGACAGAAGGATATTATTTTTCTCTTCAAATGCTTGTTTATTGGTTTTACTCATTGGTTAATTGGTGCCTTATCAAATCAACCTACATGTAGCATCTAAATCCTTTTGAGTCACTTCCTCATGTCATTGTACATAGTGTATATCCTTGAAAAAATTGTGAAATTAGAGTTCCCAAATTGAGCACATTTGATATCAGTTAACCTCTTGACATACAAACATCAAATACAGCCATGAAGCAGCATTGTATGGGGAGTATGACAACCAGTATATCAATACTTGTAGTATGAGGAAATATCCGAAACTTGATATCTCCATCACACACTTCCTGTACAGGGATAACCTATTAAAAGCAATTGACCCTTTCAAATAGCCCCATAATGACCACATATTGGAAAACCAGATTCTAAATTTTATTACTCCACCCCTAAATGAAAGTGTTGGGATAGAGAGAGAAGACAGGAAGACAGTGGGACAGAAGCGGAAACTGAAGCATTGTTAAACAACCTGTCAATTCGCAAGTCAGGAAACTTTTGTATACAAGCATTTTATTAATGCCCCAAACAATCACAGCTCTGTACTTGGCTAACTTAATATATTTCATTGTATTCCAATCATTAAAATATATACAATTTACTTTTCTCTGGTGACTTAATTGCATTTTCACCCTTTGCTTTCCCTTTGTTATAATGTGCTTCTGAAACCAGTTTATGTGAATAATACAAATATTAATTTATTACACAAAAGAAAGAAAAATCTAATCTATACAAAATCAAGAGAGTATCACTTCATTCATGTTCCTTATGCGATTGCAATTCATAAACTCTGCCTTATTTTCATCAACTTTTATTCATTCAAAGAAGCACACACTCCCTTAGTTCATTGTTGATGTTTTTTAAATAATTTGTATTACTTATGATTAATCTAAAAAATAAAAAAAAATATTATTTCCTCATAATTATAGTCAACAAAGGCTGAATAGAGGGAGTTATACATATCATGCCAATTCTTCATTTTCAAAGAGTGGAATTTATTAAACAAATGAGAGTTGAAAGCTACATTCACTTGTGAGACATACATTATGTTCATGGGTAACACAACTGCATATATACATGTTTGTGTGTAGGGGTTATTTTCATGGGCTACTGTAAAGAGGCTTTGCAAATAATTCCTGGGCAGACATTATAATATAGCCTTGATTTGACATTCTGTTAAGATATTGACACTAAAAAGTCATCAGAAAGATGGAGACAATGGACAGAACATCAATGTATCTGGCATATGTGAAACAATAAGAGGACATATATACCTAGACTGATTCTAATTTCCCTTTCCCTACCAGAACGTACTCAAGATTATCTTAAGCACTTTTGTCTCTTATTTTCCATGCCTGCAATTTTCCACAAAACAATAGGCACCAATTGATGGAAGGATTGCTGTGCAAAATGGCTTAGCAACATTATACCCATTTCAGGTCTTGATTAGCTCCCTGACAACCCTTTTAACCCTGGAATAGATAATTTATTGTATTTCTTTATTTCCACTTGTTGGATGGAACACCCTTAACTAATATATTAATCTTGAAGTCTTTGGTATATCTTTCCCATGATAAATACAATGTGGCACAGGGAGATTTGTGTGGCATATAAAAAGTTAAATCAGTCACTCAGTCTCAACTACCTTATGTATGCGCCCAGACTTGGTGCCCATGACCACTACCGTATCTTTGCCCATGGTAAGAGTTGATAACGAGGTATAGTGATGGCCATGTCCGCCTCCAGTAAGGTAATCAAAGGCCTTTATTGTAGTTTGCGCTTGAATGGGATGCAGATCGCCAGTCCCGCAGAAATCGCTCTCAACATTACGATACTAGGAAAAAAAAAGAAAATTAACATAAAATGAGCTTTGTAGTAGTGCCCCTCCCTGTTTTTCTCTTATGCTATCTTCACCTCTCCATCCCTCTATCTGCTAATAAAACTGTCATTTTCTTTCTCCTTACCTCTCTTTGTCTGCCAGTCTATCTTTCTCTCTCTCTCTCTCTCTCTCTCTCTCTCTCTCTTTCTCTTTCTCTCTCCTTTCACACAGTAGACCTTATGACTTTAAAAAAAAATACATTTTCTGTTCAGGCATTCCATTCATATTCTTTTGGCTACCTTATGCAATTTCATTATTTATCCCTTTCATCTATTCAACAATAATGTTTTTGCTACAGCAATTGCTCTGCAAATGTACTTCCTACTTCTACTTCTCAATTGATTCTTGTTAGACCATTTGGTATCCTATCTTTCCGTGTGTTTTGAAAGTTACATCTGGGCCCTGTCTTATAAAGAGTTACGATTGATCCAAATCAATTGTAAGTCCTCCAATCAATCGCAGTTTGCAGTCTCCTATCTCTTATGTACATAGTTGCAATTGATATCAATCGCAAATAAGTTGCGCTTGATATCAACTCTTTATAAGACGGGGCCTAGTGTAAGATGAACATCACCTCATCTTTATATTTTTCAAGAAAATACTTAATCATTGCCTGTATCACATGATTAAGCATGACGGAACCCATAATAATTCATGTACTTACTGTTGCATAATTGCACTGCAGATTGTCTGAAAACTGGCTTAAACCCTGGTGGCGAGTCCATTAAAGCAACGTTGTAATCCTTGTGTGACTTTCTTGGTTATCTTCTTCAAAGTGAAGATGCACATGGCCATATTGCTGGTCGGTTGATCGGGTACATCTGGAGAACTCTCTGCAAACAGACCAAACAAGGCCATGTCCCCAACCTTCATGTTGAGTTCCCCGGCTAGCTCTACACCAGCAGAGCCACGTGCGCTGCCTGGAGCAGGTTGTGCGACCACTGGCGAAGCTCTTGCATTCCAGTGGTAACTCGGTGTAGGAATAGTAAGCTGGAATACAAGGAAGGGAATTATGGGACATGTTACCAATGCCAGGCAGTGGCAGCTCCAGGATTGATGAAATTTACACAGCATTTTTTTTTGTGCTCTCAAAATGATACCAATTCCAATGGGGGAGGAGCAATGCTGGTTGTGCTCCTTTAAATCCAGCACTGTATCAATGAACCTGACTTAAATATGGACATAGGCTTTTGATGATTAATACATATTTGCCACAGATGGCTTTAGAAAGGTTTAAACCTCCACAAAAAGCAAAATAAAATATACCTACCATTGTCTTCGTTGCAGATTCGAACAAGCCGGGAATGATAATTTTCTGAGTCAACTTCTTCTTTCTGAACGGTGGTAAAGTAGCTGAATTTCTCAAACGTGAATCCATTAATGTACTTAATCGGGTAGTTATGAGCATGCTCATCTCTTATATCAATGTATGTGTAACGCCCAAATCTCAACTCTTGATAGGCCAAGTCGAAAGTCCAGCGACTGTTTCTCTGAAGGAGAAGCTTGGTAGAAATAGCATGTTGGCGGATTAGTGTGTCGTTGAAGAGAGGGTTGAAGCTTGCCCTAACGAAAAGAGCAGTATCCATTTGTTGCCCATTTGCGTTGACAATGGACGGTCCATAGAAAGCGACCACAGAGTCGCCAATTCCCAGGGAGGCTTCTTCATGATGGACAAGATCATGCACAGATTGGACAGTCGTGATGGAGTTAACATGGTGGAGCACACAGGTTCCATTGAATGCGCTGCCACAGGCGATCAAGAAATCATTGTCCTTGTCGATTAAGAGCACTTTATTCTTATTTTCCTCCCAATCTGGAGGAGGGTGCATCCAGAGCCTCCGGAGGAACAGAAGTTGGTGATGTCTGCCGTGAGCGAGCTCTGCTCCTCCACTAACGACAGGTTAGAGGCCAGGTGGTAGATGAAATTGATTCCTCCCAGATAAAGATCACCGGTCTCCTCGTTCACAATCATATGCTGAAGTGGTAGATTGGGCTCAAATGATGTGAGATTGTTTATGCTGATTTGACATGTTGTCAAGCTGACAGCGGAGAAGAAACTGGCATAAAGCAAGCAGAGGACTCGCAGGTGAGATCTAAAAGCTGTTACTGCCATCGTGATTTAGCATTAGAGAAGGAGATGATCCTCATATGCTAATGGGTGTCCTGAAATATTTTTAATAAAAAAGGGGTAAAATCACTTTTGGAGCCAAACAAAAAAGACTTAACGGAGTTTGTAGGTCACCCTTAACCGAGTGTATATGAAATATCTAGAGCTCTATACAGTAATAAAATCTCCTAGAAACCTGTTATAGCATTGAAACATTTTTGAGATATATTTTCCAGATCTTGCAAGCCTTTTTTTTTTTCAATCTAAACACACAAGCATCAATGACAGAATGGTTACTTTAAAAAAAAAAATAGTATTGATACCAGCTGTTGTTCAACAGACCTGTTTCAGCTGTTCAAGTTTCCCTTTCACAAACCATTATAGGCAACTAGGAAGCAGTTATTTGTATAACACCATAAACAAGTGACCTATAATGGTTTTAATACAAACTTGCCGATCAGAAATTCAGAATATAAATGTATACCTGTATGTGTAGTAGATTCAGTAACTGAAAGGAAAAGTTAAGAAAGGTTTAGAAAGACACTATCCTCTCTTCCAAATGGTCCCTAAATCGGAAAAAGAGATATATATCAAACCAATCAATAAATCCAAAATCCAAAATAAGCACCAATAAGCACAAAAACACAGTGATACTTTACCTCTACTGATAATTAAACTGTGGGTGACTTGGATAAAGAAATAATTCTCTAGTTTTCAAATCAAATGAACGATATCCACAACTTTCGCAATAATCCACCAACTGGTTTTGCTTATTTACGACACCAGCTCCAAGAGAGGTATCGTGCAAGTGACCACTTCAGAACCAAAGGATGTACGTTATGTGACATTTACAAGGTCTAGCAATGTACAACTATCTCTCTCTCTCTCTCTCTCTCTCTCTCTCTCATGAACACTGTGTCAGTCACACACACACACACACTTTGTACTGCCTATCTCTCTTGGTTCCTTTCCTTCTCTTGTGATGATTCTTCCTGAAATAAAATGTCAGGAAGGATTTCTGCTCACTGCTTCCTGCCAGTTACCAGCTCCCTATATCAGAAAACAAGCATTAAACATTGCCACAGTTAAGTAAGGTTTATACACTGTACATCCTTATTGTAGTTTGGAAAGCTTGTACTGTTTTATTTCACTTTTGCTTTTCTTTGAGGGTCTTTCCCACTTTACGATTGAATGGTTTGTTAATCCTTTTTCTCTTCCGCTCCTATATTTATTCATTTCCATTGTATTTCTTACTTGATTGTCCTGTAAAGTGTGCCCTTTGGCCACTGAACTTTTTGTTACTTTTCTGTTGTATCCTGTTGCTTTCCTCTGTATGAATTCCAAGCAGATGACAGTTTAGAGTTTAGACGGCAACCCTTTCATATCATTTTCATGAGGCACGCTGACATTGGTTTGACTAGGCCTATTTTGTTGGGTTTGGAACTGGTAAAATGTGAGACCTTTCTTGGTGTTGTCAAGACTCTGTATAATTGGGGAGGAGGGTTTGTGCCTGGAATAAGATGCCCCTGCTAACATACAGAAAATGTCCCTTTTCCACCCCATCTGCTCTCTCTCTCTCTCTCTTTTTCTCTATCTCCCTCTCCCCACTTCACTACACTTCTTCTAAACTGATACCCCAAATCTATCCTTTATAAATATCCTTTATGTAAATATATCTGAAACCAATAAAAAGAATAGGATAGAAAGTATTTCACTCTTTATGGCATCATGAATGGCATTCAATTTCGTTGCATCCCATTTCTCCTCTTTCTTCTTCCCTCCCCCATTTCTCTATCAATTTCACTATGATTCTCTCATTCTGCTTTTCCTTTCATTAACTTTAAATGATTAGAGTATAAAACTATAAACATTTTTCAAACTAATGCACAGAAACAGAAACCACTGTACTGCCCCTCCCCTTCCGCTCTCAACTCTTTCTCTTCTCCCTCTCCATTGTTCTCCAATGTTTTCACTCTGCTACCACTCATTTTACTTATGATAAATATATACTCAAAACATGAAAATCAGAAAGCTAAATACTGCAATCTTCCCTTCCACTCTCATTTCTCTTCCCCTCCCATTCATTCTCTTTCTCTCCCTTTCTTTAAATCTGCTATAATTTCTGTTCACTGTAATCAAACAAGTAGAACTGGGAAGACACATATTACAAGACATTAGTGTTTTTGTTTTCAGTGCACTTCCGTCAAAATCTTTCTCTTTCTATCTTTCTTTCTCTCTCTTCTCTCTAAAACTATAGCTCAGTTTATACATCCGTCTCTTTACCGTCTCTCTCTCTACCTTTTCCCGATTTGTTTTCCACTACCCTTCCTTTTCTTTTTTTTCAATACCGGTAAAGATAAATGGGTTTCAAACTAACAGACTATCAAAAGGAAAGCTTCATGTACCTTGTCTTTACTCGTCCCCTCTCTCCCTCTCCCTTCATTCTCTCTCTCTCTCTTTATTCCTTTTCATTGACTCATCCCTTCTCGTTCTACCTCCTCTCACTATTGCACTCTTTCTATAAAGAGAGCTAGTAGTCCGGGAGCCAGGGGTCAACCTAGCTGAAAGGAAACCAATTATCATGTGCACAGATGTAAAGATCGCATAGCTCCACATAACAAATCGACCGTCTGGCACGTTCTAAGTGGTGGGTGTGGCCAGGGGAGCCCCTCCCAAAAAGCGGCCCTTTTGACGACAAATTAGTATTTTGTAAATAATATTGTAAGGAAACCTTGAACCACCATGAGTTTGGTGTCATATGAAAGAAAATTAAATTATCTACATTTTGATACCTATTTCAACGAAATTAGGATTAATTTACATAGCAAATTTAAGTTAAAAACATGATTTTTGCTGATTTTTTCGAAATATTGAATTTTATCAAAAAGATTATTTTCCATATATCAAAACCGAAAGGTGCATTTTTCATAACTTTCCAGGAATTTGCTTATGTACAATGACAATATCCTGTGCGAGGAGAGGCTTATATATCTTCTCAATAAAAAGTTATAGCAATCCAAAGTCATTGATTTGATTTCCACAAAAACAACATTTTTGCCCACATGTGTATTAACTGTATGCATTTACGTGCATTAGTGTACTAAGGACCTATTTGGTGTGTTTACATCGAGTTTTAAAGATAACTTTTAACTAAAACCTCTTATCACAATGTATTTGGTGTCAAAAGATGGATATTAAAATACCTTCATCCTGATATCAATTTCAATGAGTGATGTAGTGTGTGAAATATGAATTTTGAGCCAAAAAGGTGCTGATTTTGGCCAGTATCTCGGTATATTAACTGGACAAAAGTGATTAGACATTTAGTATAGTGCAGAAAGTTCAAAGGATTTGGAGCGCTGAGTGCAATTGATAAGTTCTTCTTCTGTACTCTGGGATGTTTCAGGAAATGTGGACATTGGCAGTTGCCTCCCAGGCGCAGATCCAGGGGCAGGGGACCTAGGCCCCGCCAAAAAAGAATAAAAGAGAGAGAGATAAGGAAAAGAAGGGAAAGGGAAAGAGGAGAGAAAGGGAAAGAAAGAAGAGGAATCAGAAAATAAAAGGGGGAAAAGGGAGATCGGGGCGAAGGGCCTTGTCTCCCAGGTTGTTGCCTCCCCCAGCAAAAAAAAGAGAGAGAAGGAAGGAAATGGAAAGAAAAAGGAAGAAGGGAGATAAAGGGAATGAAATAAAGAGGAGAAGAAAAGAAAAAGTTGCGATTCTCCCGCCAACAAGTTGTGGATCGGGATGGGACCTAAAGCCCTTGCCTCCCCCCCCGCCAAAAAAAGGGGGGAAGGGAAAGGGAAAGAGAAGAGAGCTTAAAGGGAACAAAAAAGAGGAAGAAGAAAAGAAAAGGATGAAAACAAGGGGAGATCAGTTGCGATTAATTCGGCCAACAATGTGTGGATCGGGGGGACCGAAAGGCCCTTGCCTCCCCCCTTATCTGACTGTGATTTAATACCTACCCTGAGCTTACGGGGCTCTGCCCCTGGAATCCACCTAGGGCCTAAGGCAGGCCCTTGGATGCTAAACTGATCGTAATGCATAAAACCCTGAGTTTCCGGGGCTCCGCCTGGACTACGCCAATTAGTGACCTGCCAGAGTCACAAATAAGGTATCAAAATATGCTCATCTGACCGTAATTAAATGCCTAAAACCCTGAGCTTACGGAGGCTCTGCCCTGGACCCAACCTAGGGCCCTAAGGCGGCCCCTGGATGCTCACTTGACGGTAATTTAATGCCCCAAACCCCTAAAATTCCGGGGGCTCCGCCCCCTGGACCAAACGCCAATTATTGTCCTGCCAGTGTCACAAATAAAGTATAAAAATGTGTACCAATACGTACCAATATTTGGCTCGCACAATTTCAAATTTGGGCCCTTCCTAAGAAATCTTTGATCCGCGCCTCCTGCCCCCGTCCCGCCCCTTCCAGCCGCTTGTCATAATCTTGCCCATGACCAAGACAAGTTAGTGCATCGATCAACATGAATATAATATAATATCGCCATGTTTGGTTTAATGGTTTATTTTGCCTGACTACTAAGAAAACATGTGTATGCTTGTGAGCAACCAATACTCCGCATGATTCCTATTGTGATTAAATTAGAATGACATAAACTTTTCTCATAAAATTGTTTCGGCTAGGTATGCAAAGTTATTTTTTCTCTCGATTACAAGTAATTCGGTACAAAAATCGAAGGAACATTATGAAACTACTTGATTCAATTGAATCTCAGTTTTAGTCTTTGTGTGTTTCAAATAGGAAGTTCCACAACTACAATTGAGATCAATTTGAAATCTTTTCTGCTTAGCCATGAATAACTTTAAATCGTTACCTACTCCTTGAACTTCTAAGGATCTCACGATTTGATGATTGGAAAATGTCATTAGGTACCAGCTTATAATTTTGGTAACACATCACCGTCTACATTAGAGTTCTATCATGCCCGTTGCATAAATCATATGGTCTTTTTGAACATAGAATAACATTTTTTTTAATTAGAATAAAATAAAATGCAAACTTGTCGTAGATTGTTTCCTTTGAAACAGCGTTCGAGTTACAGTTCCACCAGGAACACTGTCATAGACAATCTTTGATTACTTCTATTTACTGAATTTGAATTGGGATGTGGGCAAAAGAAAAGAAGAAATGGAAATCTGCATGTAATACTCTGCAAGTTCAAGCTAGTAAATGTGCTACAACTGATCATTTCAAGCGTACAAAGCGTATTATTATTTGTGACTCTAGCAGGTCACTAATATGCGTGGGGTCCAGGGGGCAGAGCCCCGGGCTCAGGGATTTGAGCATTAAATTGCGGTCAGATGAGCATCCAGAGACCCGCCTTAGGGCCCTAGGTGGGGTCCAGGGTGCAGAGCCCCCGGAAGCTCAGGGGTTTAAGGCATTTGATAACGATCAGATGAGCATCAAGAAACCCGCCTTAGGGCCCGAGGTGGGGTCCAGGGTGCAGAGCCCCCGGAAGCTCAGGGGTTTTAGGCATTGATTACGATCAGATTAGCATCCAAGGGCCTGCCTTAGGGCCCTAGGTGGATTCAGGGCAGAGCCCCCGGAAGCTCAGGGGTAGGTATTAAAATTGTTTTCATCCTTTTCTTTTCTTCTTCCTCGTTTTGTTCCCTTTTAGCTCTCCTCTTTGCCTTTCCTTTCACCCCTTCTTTTTGGCAGGGGGAGGAAGGCAAGGGCCTTCAGGTTCCCATCCCGATCCACAACTTGTTGGCGGGAGAACGCAACTGATATCCCCTTCTTTTCTTCGTCCTCTTTATTTCATTCCCTTTATCTCCTTTTTTCCTTTTTTCTTTCCCTTTTTCTTTCCCTTTTCTTCCTTCTCTCTTTTTGTAGTTGCTGGGGGAGGCAACAACTTGGGAGGCAAAATCAGAGGAATATCTACAATAAAGCACCTTTTTGGCTCAAAATTCATATCTCACACACTACATTACTCATTGAAATTGATATCAGGATAAAGGTATTTTAATTATCCATCTTTTGACACCAAATACATGGTGATAAGAGGTTTTAGTTAAAAGTTATCTTTAAAACTTGATGTCAACACACCAAATAGGTCCTTAGTACACTAATGCACGTAAATGCATACAGTTAATACACATGTGGGCAAATATGTTGTTTTTGTGGAAATCAAATCCATGACTTTGGATTGCTATAACTTTTTATTGAGAAGATATATAAGCCTCTCCCTCGCACAGGATATTGTCATTGTACATAAACAAATTCCTAGAAAGTTATGAAAAAATGCACCTCTCCAATTTTGATATATGGAAAATAATCTTTTTTGATAAAATTCAATATTTCGAAAAAAATCAGCAAAAATCATGTTTTTAACTTAAATTTGCTATGTAAATTAATCCTAATTTCGTTGAAATAGGTATCAAAATGTAGATAATTTAATTTTCTTTCATATGACACCAAACTCATGGTGGTCAAGGTTTCCTTTACAAAATACTAATTTGTCGTCAAAAGGGCCGCTTTTTTGGGAGGGGCTTCCCTTGGCCACACCCACCACTTAGAACATGCCAGACGGTCGATTTGTTATATGGAGATATGCGATCTTTACATCTGTGCACATGATAATTGGTTTCTTTTCCAGCTAGGTTGACCCCCCCCCTTGCTTCCGTACTATAGGAGCCTTGCATGGTTTGTTCAAAGTACATAGAACAAATCTTTGAACATTACATAACTTCCTATTTCCTCATCTGAAAACAAATTCTTGTTGTACTAATACTATTATCTGATAGTTCAGGAGTTTAAAAAAAAACACTTCCAACTTCCATATAAGGCAGGAAAAACTGACCTATGCATGCAACCAACTTCCATCAAAACACAACTGAACACTACACTTCAGTCAAAATGTAGTTAGGCAGAGCTTCTCATTATTTAAATGACTTTTATTTAGCTCAGCCCCAGTCAACCATTTTTGGACTGAAAATTAAGATAACAAAAAAGTAGGAATAGGTGGGAAAAGGGGAGAACATGATCACAGCTAATTTAAAATAAAAGATAGTGTTGTAGAGACAAAAGTAGGAAAAAAGTAGGAAGAATTAGGAAAGGCTGAGAATTGTAGACATTCAAACAGTTGAAAGGGTGGTGCATGCATCCCACCCATCCTGTCTGGTGTTATAGTGACTTCCTATAATGGCTGTTGATCATGAAGAGCACCTATTACAGAGTTTGATTTCTCTCAGGACTCGTGTAATGAGAAATCAACACTGAGAAAACACGCAATAAGCACGGCACAGAAGTAATTTAGGAATGAAAAGGTGAATTCAAAGTTCATAAAAGATTTTGTGAAATGTCATATGCATGCAATATGATACAAATCATATAACTTGGGCAAAGGCAAGGGGAAATCAAGATTTGGGGGATAAAAATATATAAAGCTATTGATAAATAGTGAGGCAATCACGTCACAAACTGATAACCGTATTAGCAATTTGTGTAGTGATTTTCTAAGTTCCATAGTTTTTCATACTTCAAAAAAAAAATTCATAACTTCCTTATTAGTTATCCCATTTTACTCATATGATTTTTACTCCATTTCTCTTGTTTTTCTGCATCTATTAAAAGCAAATTATTTTTGGAGTGGACTTATTTAGCCTTTAATTAATGGTAAGAGGATCATATAGGATACAGTACACTGAACCTGAAAAAACAACAACAACACTCCATCCCATCCCCCCCCCCACTCTCTCTCTCTCTCTCTCTCTCTCTTTACTGTTCTTCTGCATCAATGCTGAGCTGTCCTCCAGAGCTAAAAATATCAGATTTTGTTATATTTTTCATTAGCTCTCTTCTCCGGATCAGAGAACATGATATAGTAATAAAAGAAAATTATTAAAAAAACATAGTAACCTAGGCCCAGGGGCAGATCCAGCTGGCGGCAAGGGAGGGGGCCTAAAAAGGGGCCCACTTCGTGCGAAAATTTGAAAATCGTGCCGGCCGATTTTTCGCTCAGTGGGGGTAGTGAGCACAATTTTTTTTTTTGGTACCCGAAAAAAAAATTTCACTATGGGAAGGGTTTTTTTCCAACACCCCCTCCCCTAGGGCGCCAGGGGAGAGGGCCCATCTTCTTTTTTTTCAAAAAAGGGTGTTTTTATCTGTTTTGGGGGCTAGGGAGGGTCCCCGGCCCCCTGGATCTGCCACTGCCTAGGCCTACATGCTTTCCTGTCAGTAATCGACTTCAAGACATTTAATATTTCAGATAAAACTGACTTTCCATATGACTTTTCTATTGTCATGTCTGTTCAATACTCAAGTCAAGGTCAATACTCAAGTCAAGGCCATGACTAATTAAGTTACACTAGACCCTATACTCATAGTAATAGATTAAGTGAAGGAATTCTCTTTTCCGACTCCTTTCATGCTCAAATTGTAAATTCCTCTTGTGTGTTCTCTCTTTATTACCTTTAATAGTTAATCCTTACAAACTTGTCGTTTCTGATTTCAGCTTAAGACTAATAATTGTTAGTGTTGTAATGTAGAAAGAAATGAATAAAAGAGAACTTACGAAGCACCAACCCATGCCATATCAGCTATGGAAATTAACCCTCTGCTCACGCCTGACAAACGCCTCGATCACGGAGCGAACACTGGAGCTCCCTAGGAGGCTTACAGGAATGGTTCTTCGTCAGCTGCCGCTCGTTGCGAGGAAAGTTTGCAAAACTCTCAATGAATAATTGATCTCCTCAAGTCATCATCTCCAGCCGAATCCCCCTTTTTGTAGCAAAACATGGTGAGAAATATACAAATAATTGTGCTACTTTATTCTACTTCCCTCAGTTTCTTTCGATCGGCCAAGAATTATCACCAAGCAATCTCTAAACATCCGAAAATGTCACGGAAATCCGGTACAGTTTCGAGCTAATATGATTGTCGCGGAAGCAGAGATAATTTTACCAGGAGAAAGGTTTTTTTTTTGGGGGGGGGGGCTCGAATGTGTGACGAATGTTTTAAAAACAAATAATTCAACTTGAAAAAAGTGTGTCAATTACGCTGTCAACGTCAATCTTTTAAATAAATATAGTGCCAGGTTGCAAGATCATTGATGGGGATGGGTGGTGAATGGGGCGAGGAATGGGAGGTGGGTGGGGCAGTGCATGGGATTGGGAGGTGCATGGGTGGGGGTGCACTGGGAGGTGGGTGGGGAGGGATTGGGAGGTGGGTGGGTTGGGGATTGGGAGGTGGGTGGGGTGGGGATCGGGAGGTGGTTGGGGGTGGAGATCGGGAGGTGGTTGGGGTGGAGATAATTGGGAGGTGGGTGGGGTGGGGGTGGGGGTGGGGGTGGGGTTTGGGAGGTGGGTAGGGGTGGGGATTGGGAGGTGGGTGGGTGGGTGGGTGGGGTGGGGATTGGGAGGTGGGTAGGGCAGGGAATTGGAAACGGGTGGGGTGGTGGGTGTGAGCCTCGTGGGTTGGGGGACACTGATAAGATCTTATTAGATAGGCCTATAATTAAAGAAGGAAGAAAACTTGAAAACATTTTTTTTCGTGTTGACAAGATACAAAAATCTAACAACAGAATCCCCTAGCCCTTCTCTCTCTCTCTCTCTCTCTCTCTCTCTCTCCTCTTTCAAAAGCAAGTCTAGAATCAATTGTTTAAAGAAGTAAAAATTAAAAAAGTTATGGAAGGAATCTATGGAAGGCTTTTGCTTTACTTGTATACGAGTTGTCAGCCAGGATCTCTAGAAAAAAAATGGCAAAACTGAACTGTTGGTGGTTGCAATGTAATTACAGCGAGAATTGTACAATATTCACATGCAACACATTGCATTTTGATAATTTGTCATTGCTTTTTAACCCAAAGACAAGACTTACTTAAATTGCTTATTTAACTGCAAGTTGTTAATGCTATCCAACTAGGCGCTGAAGACAGGATGTCCTCCAAATCTTAAGCAGAATTCATGAATGTAACTGATGGTGTATGGATTCTTTGTGCGGTAACCTATAACCTCCAGTAGATAATTGACACATGTAAGTTACCCTGAAATAATTCAAAATTCCTCTTATATCCACCTTTGAAAATTGATACTTTCAGTTTCTCCAACACACGGTCATCTTTCCTTATCACCTTCTCTTCTTTTTCTTCCCCGTCTACCCCCTTTTCCTCTCTCTCCAACTCTCTTCTCTCTCTCTCTCTCTCTGTCTCTCTCTTTTTCTCACCCTCTCTCTCTCTCTCTCTTTCTCTCTCCTTCACTCTCAACTCTTCCTGAGTCTTTCTTCCTGAGTCTCTGATATCTTAGTAAATGCCTCTCCCCCTTATCACATAGCAAAAAAGTTGTAAAATGAATACCAAACTAGTATGCAAATTAACAAAAGCTAAAATTAATCACAGTATGTAGTTACTAATAAACTTGTTTTTAATTATTTTGTAACAGAATTTCTCTGATTAAAAGTGCCTCCACAATATATTATCAACAATTCACAAGAATTATGATTCCCCGGTACACAATTTGTTACATCTAGTCAACCTGCAGGCAGCTTCTCTTTTATACAAGTATATACACAAGAAAATTATATCATATAAATTGTCCACATTATCACAAACACAACAACAACCACAAATGTAATGTCATTTTTATAACAATGGGTACTGCTTATAAAATAAAATTATGTATCTATGATTGCCAATGGAATGGTTAATACATGTATTCTGTCCTCCATTTCACAAAACTCAAGATATGTTTCACATTATATTTTCTTCTGGAGGAAAAGTATGAATGAAGTCTCGTTTTGATGCTCAGATGTTAATTTGAAGACTGATAAGCTAGCTAAAACTATTTGACGATTGTGACAACTATTTTGGTATATTCCATTACCCAGAGTAACATACATTTTTCTGAACATACTTTTGGTGAAAAATAATAAAACATATTTGGCAAATGTAAAGTACAGCTTTACGAAATTTGCTTCAACTGAAGTGAAGATTGCTATGTATTTTGCATTAAATTAATACCCTTCTGACTTTCAGCAGACTATGTTCTAATAATACCCACAATGATATGATAACAACCTTGTGAGAATCAAATAAACGGGTGCCTACATATTATGCTCAATTGTAGCTTATATACTCATTCAAAAGTCTCCATAAATACCTTGTAGGTGAAAACTGAATACAATTTTCAATCCTTGAAGCTATAATTACTGTGCAAATGAGGTTTTAAAATATTCTAAGAAATATATCAATATACCGGTATCCAAATTTGTTGATATATTGTAGATTTACAAAAGGGAAGATATTGACAATTTTACATTAAATTTTTAATCAAATAGAAGAACAAAATTCCATGCATAAAAAGAAGTAAAAAGTGAGATTGATCAGAAAGGTTCAAAATATACAATCACATTATGAGGAGGGAAGTACAATCCACTGTACATGTGAGTAGTTGGGGCATTGCATCATTAGTAATTAAGATACTCTTTCATGTATTTTAGAGAATACTCTTCTGCAAACAAGAAAATCGTAATAATTTACTCAATATTTTTGTAGCATGGGTGCAGTGTAAAGGTACAGCATGTATTTGTTGTGGGGCCGTATGGGCCGTGAAGAGTATAGCATACTTAATCTACAACAGTTCATATCACCCCTCCACCCCTTGAAACTTCATGTTTCCTTAGAGTGATTGTCCTTTGATTCCTTGTGATATATTTTTTAGAATCGGAACTGCGGACAAAGTGGACAAATACGAATGAATATAAATGAAACGTGAAACATAATATGAAAGACTTGGTAACAAGTATATGAACTTTGCATTCATCTTATTTAGTCTTTGAGGGAACTGTTATACTGCCAACATTCGTAAATATAGGAAGCAGTATAAGACTGAGAATAATAAAGTGTTTATTGATACACATAACATATACAATTTAAGAACTAATAAATTACTGACAAAAATTAGCACATCTGAGTGATATAATTGTGTGAGAAAATCTACTATGGAAAATTCACTTGGAAATTTTTATATTCATTTCCGAATCCTACGGATTTTGATAAATTACATTTTCTATCATTTTATAAATATATCTGAGAAATAATACATTTCTATTCTAAAGTGGCAAAAAGATACTGCTTGGCAAACAAAAAATAAAAATTTGTTAAAGAAATACAACACCTCCGATACCAAGTAATAAAGTTTAATATCTCAATAATCATGTTTACATTTCCAGGAAGTTTGGAGAATAAATATTACTTTTTTCTCACTACCTGATTTTATTAGTTAATTCATGAGATATCATTAATTCCTCATGAGAACTCACTGATTCAGGTTTACGGTGAAAAAAGACTATCATTCTTCTAATCAAACAAAAATGAAGTTCAAACATGACCGAAATAACATGAAGATTAACACAATGCTACATGGTGAAGAAGTCGAGCTTTTAAAAAAAAATTGTGCCCCACTTACGATTACTTTATGAGAAGTCATTATGCAACTATTGACTTACCACATGAATATAAGAAATAAAGACTGTGCAAACATATTAGAACAACCTTATCAGAATCTTATTAATAAGATTATTAAGGATTGAAGAAGATTTTATTTCAAGATCTAATACAAATACAGCATGATTTTTGTTTTTATTATTTTGCAATATGTTTATCAAATATGAATATAATAGAGTAACGTAATTAGTTATTTCCAGAAACATAATCTGAACAAGCTCAACTTTAGAGAGGCTGCGATCAAAGAGTGTGAATTAATATTTTAATGACACTTGTAGGTATTCCCGAATTAAAAGCTGCACATGTACACTTCAAATACTTAATGGCAAAAAAAAAAAGAGTCTAGAATCTTATAGCATCAATTTGGCTTGTCTGAGTTTAGTAGCCTAGTCTTTGGAATTTGACATTGAGATACAGACAAATAACAATGAAAACTACAGGCACATAGCTTTATCTTTACAAAAAGGCCTTTAAATACTGGAAGATGCTTTCATTGAAGAAAAAAAATTCTAGAAAGATGAGTTGATATGATGATTTGCTTTTCTTTCTCTCAAGTGTTTTATTCATGGTAAGGGAATCACAAATTGCAACCTACTTCTTCTTGTGAACTCCACTATCTGGTCGAGGTGACAAAGATATCAGATAGGCCTATATCCCTCCAGCCAAATGGATATCAAGTTCACTTAGCCTGAATATTTAAAGTTATACATCTCAATCAATTTTTGAACAATATTCTTTGTGAAGTTGCTGTTAGTGCTGTATTACTACCCAACAATCAATGGTAATCCTCTTCTTTGATAAGATGACCAGAGCCCTGTCTTCTAAACAAGTGTGATTGATTCAAATTATAACAACTTGATTTAAAATTATAACTCTGCACTACAGAGATAGGAGTTTGTAAATTTGTGATTGAGTGGAGAACTAGCAATCAGTTTGGACCAATCGCAACTCACTATAAGACAGCTAATTCTTCCCCCTTTTTCTGAACTACAGAGAGAAGAGTTTATAGGTTTGCGATATTGATTGAAGGAGTTACGAGCCATCCAGATCAATCACAACTCTTTACAAGATGGGCCCGGGGCCCCTTTGCATAAAAGTTTAGACTTACCACTGATGGTAAATTTGCCATTAATATCAACTACCATGGCAAAATCACTCAACAGCCAATAATATTAAGGTTTCCATGGAAGTTACCATTAACAACAAAGTTACCATCAATGGTCTTAGTTTTATGCAATGGGGCCCAGGACGGATAATTCTACCCTTTGTTCCCCACCTACAAAACAACACCCTCTCATACTTGCATCCTCCTCCTCATTATCACCATTTTCCTCATCATCATCATCATCATCAACAGACCTGCTTGGTATCTAATCTTCTTCCCATTCATCATCATCAAACTCTTCGCTGTCTGAGTCTTCTGGCTCATCTGTAAAATGTAAGAATAATTTGAAATCATATGGTTAATACCTTTTCAATAATCATGACTACTAGTTGAATTGAAGTTGATGATGATAGGATTTTACCAGACTGGTAAGACTTTGGTAGATCCAAAGAGGATGTCATTTAAGACACACTTCTGCAAAGATCCCCCCCCCCCAAGAAAAAATTGTGTTTGAAGAAAAATATTGATAAAAGAATACATAATTTGGGTTTTCTGTGGTACGCAGAAAACCTAACTTTTGTATTCTTTCATCAATATTCAACTTCAAACACATTTGTTTTGAAAATCCTTGCAGAAATGTGTCTTAAATAACATCCTCTTTCACATTATGATACAATTTTAGTGAAATTTTGACATCAAATTTTTGGGGCTCCCATCCCTTTAGAGGGGCTTTAAAAATTAAAATTGTAAATTATTGTTTCGGAAATAATATTTGAAGCTAATATTTTGAATTTCAAAAAATGGAACAACTAACATATAAAACAAGACATTTTTGAGTAGATTTTAGGCACCATGAATCACATACCTTGTATGGCAACAGCCCTGTGTTGCAGTGCCTGAAAGAGAGCAGCTCCTAGACCACTGTTTGGTGTGGAAGCAGGAGATTCCTCTTTCTCAGCTTGTGTGACCTACCATAAGAAAAGAGAAATAAGATCCATTACGGGTAAAATATACTTGGAATGATGGATAAGGGTTGGTTAGACCAGAACAATAATGGTGACAAGATTTTTAATCAAAAGTACACATTTTGCTTCTCGTACTGGTCTACAAAATGGTTAAAGTGCCTGTTCAAAGAAAATCACAAATATGGCAAATAACGTATCACTAGAATCAGGTAAGCTAACAGATGGTCATCGTACAAGTTTTAGGTCAACTACATATTGGGTGCTTTATAAAAATACAAATAAAACCACCTCCATAGCATCTGGGATATGCGAGAGATTCGCCAGAAAAATAACAATGTTTTAATGCCGTCACAATATGAACCAATCCTGCCCAAGCAGACGACATCCCATAAAGAATGAACATAATTGCAATGCTAATATTTCTCAAATTATGAGTTAAGTGTATATAAATGTGATGGAAATTTACACCATTCAAAAAGGGATATGACCCTGATTCTGATAACTAAATTCTTTTGTTTGTAAATACACAGGATAGGGGTTAATGAACAATCAAAGAAACCACACTTTCAAATTAAAAAACCCTCGGAATTATAGCATGGACGGCATTTGTTCCCTCTTGAAACGCTGAACATACCGCGGTGTATGCAGCTGAAAATACAATGGCGTCTTATTTTGTTTACAAGCGACGGATTCCTTCATTTTTTATCCTTGCATTTTTCATCAAAATAATACCATGCGCCGGTTTAGAGTGAGGCAATAGATTCAATATTTAGCCTGAGGGTAGTGAAGTAAGAGAAATAACTGAAGAGAAGATGACAAAACAGGCACTGAAAATGTGTGAGATGTCATGGAACATTTCATTTCATTTATTGGTTCAACCATATTTTTTAAAAACAACAACATCATCTGCTTGTGCAAATCATGTTCAACATGTGACGTCACACTTCTCAGCAGCGATCGGAGAGCTCTTCAGGTGCTATGCCGGGGCTGTATTTAAGCGTTTTGTAATTGATAATAATCATTACTTCGAATGTTTCCAAGCATTGAATTTTGATAACCTTGTCCAATCAAAGTTTCACATTTGCAATAATGACAATAAAGTTAGTTTTTAAAATCAATGAACCTTTTCTTTAAAGGTATAGACCAGTTTTGGAAACGCCCCCCTCTCAAAAAATGAAATGGAAGCTCTTATTACCAATCATGTGAAATAATATGTTTTTACTCATATGTGATAATACAAATTTTGCCGGGAAACCGCCTACTAATTGATATATTTGGTAAATTATCATATCGATCTGGCCTGGATAGATATCCCGAAGCCATTTCAACATTGAACATTTGGGCATATATTTCTGCTTTTTTTGCGAATTTAGGTTGAAGTATTGCATCTAAACCTCTGAAGGCAATATTGAATGGATATTTTGCACCCAAAACCCTTGAACCGCAATTTTACCACTACAGGTCTATATGTTTAAAGATACTTTACCTTTTTAAGGGCTTTTCCACCTCTGATTTGGTCTAACAGAGCACCACGTCCAGTTGACGCCGGTGCAGGGCTGTCAGCCACATCCACTTTTTTGAGGGTTGTCCCCTGGTGTATCTGATCAAGGAGGCCACCACGGGCAGTATTACCACCACCACCACCACCCATGGGAGCAGCTGGTGGAGGGGGTGGAGGAGGGGGTACAGATCCATTCATTGGAGGCGGCATTGGTGCCGCAGGTGGAGGTGGCGGGGGTGGAGGAGCCGAGGTCATTGGTCTTGTTGGGGGTGGAGCTGGAGGTGCATTGTATTGTGACTGTGGGGGCGGGGGAGGGGGAAGACCACGAGAAGGGACTGGAGCAGAGGGATAACTTCTGGATGGGGGCACAGCGGGAGGGGGTGGACCTCTTGAGTTTCCTGGGGGAGGGGGTGCAGGAGGCCGATTTGGAAGAGGTGGACCAGGGGTTCTTGATGGGGGCGGAGGGGGTGCGTGGCTTCCCCGTGATGGAGGTGGGGGAGGTGGTGCACTGGTGGCTCTTCCTAGTGCTGCCAAAGGATTACCTAACGAGATTAAAGAAGGGAAAAACAAAAAATTACACAGATAATTAAATAACATGAATACAAAGGAAAGAAGCAATTTATCTGTTTAAATGCTCCCACACTAAATCATGATCAATATAGCTCATTTTTCTGTTATATAAAGCTGATTTCCATCAAATTGATACACCACTCAATACACATGTCAAGTCTTCTGATATCTATTAAAGCAACAAATAATGGTACAGATGAAGATGATACATGGTAATGGTAAATACATGTATTTGTTTTAAATGTATTAATAGAGATATATTAGGATATAAAAGAAAATCTTCAATTACTAGTTAAATGTCTATTGCAAGACAATAGAGAAAAAACATGTCATGAGAAGATGAGCACTGCACATACATATTAGAATTTAGACAGAAAAATGTAAACTTAAAAGATTTTAACAACTGGGATAGGTTTCACCTTGCTTACCATATTATAAGCATTTTAAATAACACCGATAATAATTCATTATAACAAATTAATGTTTCTCCTTATAACACTTTTGACAAAAACAATAACCTACATGGCATGGAAACACAACTCCCATGGTTGTAATTGGATGTGATATAAGAACTTTCATACCAACAATTCTTACACCATTTCTTTTCCTTTGTTCTTTCTGGATCTTCTTTGTCATTACATCTTTATATTAAAGGTACCGGTAATACAAAATTTTGGTATGGGGTCATGAATTTGGTTCAAATGAACATATTGGAAGCATATGCGATTTTACAATATTCAATGATCATTGTCGCGGTTGAAATTGAGTCTAAAGTGATGAAATTGTAAATAATAAACTCTTTATGTTGTATAGCTCCCTCTCAAGACAGATATTACTTTAGCTTTAAAACAATGTTTCTTGACTACAATCGACCGATTTGCTATTCCCGTTTGGAAATGATATACAGTCAAACCTGCTTTAGTGACCACCTGTCTACAAAGACCACCTGTCTACAAGGACCACATTTTTTGTTTCCCTTGAAAATGGTTTCTCATTGAAACATGTACTAAAGGAACCTGTCTACAAAGACCACCTGTCTACAAAGACCACTTTTTGTGTTTCCCTTGGGCGGACGCTATAGACAGGTTTGACTGTATCAGAACTAAGTATTCTGAAATGTTCATGGTCGCAGCTACCATGGAATGGCCTTAGGCGCTTTTTGAAATATTAGAAATTTACCGGGAGCACCTGTAAATTTTGATTATTCAATTTCTCGAAAGCAGAAGTATTTTAGGGGCTAAATTTCCTAGTGCTTATAAAACATCCACAGGGGCATCCAAATATATCAAAATTTTAAAGAATTACTATCCATCCAATTTTCAAAATTTCCCAAAACTTTGCATTACCTTTAAATTTGACGTCCATATAATTTGTTTTATGTTTGCAACACAGACTTACTGAAAAGCAGTCATTTTAGGCTGATGTGAGTCAACTGTGATTAAATAAATTCATTCAATCAATCAATCAAAGAAAACATTGTCATTTGTCTTTTAGAATATGGAATTATGAGGCCTACATGATGTTCAAATGTGTCCTGTATTGCACGAGGTGAAATACATTAAAGAATAATGTACATTATAACTTAACCCTAATATGAGTTTTAGCAATGATAATGTGTCTCATAATATACCTGTGTAATGATAAAGACAATGACCAATGGATACACGTAGATGTATAATTAGACAAGTCCATGCTATTTTGTCCCATATGTTTAATACCAAACTACATCCAAGATATTTCTGTTTCTAAAGACTGTGTAAAGCTGGCAGCACTACTAGAGCAAAAATATCAAATAAAATGATATCTCAAAGTCAATTTTTATTCACAGTTCCATAATACAATCTCATAATAACTGGTAAGAAATGTATGGGACAAACATTGGACTTGCCTAATTTGTTTGTGTTTAAAATACACTATTAGATAATATTGACCAATGGGAATCTAAAATGACCATAAGTTCAGGTTACACTGGTAATAAATTTTAAAAATGTACATTACTTGGCAAAAGGTATATATGTATATATATTATATATATATATATAGAATCATACTACATGTATTATCTTTCAATATATCACTCTATGTTTAAAAAAATGAATATTTTACTAATGCTCTAATTTTGAAAGTTTAAAACCTGTTTTGTCAGACTATGATGGTGTAGCATGAAACATCTTTGACCCCTTGCGTACCATGGCCAGTGAATTCTACCTAAGACTTTCAACAGTTTGGAATACAAATAATTACCTGTTTCATCCTAACATCAAAACAAGTTTTTTTCAAAGTAGAGTCTGTTATCTCTCTCTCTCTTTCACCCTTTTTCTCAATAACACAAGTACTTGCACAATCTACTTTGAAAAGAATCCTGCTTCTGTTTATGATGGAAGATGTGCTGGATGATATGATACATGTGGGACGAATATTTACATACAATCATTATCATTTCCATGAAAACCCATCATAAGAAATTAAAGAATATCAAATGTAAGAAAATGGAACACGTTATCCTGAGTAGAAATAACAAAAAAGTCTGAAAAAAATAAATTTACGACAATGGTACACTATTTTGTTAGGAAGTTTAACTGTGCAACCAGAAACTTTTTAGCATTGTAGATGAAAGCTGTTTAGATATAGCAAGGAGCTTTCATCAATTGCTAAAATTCATTGTTGTTTCAGTTGCGATTTAACTTACTTTGCAGCATGAAACTTTTTATTCATCTTTACCACGTGCGAAAAGTTTCTGGTTTTGCAGTCCTGCAGTCTATTTGTTTCACTACGCATCTAAAATATTGCAATATGAGTTGTATGCATCAAAAGCTATCATTTTGCTTGGCATTAGGTTTTGTTTTACATGGTAAAAACATTACCAGAATCTTTTTCCTGACAAAATCTGATTGAAAGCTTTCTTTTGAACATTAATTTTGTTGTAATTTTGGATTGATACCATCATTGATAGATTGCTCTGGTGAGATTTGATTGGTTGTTATTGCAAAAGATTTTACCATGTATTCTTTGAAGCAGACACGCATATTAAGGTAATTTCCTAGTACGATGTATGTAAAATCTACTTTCTTTATATCAAATACATGTAGAACTTGAATAAGTTTGTTACAAATTGCATGAAAGCCATAATAAAGTGGCAAGATCAAGAGTTAATGAAATGTTCAGAATGTGCATGGAAATCCAATTAATGCTATTCTACAACTATACTTATAATGAATACATAAAGACGTTTTGAAGATTTGGGTCGCGGATACCTATTGAAGAGGGACAATATTTGCTTGTGAATTTTGGTTTACCGGTAGTTGATACACAGATTGGACTCAAATTACAACAACAAAAACATCAAGATAAAGCAAAAAGTACACAACATGAAACGAGACACAAAAGAACATATGAAGAAATATATGAAATGATTTGGATATGCTGTCGAAGTTTATCCATAAAAGTGAGAAATGCTGTAAGGTCAGCACATAGTGATGGAGCTTTAAGAAGAAAAACACAGGTCACCTTACCACCCAAACTTTGCAAAAAGTCATCTTCTGCATATTAAACCAAAATGGAGGAGGAGGAGGAGGAGGAAAAAGAAAAATGTCAAGATATAGGGCAAGAAACCACACTTATGCAGTATTTATCATCACAATGAGCGTATGGTAAGAAAAATTGTAACGAGAGAATCCATACTCATATTAAGAGTATCATACAAGGCACATTTTTTTATCGCAACATTCTTCTAAATAGAGCATTGAGAAAGACACATTCTTAGAGATTAGCAACAATGGAAATAATGGACCCCTCCCTATCAAAAGCAATAACAACAAAGACAAGAACAACATCAAAAGAACAATCACAGATAAATAGATCTAGATGACATATTTGGGTCATATGATTTAAAATCCATGGATTTTGGGAAAGCAATATTAAGACTACCGACTATCATGAGGTTCTATGTAGAAAATTGAGTGGAATCGCACACCGATTTGTAATAACTCAAAATTCATTGTCAACACTGAATAGACCCTCCAGTTGAATATTAATGAAAAGGTTTTATCAGAGTGGTTGGAATTTTTAGACATCTATGGAATTCTTTTAAGCATACTAGAAGCAACTAGCTAATCCTCAGACAATAGAGAGAATGCAAGTACGCCAGAGATGACTGTATGTCATGTTAAAGAATCTTGCAAGCTACGATGTATATTGAGAGTTAGTGAATTGTATTATTTAACCAAGGACTGGAAGACCTATACTCAAGCATCAATTGCTTTGTGGACAATTCCTAATACATTTCAATTTCCTACATGTAACTTAACCGGTCAACTGGATGCAGCACTATGCATTCCCCTAATAAACCCTAACCCTAAATCTACCCTAAAACCCAATCCCAATGCAAGCCCTAAGCCTATACCTCTAGCAACATAAAGCCTGCAGCAATGGTAATCTCCACCAAGGTGTTCAATGGGTACTTCTAATGTGGTCGGATTGGCAATGCCTGGCCAGAATACTCCACAGAGAATAGAGCATGTGCACTATAATGTGCGGATTAGCAAGTGAATCCAATGACCATGGTAATAATAATTACAATGTAAAGCACTTGTAAAGAAACGTTATGTTAAAGGGCAAGCCAACCCTTGTAATAATATCATTTGTATTTAATAATGAAGATAAACAGAACAGCAAAAGTTTGAAATAAATTGGACCAATAATAAGAAAGTTATGAATGTTTCAAAACAAATATGAGATCACTAAGTGTATGTGAATCTCAAATTGGCAGTTTGGTCAGTGCATTGTGACGTACCGTATTTGCCGGCGTAAAGGCCGCAGTATTTTGTCTTCCGAAAATATCAAAAAGTCTGGGTGCGGCCAATCCGCAACAACAGTGAAAAATCGGCTGTTAAAACAGCACGTAATTTCGTACATATGGGACTCCCAACGGTACAATGACTAGATCTATACCAGTAATGGTACAGGACATTTCTAGATTAACTCCACACATCTTACCGACTATTTCATGTTGCATTGTTGACATGAAGTTTTGTCGATCTCGTGAATAAACTTCATTCCCTATTTTTAACAAATTGTACGGGTAGATCTAGATTTAAGTCCGTGTCATTGCATTGCTAAAAGAAGGAACTGTTACGGAGCTACCGCGCAACGCAACTGCGCATCCGGACGAAGTCTGTTTTCTTACTGTTTTCTTCGTATCCATTTCACGGAATTTCGTAGGTACGGGTATAAATAGGATACCCAAACTGCCTGCGATACAGGACTAACCTCAAAATCGATGAAGATTTGCTAAATTACGATCAATTTTGCAGTAAACTTATTTTTTTACTGTAAATTTTATAAAAATATTGATGAATTTGGTATCAGCTTGTAGAAAAAATAGTTTTCTACAAGAAATTTATGATAATTTTGTTTGGTCTGTTTGGTTTTTTTTCCTTCCATTTTTTTTTTTTTATTTATTTTTTTTTTAGTCTATGAAATGTCAAAATCGGGGGTGCGGCCTATGCGGCGCTGCGGCCTTATCGCCGGCAAATACGGTAGTTGCGTATAACTCTCTTGTTTGTAGTGTACTAAAATATCATTAATTTCTGTTTTTCTCCTAAAGCACTTTCTCCCTTGGGACACTACTCAAAATATATTATGGATAGTATATTATTATAGGTTCTCTAAAGAGAAAAGATTCTCCTGAGTCAGACATTTTTGACAAAATTGAAACTTTAGCCATTTTGTGTGTTGGAACAAATTTTAAAAATTCGTAACTTTCTCAATTTTTGTCTGATTTCATACAAACTTTCACCAGTCTACTTCTCTGATTTTTCTGCTTTCCTCTAGAGTAGTTTGCTGTCAAGGTTGGGTTTCCCTTTAATGCTATACAAATGTACTACCGGTATGTACAAATGTAACTATGATTATTACAATTACAGCAAATGTCAGACCATTATCAACAGTCAGTATTGCTTGAAAACTGGCAACCCTGAAATCACTACAGATGAACCTTTCATGACCCTCCCATCTCGTTTTACGATTGTAAGAGAATAACTTTGTACCTCCTAATCTCTCAGCATCCTCCTTGAGAGCATCAAGACCTCCATGCTGGTCGATGAAATTCCTGATGAACTTAGCAGTGTTCTGATCCTTGAGCTGGTCATCGGACACACCAATAGTGTTGAACCAACCCTTGACCTGAGGGTCCATCTCATCAACCTGTAGAGGGTATAGCAGCATAGATCATTCTCTGAAGAATCAACGCATCCTGACAATAACTTGTTTTTACGGATTCATTTTACTACAAAGTGCAATTAGCTTACATGCATACACAAGGATATAGTTTGTTTTATGTTTGGTTCTTTATCAAAATAGATCGTGTCAACCTGCATAGGGTATGGCAGCAAAGATCATGAAATAATTCTTACAAATCAAGGCATCCATGAAAAGTACTTATCTTTGGTTTATTTTATTGCAGGATAGACCTACAATGAGCTCATCTACAACATGTTACATCCGTGACTAGGACACAGTAGAATATTTGTCAAGGGGCTTCCTTAAATAACACTTAGGACAAATTCACTGGACAAATTTTACATTGTTCAAATTTTATCCCATTAGGCCCTCTCAGTTACCCACTTTAAAGCTTATAACACCCATCAAAGAAAAAAGCAAAAAAAAAAATGAACACTTACATTGAATCCCTTTTCAGGATCCCATCCAACATGGCTGACATGCCTGTAAAACAATGGAAGAAATAGATGAACAGATTACAGAATTTTCAAATACAAGGGTAGTATTAAAGCAGAATGTGATGATTTCAGTTGCTCTGATTGGATATTTTGATTTGAATTAATTGTCATTTTTACTAATGGTAAGTCAATCGCAGATAACCAACAAGGTCCAAGGTAGCTCCATCAGAAAGAGTACTGGTCTTGGGAAAGCAAATAATTAATTCAAAACGCTGGAATACAAACTTAATATTCACTTACTTGAAACCGGAAGGCAAGGATATATCCGCTTTCGTGAGTTTCTTTCTTCCTCCTTTATCAGCTTTATCTTTCTTCTTGTCCTCTTTGCTCGAGCTGGAAGCTGTGTGATAAAAATTAAACATTTAAAAGGTTAAAATCACTACAAAATAATCAATATTTTAGAATTGTGAGAGAAGAAGAGATACCCTTTTTTCTATTGAATTAGAACAGATGAGCAAACTCCCTTATCTGATTATTATTATAAGCTGTTGAAGATATTTTCCTTTTATTTGTTCAGGATAGTCTAATATTCTTCTTGGGCAGAATTTGGTCGTGGGCAACTCATAAAAGCGATCCGTAAAGCCCTCGAGTTTTTTAAAATTATTTACTAGATACAAACATATCAATTATGTGTATCATCTATATTAGCTAACTTCACTGTAAAACAATTGTGTTTAATGCTAAAGCAATTATAAATAGGTTACATTTAAATAAAGTATTCTTATTGATATTTCAGATATGTCCAAGAATAGCAAAATAGGACTTATATTGGAAAAGAGAATGCTTTCGAGTAATGGTATTCAATTGATATATTTTTCAATAGAAAATGAATCTTCAATAAGTTCAACTTCATTCAATTCTATATTCACAGAGACACAATCTGAAATGAAACACTGCCATAGATGAAGACAAATACTACATTTTGAATACAATATGAATTCTTACAATGTGAAAACTATGCACTAAATACAATGTAATGGTCTACTCAAGCACATAGAAATAAAACACCATCCAGATCTATTCTCTGTATATTGGGATGAATAAAAATGTTTTCATATATGGTGAAAATGAAGAAGGTACATGAAATATATTCAATACATGGAATCCAATATGGCCTTAAAACTTCTTAAATCAGCCATTATTTGGTAAAACATAACACTGTTTACAATTATGGTATGCATATATTCATAGTTTGCAAGCACAAAGTCTAAAATGATATATACTTATTTCTTTGATGACAAGCAAAACGCTTGAATTCTAAAGAAAAGTATAACGTATTTATGTAAATGGATACTTTAATCACGGCAGATGAATACTCATATATTGGTAAACAATACAATAACGGCTTGTTCAGATATGATGCGGCAAACCACTGTAAAACAAAACAAAACAAAAATACACGCTGCATTTAAAAAATTTTAAATCATAACTGCATGCAACAAAAGTCCTATGTGTTTTATACTTATAGTATAGAGAAATGTGAAGCATATGACAATTTACGTCATAATAAAAAAAGAACACAGTTTACCGCTGCATATCTAAACAAGACTTAAGAGGTGCTTGCAGACTATATCATGGCCATAATGGTGTTTACATGCAGGGCAAGTGATATTACCTCTTAATTACCTTGTTTAGACAAAATCCCCAAACAAAAGAAAACAAATACCATATCTTTTGACATCCAACTCGATTCGATATTTGTATAATTGTATAACATGCAAAACAGCAACTATTGACAGCTGACATGTATTATGGGGAAAAGAACTGCAAACACACATACATGTAGAGCAAGTGCTTAAGAATACCCAAAAAATATTATGCACTCTGTTTACAAATAGTTGTGAATTGCTAAAACCACCACAAATGAACAATGCATATTTAATCTTGGAACAGCAACACAGAAAGCAAGATCATCTAAAGAATTACTAGTACACTCACAAAAAAAAACTTTCTTGAAAGACATACATGTATTCAAAAACACAGTTTAGGTTTTTGAATGTTTCAGAAGTAAATGCTAAATTTCAAACTCACTCACAGAAGTACTGGCAATATAAAATATAAATGGCTCTCTGTCTCCAAGATTCCAAATACATACAATCTTTGCAGATACATTTGGTTGTCTTCCAAACAATTTTTTTGACAGAACACTGTATTTACACTAAATATGTATAGCTTGCATCAAATTATCACAAAGATTTACCATGCAAAAGTTGGACATTTACAACCATGATAATTATGTGCCAACTGCACCAGTCATTTTCATTAAGATTGTCTAATAACATCTATTCTTCGTCCTCAACATTCAAGGCTTACGACGCAGCAAGCACCATAATAATATCATTTCGATGAAATGACACTTGAACACTTTTTTTTGTGTGTGTAAGATTTATTCCTTTTAGAATGTATCACTACCTACAAATTGTCTGTTTGGAGCTAGAAGGGTGTTGAATCATATATTTAACATAGGGTCAACGCCTTTCTGGCTCTGTAGAGACAATGTATTTAAAAATTCAATGATATTTTGGAGTTCATATACTATACATGTTTATGTTTGTTTTGGACCACATACACATCATATACAAGCCTTACCAAACTTGATCACCCCCACCCCCCATTGATACAGACAGTTATAGATAAAAACAAAATATGAAATCATTACTGTACTCTTTTCCCTTGTTTGTTCTTTTTTCAGAGAAACCATAGGCAAGGTGAAGATACAGTGCAAAGGGAAAAGAGGGGTAAAGGTGAGCATTTAGATATAAAGTTGGAATTAAAGCCATGCAAATGATTGATGTTATGATTTTGCGAGTAAATGAGGCAGAATGTATGATTAATAAGCACAAGTTTTCATCAGAGAACCATATTCAACTGCTTTCAATTTCAATGAGGGGCCTCATTGCAGCACAAAATGGTAACATATCAATAATTTCAACTGTCAATTTGAAAACTTGGTATCAAAGATATCTTTGATGCCCTTCTTTATCTTTCAATAATCTGTTTCAAGTCCCAACACTGCTTGACAGCTCTTTAATAAGCATCTTTGAAGATGTCAAGAAAGTAGATAGAATGTAAAAAATAATTTGCAGCACATTTCGAAGGCTGTCATTAAAATGTTTGTACTTTGTTTTCAATGCTTTAATATACTAAAATGATTAAAAATTCAAATAATAAATGGAACATACAAAAACAATAAATTAACATCTTTGAATACAAGTGGCACTGTGGCAGAAGTACTGGAAGAAAATTCACTGCCTTGTCATAATTGAGACCTCCACCACAGATCCTCCTGCTATATTTTAGCACTGCTGTAAAGTTTGAGAGCATATTAGGATAAAAGTAAGTACATTTTTGACATGAAAACTATCTCCAAGAGGTGTTTTATCCTAGCTCCCCTTGACCACGATATTACATTTGCATGAACGATAAAGATACTTAACTTCTCCACCATTTTTAAAGAACATGCAATTTGGTGCAGGATGTACTGGTGTGATCATGTATATATATTTAGAATAATCTCTAGTTTCTCTACATGTGCATTTTGATTAATAACATATGAGTGGCGTATGTTCAACAAGACCTCAACAAATCTATTTATAATTTGACATCCATGTTCCTTGGTAGGACTGAGTTAACTCTGCCCCCTCCCCTTCCCCCACCTATAGTCTGCAGGCACAGACTCTAATTTGACACTTTACCACGATTCCTAAAGCCTTGAGTAGAGCCTAGCTTTGTCAGTCTCTGGCTGGTTCAAAGCTTTATTACTGAGTCCATGTAGTCAGCATAGTCTCATAATGCAGACACTGTTATGCACAATGACTGACAATGGTTTGTGCCTGCAAATGACCCCCCCCCCCATCAGCCATGAATACTACTACTACTACAACAGGATGACTGTTCTGGCACTGGTCTAAAGAGGAACAATGGCAAAAGGAATACCCCCCCCCCCACCCTCCAAACAAGCATTTCTTTTCTTTTTCTAAACAGATGCAACTGATTAACACTGCTGTTTATCTTTTTTGTTCATCAAATAAATGCTTTAAAAGCAGAATATCGAACCTTAACAACCATTTATACTGTGTAAATCATACTATTATCCATGCAGTAGCTATTTTATGCAGAAAATGTTCAATATTAACCACAATGCCATTTACAGTTTTATTGCATGACTCTATGACAGGTTTTGTCAGGTAATAAATATACATACATGTATGTAAATATGACTCATTGTGTTTTTGGCTGTGGCTGTTTCATTGTCTGTGTGGTATTTCTGATACTTCTACATTCTAGCAAACAATACAGATGAATCTAGGTATTAACAACAGCTGGCACCTAATTACAATTTTAATAGGATTAACACATTAGTATTTAATGTATGTTTGATCTCTATGCATGGCTTCTACTTGATCATTTCTGTATTTGGCATGTGAATATTATAACTAGTTAATGTTCATACCTTGATACAGTGTAAGCCTACTATTTTTGGCCCCCTTGAATCCATGACTTTTTCTGAAAATTAGGTTATAACTCATCATTTACATCAGGGTAGCCTCACATAGCTCCATTTGACATTTGAGCCAGTTTTTGTCAATTGAATAGCCATCCAATGCATCAGCAGCTGCTGTTTGCATTTCACTTAAAGACATGCATTTAAGAGAGCAAATTGAAAATTTGAAGAAAATTAAAAAAACACTGATAGCAAGTATCCAGAATATAAAAGCTATGCACAGATTCATAGATTCGCTAAGTTATAGTATTCTCTTCAGTAGGGACTTTTAGATTTGCACGTCGACATAGTGGACTGCAACATGTGACGTCCTTATAAGGCACTGTGATGTCCTTTTAAGGCACTGCCGGGCACGGCCCAGTGCCTTAACACAATGTCACACGCGGCAGTCCACACTCTCGTCGTCTAAATCTAAAAGTCCCTATTATCCTCAAATGTACCATGTTCAATATGATGTATTTGTTAGTGCAAAAGATTCAGCATGTTTCTACTGAAATAGTTAACTTCTTTCATTGTCTACAATATAGGTGTCCTAAAATAGATTTCCTTTTTACAGAAATTTTAATAAAATATCTATAATTACTACAATTGTTTATTTGGATTTGCTTGAATTCTAGGTACAAGTTCAACTAAGATACATGTTATATGAATAGTACAAAAAGGACAGTTTGCAAGAGCAGGAAGTTAACCAATTGCACTTGAAGAATGAATAAAATAATATTGCTTGCACATGAAATTTTCAATTTTATTTTTCACATAAAATAGGTATATATACATGTAGCTGATAATTGCCATTTCAAATTCTAAAACTCAAAGCAGGTATAAAAGCAGCACTAAAATTGCCTGTTTAGGGAATAACTTGAAGATCCCTCTAATCCCTTGAAGAGACCCCCCATAAAAAAGAGTCCTAATTACATTGGGAGCACTGATCTGATTACAATACCTTAACTTGGTATGCATGCAGAATATTTGGCTAGAGCCTACAAGACCGACAGCCCATGAGGCTGACGTTGGTCTCATGGGCCTTCTGAAAAGTTATAAGAGGGTTGAAAAAATTGACCACCCATGAGTATGAAGGCCCAGAAGACTGACAGCCCCCTGACACCAATGGCCATGAAACCGACAGCCCATAAGGCTGACATCTTTGGTTTTGTGGGCCTTTTGACAACTTTTCTGAGGATTTACTGGACTGACATTGTAAATCTCATGGGCTGTCATTCTAGTGGGCAGGGCCAGCTGTCTTGTAGGCTGCTAGTCTACTGCCATGTACTGTATGTCCCACATTATTTACTGTTCAAAGCACAATTATCTCTACATGGTCAAGAAAACTAGAAAGTGGAACTAAAGATGCTACAACCAAACCACCACAATACCACGCCAAATGAAAACAAGCATTTAAATAAGAGAAAACAACAGGTGGATGTTACCTCTGCGTTTTGAGTTTGCGCTTGACTGGGAAACGCCCGGCTGGGTTGCTGATGATGATAATGATAATGATGGTGTTACAAGGATGATCAAAATGACAGCATGAAATTGAATGATAAGATGGGGGAATGAGATGAACATTAAAAGAAAATAAAAAGGAGGAGATAAAGAACTGTAAACAAAATTAAAATCATGAAATAGTACTAAAATGTCAGTGTTATCTTTAAAACAGGGAAAGAAAATGGGGGGAAAAAAATCATGGATTAGTACAAAAACTCAAAACACTACATAAGCTAACATCACAGGAGATTCATTGCAAAAAAGGCCTATAAAATGTTTAAAATTAGTACGATGTGTGTATAAGATGCATAAACATTGAAAGAAAAGAAAATCCATGTAGTGTACAATTTAAAGGTTCTCTGACTGGGGGAAAAGAAAAAGCAACCTACATGTAAGGCTCAAATTGCAATGAGGACTTCTTGCTGTATTGACATGTGTTCACATCAGTCCAATCCCATACCCCCGCCCCCCCAAAAAAAAAAAAAAAAACAGCTAACTAAAAATATAATTTGAAATGCACAATGTGCATACAAAATTACTGTGTCTGCATGACTTTTGTAAAGCCCAATAGCACACTACATATGTACTATAAATTATCAGAATGTCATATATTTAAAATTACATAATGTAACTAAGGGTATTAGACTGACTTGGATTGTCATTAAATTAATTTATGACAATTAGTTTCTTCTTAATCATGGAACCTTACAAAAGTATATCTGTTTCTCACAACTACATAGCTAGCAGGAGTTTTCATAAAATATATTGGCCATGCCTTAATGAACACATTGCTGAATGGCCAATGGTGATTTTTTGTCTTCTCCATAAATAACACTGAAAAATACCCATGAAGCGAACATAAAAGTACATGTAGCAAGCAGAGAAAGAAATGAAGAACAAAACATAAGTCAGCGCAAGCTCCAAGCAATGCTGCTTAATTGTACTTCAGAAATATGTTTTTAAATTCTGCATTGTGTAAGATTTCTAAAACCTTTTTCAAATTCCTTAACAATTTTGTATACCGGTAATGAGGTTTTTCACAGGCATTGAAAATTGCTAATTCTTGTGACTTTCCATAAGAGGTGTTCATCAAATAATCATAATAAAAATATCACTAATTACCCAAACATTACATGTAAATTGCATATTAATTCCCTCATTAATCTCAATACTTGGATGAAATGGGTTAGGTAATCAATGAAATAATGAATCACTTCAAACTACAATTCTGCATGCAGTTTGAAAATTGATCAAGTCCTTTCATACCCAATTGCAGAAAAAGGCCCATTAGAATTAGTAACCCTCACCAATTCTCTAAAAAATAAAAAATAAATCATCGTCTCGAAATTACAAAGAGATGGAATTAGACCTAGACCTAAAAGTTTCTTATTTACAATTTGTTTCCCTGTTTTCCTCAGTCACAGTGCCAAACTGACTGCAAACTACCCAACTCTTGGTAATGACATTTTTTGTTTGCTCTGTTGTTGGTTCGGTGTTATCCTCATTGGTGTGACTGAGGTATTACAGGAGTGTGAAGAAAGCAGGTATAAGCCCCAGGGGACCTATGGCTTCAAGTCTTATCTGAGGGACTAGGTCATCTTTTCTAATACTTTGGTTGACAACTGGAACATGCAAATGACCACTTTAGTCAAATTTTGTCACGTGCACATGTAGATTGTCTGTGGAATCTTGCACACTAATAAAGTTGGCAATCCATAGATTTTTTTTTACACTGGCATACAAAAGATTGATTGATGCCTCATCCATGGAAATTAGTGCCATTTGGCTGATGTTCGTGTAAAAGTACATAGCATTAAACCTCAAACTTCCTTTATCCAAGAATCCTTACTGCTTCCGCATGTACATACATGTATTGTATGTACTGTACATGTTTCAGAACAAACTGAAGTTTTACTTCCTGAAGATCAGATCTCAGTATCTGCTTGTACAATTACGTATTCATTTCTGTATCACAGCAATCCCTATACACCCTTAACATAACTCATTATGAATGAATTCTGATTTTCAAAAAGGTCAACTGTTCAAAGCTCTCTAAATTTCAGATTAACAAATAAGATATTAATACAAAATAAAGTGGAAACTGACAATATTTCATGTTTTGTGATCCAAAGCCTGTGCATGTAAAATGATTATAATTGTTGTATATTCCATTAAAATAACCTGGTTGGAAAGATGAACGAAGAATGGGAAGCACAGCATTGTCCTTTTTCATGTGTACAAAACATATCCATTTGTGGAGCTTTCAAAAAATTCTGCAATGGTGGATGGGAAAATTTCTCATCTAACTTGATTTTGAAGTTTTGGATCAGCATGAACACATAAATTTTGTAAATGTGTCCAACATAGGCATGTGCATATGAATGACATCTATGGAACTAAAAGATTGTCAAAGATTTACAGATTAATTTAAAATAAAATGACAATGATATGAATACACATGTTTTTCAGTGTGGTAAAATATTATTTTGCATACACATACATGTAAATGGTGATAACATCTAATAAAAGAGGTAAAATCAATGCACATCAATGTACAGATGTATCTTGTTCTTATGGACAGAGTGACATGTTGTATTCTACACCAATATGAAAATGAAAGGGGGGGGGGTTCCAAAAGAATTAATATCAATTTAATACTGAATGGGTCCAGACCAATGCAACAATATATATTTTGACCATGTCTTTCCACATAAAAGAAATGAGGGGGAAATACACACACACAGAAAGGTGGCGGCACTTTACTGAGGATGTTTCACATGGGCAGTGAGAAATTGATTTTTTTTTTGGAAATGGCTGAAAAGCACACACAAGCAGAGACAAACTCTTGCAATTCATGCAAGATAAAAAAAAAACTGCAAGAAAACAGTTTGTGTGGCTGCCTTTCTTCTGTTACCTTTGGTGGTTTTGGTGTTGGGAGCACTACCGAGGGGCTGATAGATAGACGCCATGTCCATTGAAGATGGGGGAGGGTAAGGGATCTCGGTCCCGGGGAAAGAGGCAGGGCGGGGTGTGCTTGGGACTTGAGGGGGAGGGGGTGGGGCTAGATGGACATTGGTAAAATAAGAACAAAATAAAAGAGCAATAAAAAGAAGCATTAGTTATTAGGTGTGATTTGAATTCAATGTACATGTACATGTTCAGTAAAATAATAATACAAGGCTCTGCACCAACAGGGCTCCAAGCAGGACACAGGAACCCAAGAAATTCTGCTCCGGACCCTCAACTTGTCAACATTTTTAAATGGGACTCGTGCACATGTACATGTACCCAAAATATTTTGGTCCAGATTCCCTGGATATAAAATTAGTATGGAGCACTGATTTGTATCAATCACCTGCAAGAGAACCATATAAAAAAAAATTGTTTTTTTAATATGTTCTATCTCTCCATGTGTTAGCTTTGTTTTCCAGCTGTTTAAAGTTAAACAAGGTGCCCATAGCAACTTGATTTGAAGTTATATTAATCCAGCTTGTCTGCGGTCAGTTAATAACGAGCTTACATGAGTCAAATGCACTCTCTCCACAGTCTCCAGGTATAATTAGAATTAATTGAACATTGTAACAACTTCCTCATCATTTGTGGCTGCAATGTCTTTACCGATTAAAAATAGAGATGGACGGTACAAAAATATTTAAGAGGATAAGCGTGGGGAATACGTGTAATTAGACCAATAACAATTGACCTGGAAAGGTGCCATTTAACCGAAGCGTTATTTTCCTGCACTGTAGATACAAGCATCAGCATCACTGTGCAACTATATGAACAAACCAATACCTAGGGGTTGTACATGCATGAACACATCTATTTCATTGGTGAAGAAGACTCAGTTAATTGGTAGAGAAAAAAGAAGATGCATCTTTATGATGTTTGCAGATCGTTGCTCTCCTAAATAAACACTGGTTGCTATAGCTTCATGTACAGATAACATGTGCCTGAGACTCACAAAACATACTTGTTTACAGACTGAATACAAGTTATATTGTGACTTCTAAATCATTAAGCCAAGTTAGGACTTGTCTCATGCAACTGAATGAAAATTTGTCATGACCTGACGCTCTTACAACATTCAAGAGTTGTATTTTACATTTTATTGTGACTTGGCTTTATCAAGCAAAAGGCCATGAATAAATGCGTTATAAACTAAATGTCTTTAGACTTTAAAAGTGCTAAATGTTATTCAGTTTTTACAGAATGAATGCAGAATTGCATTATTGAATTAGCCATTTACATGTATATACATTTTTTTAATTCATGTGCATGATTCACTGACAATATAATGTTAAACTGACAAAGACAGTGCTCAGCCCAAATCCATTATAAAAAAAATCTACAATACTAATCCTGCAAAGGAAAATTAAAACTTGTAATTTGTAAATCATTTCCAATGTTGCTCTCTAGCTGTTGAATCTTATTTTCCATGAGAAAAACTTACCATGTGAGGGGGCTTGTACCACATTCTGAGGCTTAGGATCTGGATTTGGCGTAGACGGGGCAGGACGTCTCTTTTCTGTGGAGGGGGGGGGGGTGGGGAGGAACAGAAAGAAGTCAATAAAAATTACATGAAAGAAGACCTGAACAATTACATAATATAAATGAGTTCCCATGTTTCAATAAGAACCCGGCATAATATTGCATGTGCAGTGAAACATGTATATAAAGACTGTTCAATAGAGACAAGAAAAGTGGTCTTCATGGGCAGGTGGTCTTTACGTACAAGTTCCTTTAGTACACATTTCCATGAGAAATGATTTCCAAAGGAAACAAAACAAATGTATTAAATGGCATGTACAGTACTTCAAACAACATTTTCTTGATATTCCTGTGCATGACATGTAAATGTCTAGCTGTCTACATTCCCCTTCTTCCCATGAAAGTTATGTGATAATGATATCAAATCTAAGAAACAGAAATAGGCACTACATTTTGTCTTGTTTCATGCAACATGAAAAGTAGTATCAGATCCACTATCACGGCTTAATCATCCAACTGGAAAGAGAAATAAAAGTTGGCTCAAAAATTAAACAATGCAACTGTGATAATTTAATCATGCAAGAAATAGGCATTGTACGAGAACAATAGAGATCTTTCTTCACTGATGTGTACATAATTTGTATAACTGCCTCTACAGTACATGTACATGGACACAATGTACAGTCACAGTGAGTACAAGGAAATGGGGAAATCATAGTCTATTTGTTGTTTTACTCTCTCTCTCTCTCTCTCTCTCTCTCTCTATCTCTCTCTCTCTCTTCCTCTCCCTATCTCTCCCTTTCTCTTTCTCCCTCTCTCTCTCTCTCCCTTTTTCTTATCTCTCCCTTTCTCTTTCTCTCTCTCTCTCTCTCTCTTTTTCTTCCTATCTCTCCCTTTCTCTTTCTCCCTATATCTGAGTTCATTCAAAAAGAAGACCGAACATCTACAATCACATCAATTCCAATCATTAGAACATACCTAATCACTTCTCACAGATCATCTCTCACTGAAAGAATGCTCATGTGGAAATACAATATTCTAAATTTTAAAAAAGTAATATGGAAATGTTATACACTTTATAAAAGAGGAGTCATTCTATATGAAAGTGAGGAAGATATTACTAAAATATATGGAAAAATGAGAATGCATTTATTTCTTCCTTCTTAATCTTCAAGCTTAGAAGCAAATACATTAATGTGCCAACATCTTAAATATGAAAGAAAGAAAAAAGGTGTAAAAGTCTGTATGTCACATTTCTATCTTATTCAAAGATACCTAAAGAGAGAGAAAGTGGATGATTTGAATGCTAGGGACAGACCACAAGATGAAGATAAATTATTCATTTCAAGATCAATTCTTATTAATCATTTCCCTTCAGAATTCAAATAGGAGGATGACAGGAGCGGCAATCATTCCTTTACTGAACAACGTGCTGAGAGACGTTTAGGGAGTCGTAAGACCAACAATAAACTCCTCCTTCTTCTACATCATCATCTCATGTGCTTGTCACTGATTAGCACATCTTGTAGCACTCCCGGAAATCCAGTCACATGCATAATTAACTGTCCTGCAATACCTTTCCCCTGTCTGGTTTTCATGTCTGTCATGCTAGAAAGTGTGTGCACAGAAGGAAACAAAATTTTCTAGGGATTGAATTACAATGTTTGGCCTTGCTTCACAAACTGATCAGACTGAAAGTTGAAACTATGCATGCATGCAGGGATGGATCCAGGATTTTGTAAAAGGGACGGGGCAAAATTATACAAAATTCCCAAATTTAGGGGGCATTTTTCTGTGTGTACTATACTTAATAGGTTTCAAGGGGGACCATGGCCTGGTTTGCCCCTCCCCCTACCCTAAATCCACTGGTCACTGTATACAAGTACCTTGAACCACACTTTATGTTCATGGGCCTAGACTTGCATATTTCCATGTCACTCACAATATTCAAATCTATTGTAATTATCTGGAAAAAAACTGACTTTCTGAAATTCTGCATTAAAATTTATTGTGACAAGACATACATGTAGGTCTTGAAGACTTGAACTGAAGAATTTTGTGAGATATTTAATGATTCTAATACTACTACTACTAATGATAATAATAATAATATAATACACACTATAATGCGCCATCTATCTAGTAAAACTATTCCAAGGTGCATTATGGAATTCAGTAAGAAAGTTGAAATATAAAATAGACTACATGATAATACAAATTGTTTTGAATTACATTCTGGTTCTGTATGCTTTCGAAAAAATGACTGTCTTCAAGTTAGACTTAAAGGAATCAAAAGTTTAAAAGGAATGTATTTGAGCTTGGTAATTGGTTCCATAAACATGGTGTAACAGCTTAGAAAGCTCGGTCTCCAAGAGATGACCTTATTCTCTTATCAACATAGCTGTTTTTGCCATTACTTACTCCATAAAAACAAACAAACAAACACAATCAACAACAAAATTACAAAAAGGATGTTTAAAACCGGCAGTTTTGATTACCATTTCATGATTCTGGCTTAATAATATAAAACTGCACATAGTTAGGCACCTTAGAGGCCTGTTCAGATATGGCATGTAAACCGCCTCAAAAATGCCGCCGCGTTTTTTTTACATGTTAATGAATGGCAGAAGTGGGCAACAAAGGACTTGTGCGTTTTCACTGACCTCTGTGTTATAAATAAACCACCACGGTTTTGCAGTATCATATCTGAACGAGCCTTAATTGCCCTTTGCTAGATGTAGTTCCCCTAGAAACCTCTGCAATTCATATTCACACTATCTGATCAGAGATTTGGATTCAAACTTGACAACTCACCTTGTCTCCTTTGCTGTCTACGGTGGATCTTGTCATTAATCACCTGCTTAAAACCATTGGCCTCGACCTCGTTGGCAAAGTTCAACCCGGCCCAACAATGCTACAGAAACACAAAGATAGAATTGGTGTGAGGATAAAGAAAAGAAGGAGCGAGAGTATAACAATGACAGAATATCAATGCAGTTTGCTCTTGAATCTCTCATTACTATTGCATCTTCACAAGCACAGGTTTGACACTAAAGAGTTCCATGAAGACACATGCAAACAAAAATTTTGCATTTGATCTTGTTCATGTGACATGACTTTGTTTAAAATAGAATACAAAAAATTAAAAAACTAAATCAAGATCGTTCAAATTACCAGCAAGGAATCTAAGTCATTTGTTCCACAAGTTGGCACAGAGAAACGATCATCCCAGGTACTATTTGTCGCATCTATCATCTGGAATGCATATTGGTACATGCTGGCATTTATGAATGTCACCATAAGCACAGTAAGCAGCAATAAACCAGTAAATCTTGTAGTACACCGGTCCCTCCAATCCAAGTTTTTTCAAAGTTTTTTCAAAGTTTATCCGAGAATAATTCTTAGAGCGCACTGTGCTATCTGTAACATGTCACCACCATGCATCTACGCACAGGATTTTCAGGGATGACTCAGGTCTTACTGACTTCATATCCTACACATGATGTCTCTCTCTCCCTCTAACTGACACAAACACACTAATTAGCTATTCTCCCCTACAGCACTAGCAGATTTGCATGAGAATGACCTCCCAATCATTAATTAAAGTCACAATATCCTGTGGTAGCCCCTTCCCTTCGTATTGCTGAGATTTATCAACACTCTTTCTACACTTTGAAAGGGGGAAGGGGGTCGGGGCATGTTCGAGGAAGTAGTTATCAAGCAGAGCCAAGACTGTTTTGGCTCATCTAAACCGCCTAAGTCAGCTGGTAGTAATTAGATTCTCAGTTGATAGGATTGTCATGCCAAAAAATAAATTAATAATAAAAGGACACAAAAAAAAGAGACATTTTTTTTTTACACCGACACAATCCCGAAACTCATAGATTACCTGATCATTGGTAGAAAGTTAAATCTTGGATGATTCTACTCTGCCAACCTACTGATTTATTTTATTTTTAAAAAATAACTCAATATATTTTGTCTTGCAACCAAATGTAATTTGATGTTTGCATTGGTTACTGCCAGGTAAAACAATGCTCAATGCTCTCATTCCAATAAATACAGTCAAATTTTGAATACCGCAGGAAAGTTTTATTACCGGTATAGGAAAGCTCCAATATATAATCTTAAATGAAAGCAGAACACTACCATACAATTCTTTAGATGATGAGATAAGTAATATTATCCCTCAGTAAAATATCAATTTAAAATAACATGCTATTCAGACACTATAAGAAATTTGTCTGTTGCTTGATCTAGAGCCAAAATTTACTTAGAGCTCTGGGCCAGTATTCAATTCATGACCTTCTCGTCCGAAATGTGAGTACCTTACACAATTTTCTGCTTAGATAAACTACTTAGCCAACTTTGGTATTCATTTGAAACTTTTTGCTGGGTATTTTATCCCAAGTTTAAGACAGATCCCTAGCATGCAGGCTTAAGCCAATTATTCTGGACATCTTGAGGCATATGGTTTTCATACGCAGTCATTATAAGCTGCGCACAATTACATCAGCACACATTTAATGTGACACATTAGTCATAAATTATTTTTGGATTGACCATGAGACGTCACAATGCTTTATCAGGAAGTATTTTGCTTTAAACTAGGCTTGCATGCTTATACTGTAAGTAAACTGTGCAAATGTAATCTGAATATGAATGAAGACCTATTTAATTTGATAGCTAAGCAAAATGCTAAGTAAAACACTGACTTAACCATATGGAATTGAATGTGGCCCCCTGCTCTGTAGAGAGATTACATACATGTACTGTACAACAGTGAGTACTTACGTCTGTGGCAAACATATGAAAGAAGGACTCCGGAGTATCATATCTAAATTGGTTGTAGAGTTCCTGTTCCCATAACATTCGTCCACTCTGAAAAAATAATAAAATAATGAGCAAAATATCTTTAAAGTACACTTATGAAATACAAAGAATAAAAGTGATCTCAGTACATTAATTCAATGTATAATATCAGCTCCAAATATCATTTATTAGTAAACCAGTTTAATAAACATGTCTACATATGACAAAACATGGCTAACATTACATATACATGTACAGGTAGTAAAGCAGAGATTGAGTTGATTACAGTATTATATGCACTATAATACAGATGTCATGCTGAATACTTCATGCAAGTGCATGAATAATTGGAATAATGATCAAACTTACAAAGCTCCACATCATTTTTATTCAACTGATACACCAACAGATGGCAAAAGGGTCTTTATAGTAAGGACAACACCAGGAAAATTGTTCGCCAATTTACTTAACAATTTCACATGGCTTTCTCTTTCCTTTCAAATCAAATACAATTACAATGTTACAGCATGCACATGTATGCATATATTCCAAAATGAACATGGAAAGGGCCTCTAAAATTGACCAATACCAATCTATGATCCCTGGATTTTGATGCCCTCAATTTTATTATCCCATGAAATTCCCACGTTGTCAGGTTTCTCCATCAAAACAAAGAAACAACGTGATACCTGGTGTCATAATCTGTTGGTAATACATTTCATAAGAAGTCGATCAATTTTAAATGGTAAAATCCTATACAAATATGTGTATGATATATTAATAGATCACTCCATCAGCAACAGCACCAGCTACAATATACATGTAGATGTGAAGAAGCTTGCAGCACACAAATGAAAGCTTACTGCAACAGGTTATTTTTCTACTGATTGTGAAGAAACAACAAATTTTCAAGACATATAAATGGGTTTTTTTCTCTTCCACATTCCATTACTTTCTATATATATCGATACTAAAAAGATAATGATTGAGTTCTGGCAAGAGTGAAAAAAGTTGTAAGCTTTCTCATTCATTTGTACAATGTCCATGGAAGGATTACATGAACATGATTGCTCTAGAAATGTCCTAATACATGTGTTGTAAAATGAAATGACATAAAAAACCAGGTAGTTTATAAGTTTGGACCAAAGTTTTTTTAACGTCAAATGTGGAGTGCTTTTCATTGTAGATGATGTACATGTATGGCACAGTTGATTCAATTAATCTGATATCATTTTCAAAGATTCCAAAACCTTACAAACAAACTGAACCTTCCCTATAACTATTAAAATAGGTTCTTGCACAATCCAAGACTTTATTGTACAGTCAATCATAATGAATGGATAACAAAAATCCTCAAAGTAATCATAATTGATGTTCAATGGCTACAGAGCTAAATGCAAGTAATGAAAACATATTTACAGGGCGCATTGAAAAAATAAAGTTAGAAAGTCTCCCCCCCCCCAAAAAAAAAAAAATTATTATTATTTTTTTTTTTTGGGGGGGGGGGGGGACTTTTTCAACTGTTAACTTATTTTTGAGATGCACAGTATACAAGTGTTTACTCACATGCAGGTCGAAAATTCTAATGAAGTAAGATCGCTTTTCGTTATCTTTCACGAAGCTTATGACGCCACAGAATTTCTTGTTCCAACCGTTCTCATAGAAGTAGACCTGAGCAACTGCGGTGGCAACACTCTGGAAAAGAACAGGAACAAAATGGACTTACTTTGATGATAAGGTAAATAATAATATAAATTGTTTCTGATGCACCAAGTCCAATTGCAGTAACTCATGAGCTTAAGGCATAATAGAAAATCACAAGAATACAGGAATACAATAATATCAGTTTTGGAAACTAAAATGTATAAACAGATACAAAAACAGGGAAAGACGTTTGAAAAAAGGATAACAAATATCCACAAAAATACATGTGCATGTACAGGTATATACCCTAAACTTGGGCCTGAAGACTGGTAATGATGTTCATATAGCTGTCCACTTTCCTCTAGTAAGTAAATGTAGTTGAAGAATGAATATGTACACAACTCTAACTTCATGTAAGCACTTTGTAGAAACACAGATGTTCAATTAGAGTAGACAGGTTAATTTTGTATGAAAATTGAGAATGAGAATGAGAAATGACTGCACTACTGAAAGGCACTGATGCAAAATACACTCATGAATCAGAACACTCACACTCTCTATAATAATTTCATCCGAATGCTCCTTATGGCGAAGTACAGATATGACATCTGCCCCTTTTAGCTTTTGAAAAAAAAATCCCCCTATTTGAAGATCTGTTTTTTCTGCCATGACCCCTCTATCCATCTATATCTCTCCCTCTGGTAGTTATAAGGATCTGATTTCGCTGCAAAAATATTTTCAAGTATCATATTAAAGATCACATGAATGACACAAGGTCATGTGACTCTGGTTAATTCATATTGATGCAGAATGAACAGGCCTAAGGTTGCAGAGATAATTTGTTCATATTTTTTAAACAAAAGTATAATAAAATTCATGTAAATATTATGAAACATGTACAGGTACATGTATGTGATATTCAATTTTATACCCCAAAGGCTTCTGAAAAATCTGGCTTTTCTGGGATATTTTTGTAGTAAATAAACACCTAAAGAAATGTTTACTAAAACTTCCTTTTTACTTTGCTTGCTTGGTTGCTTGGTTGCTTGCTTGGTTGCTTGATTTTTTTTTACCCACATGCAATACATTTGGGGAAATTTGCATTCTGTATCTCTACAATTCTTAATTTGTCCTTAGACTAAGGGGTAGCATCTTGTGTCCTCTGGAAAAGGTGTCATATAAATCCAGTTATTATCATTATTATCATAATCATGGGATATACATGTATATATACTAAAGACATCCATTGGCATATATACATGTTTTTTAAAAATCAAATTAAAGGGACTAGACAAGATAATACATTGTAGCTATACCATAATATGCTATTACATGCACAAGACATACAACACTGACTCAAATTCATAGCAAATTGACAATCCCTTGCTAATCCAAAGCAGGAAATGGCCATGAAAAGGAAATCACTGAAGGGCTCTGACATTTAGAAAGTAAGCACTTCAACTGCATCGTTTGAATGTCGAATGCTACCAAGACATATAAATATACATGTAGTAAGTTAAAACATTTTCAGCTTATCAAGCTGGATTGAACATATTCTGAGTGATACATGTATCAAAATAAATTGATCACTTATTAAACGTGAAGACATAATCTCAATCAGAAATTATTTTTCTCAAATCAAATATTAAGCAAGAGAAATGGGTGAGTATTAGATCAACATGAAGACATCTTACAAATACATACATGTATCCATCTCAAAATTCTGCTGGCTATTGCAAAATATGAACATTTAGCTTCAAAACCAAAGGACGTTCTTAGTGATTGAGTTTTATGTCTGCAATAACAGGAAATAAATGCTAAAAATAATCCAAAAAGATCACTCCATTTGCTTTACTATCCTAAACTACATGAATATCTCCAGTTTAAAAAGATCAATCAAACCCTATGATACATGTACATGTACTTCCCTCTAGCTACAGTGTACATGTACATGTAAATTTTACCCTGAATTTGAACATATGACTTTTCTGTGATCCTCAAACAAGGTAATTACATACTAATGGCAAGACTGATTCATGAAATCTTATCCTTTCAAAATATATTACATGAAGGGCAAGTCCACAATATTGGATAGTCATGTAACTCATTATTCTTATAATAACATTGTATTAACACATCACATGTCCTCCTGTTTCTTTAGGACTATCATTATGTAATTGAGTCTTGTATACACACAAAAAAGAATTGACATATATTATATCTAAAACATACAATTATGTTTTCATCTTCCAAGAGCAATTTCCAACCTGATTATACATTTTCCAACCCAATTATACATTTTCTGACAGCCTTATCATGCACTTTACACAGCATTACTATTAAAAGTATATAGAGCATATGGAGAGGGGGGCTGCCCCCTCTGAGGTTTTTTAAATTTCTGATATTTGAGCAATCGTCACCTCATATTTGGGCAACTTGCTGCCCCTCAATTCCCTCTCTCACACCCACACCCACATCCCTTAACAAAATTTTGTTGTTGACATTTTAGGCCAAATAACAAAAATTAAGTGTTTCTCGTCCACGCCCGCCTCCTTTTTTTTTTACTATCTACTCTTCAGGCAAAAAACCCCCCCCAAAAAAAAAATGCAAAATAGTAAATAGTAATGCCCTGCCTCCTCCTCCAGACGAAATGCGTTATTTTTGTTATTGGGCCTTAAATATTTTATTCAGAGAAATTGTAGCAATTTGTTTGTCTTCTTTCGTTATGACGTGTGCCCCCTCCCTTGGAGATTCCTTGGCTGCCACTGGGTCAACTGGGATATATATTTCTATATGATATCTAGTGTATTTTAAAAACAAAACAATATTTTAAAGATAGAACAGTGTCTTTTTTTGCCTGCATGCTCACAAAATTTAGAAAATGGATGGTTTTGGACTGCATGTACATGTAAGATGCCTGAATATCCTCCCATTTGTGCAATGCCAATAGCTACATGTATCTGAAAACATATAAAACTGCACCATTCTGTTTGAACAATACATGCAACGAATCATCTTAGATGGGTCTCGTCTACATGTATATTGCCGTAAAACTGAGTAATGCAGAGGGGAAAAAGGCCTTTAAACCATAGCAGTTCCATTTGCAAGCCTCGAGATTTTCATCCCGCTCCATGTAAAAAATTCCTAAATAATACATGGCAACCTTTGTGAAAATTACATTGTTCTTGATTGTTGACTGTTCAAATTTCAAATTTTTGAACAACCAATTGTGTTAGAAATAATAAATGATTAACACTGATTAACATCGAAGATCTTTTGTTTATTAATATGAAAAAGAATCATATCAATAAGTTAGACCTCCACCTCTCTCACTGAGTATCAAATTCAATATCATGAGACATGAACCATCCGAGTGAAGACTAAACATAAACTAGACCCTAGGTAAAAGTAAAACAAAGACTCGAGTAGAAATTAAATCAAATTCCAATAAGCAATAGTCAGACTCAGACTCAGACTCATGAGGTCAGAAATGACAGAATGGAATTGGAATATCATCTAACACTCGACTAGTAACACTGACTATAGATCTAGTATACTATAGACCACGTAGAACTTTAGCTTACATTTAGCGCATGCGCAGAACGTTCATCCGATCTCAGTCTCATTTTCGTAATTTGGCGCCTAGTCGAGCCGACATGGGCCCTTTACTGTAGATTGGCTATTGCTGGCTCCCTAGGCTCTATGTTATAAGACATTAGTGCGAGGAGCTAGCTTGCGATTTTCCGTTTTTGCCGATACCAAAATTATGATATTCCAGTCAAATCTTCTATTTGTTATGATTTTTTCAGCGTCCTTGAAAAGTTAAGTATTTCACTTAAGTTTAAGACTTAGACCCTACTTAAGTAAGTCTTAAGTTTGAAAAATTCTCATTTTCGTCATATTTAAGGTAAAAACTGGAAATTTATTCTGAAATGTTCGTTGGTTTTTCTATTTTATGTGTGTGCAATTTCGTGTGTGCGTCACCTATGTGTGAAGTGCGTCACCTGTTTAAAGCACGTACGTCATGTCAAAATCTCTGTGGTGTGACGTAATATTTCGTATTGACTTTGCCATTGAACTTAAGTCGCGCTTAAGTTAAGTAGGCCCTCTCTCACTTAAATTCGAAACAGCTGGAGCGTATCGGCCAATCAGAGCGTGTATACTCATTGCACATGGCTCAACGGCAATAGTAGGCCTAGGGTCTACCGTCTAGTATACTTCAAGTTCTACGTGTAGACTCTGTCTACAGTCTAGACTCTAGTTACTAGTTATAGTAATAATAGTATGCTGTTAATTTTGTAAAATCTAGATATACACTATCACTAGTTTCATTAAATGTCTAACTGTTAATGTACTGTTAGTGTAACTGCTACTACTACTACTACTTGTACTAGTGACAAAGTAGTGTTAGAAATTTGCACCCAACCATAACTCATCAATACATTGCAATGGCCAATGGCAATGGCAATGCAATGCATGCTACGTACATACGAGTTACGACGAATACGGCGAATACGACTGTTAACCCGGAAGCAGCAGACAATCATTAAAAACACTGTTGTTTTGACTTTTGTAAACATATAAATCAGAATTCATGAGATCTCCATAGTCTTTGCTTACCGCACTTTTGCTTCCTACCAAACCGAAAAATATATCATTTTCTTGCGGCGTCAGGAGCTTTGAAGAGACATTTCTACTCGCCATGGTTGCGATAGTTCTTCACTTCTTTATTTTCATCGCATTATTATCAATTGATCTGCTGTACATACACACAATGCATAGGATCTATATCGAGGATCTAGGAGACAACGTCGCGTCGTGCACGTTGCCAATTTTAAACTACAGGTATAAACGCTCAGATTGCGCACATAATTAATAGTGATAGGGGGTGTGTATTGGTCTGTACTAAACAGATTTCAAGATTTTTGTCCATGTAAAATATATTTTGTCAAAATTACTTATTAAATAAGTTTCAGAGTCTTACAAAATCAGGTACATATTAACTGACAATTTCTAATCCCTAACTAGAATGTAAAATCGACAAACATTAAGTTATGTAATACCATTTAAGTTCCCTGTTTCTTTGAGTAAAGGAGGAGGGGCCAGATGTCGAGTTTTATTAATTCCGACAGAACCAAAATCGGTGAACCGTGAAGCATAACTGTTTGTCATTTCCTCCAGGCTCTTATTATATATACCTCCTCTCTCTAAAATGTATAGGCTAGCTAGGCATCAGGCCTGTTCCATGCTGTCATATCATCTCAGATTTATCCCTTATTCATTTCATGTTTCTCTTTCTCATTTGCATCCCTCAAGTGCACAAAAGAACAATTTGTCCCTCTATAGTTGTGTTCTAATTGTGCTCCCCTTCGAAACAAATCTTACCTTTTTTAATTCATTTATTATGTTCTTTTAAAGCCTGTCTGCACTAGTTTGACCAGGAGGGATTAGACCACCCAGCGTGGTCACTGACAGGTGGTTATCTCATTAAATCAACTCTCAATTAACATAAGAAATAGGGGATCATGGGGGACCAGCGGTCACCGATTAGGCATTGTTTGCTATATAGAGGGCGCAAGTAGCTATAAGTAGTGCAGTGGGGCTTTAATATAATTATTATTTTGCTTGTCAGTGACATTTTGAGTAGCACTTACAAAGCATATTTTATTTTTATTTTTTTGGCTTGTTTGAATTTTTCTTTAATTGTCCCCTCCCCCACCCCCTCATAAATTTCCTGATTGATGAAGAACACATGATTATACCACCATGATATATCATGTACATTGATAAAAGGTAAAAACAAAATTGTAATTGTGTGTACACATGCAGAAATCTCCTTGCATGAAATTATACAGCAGGATTCATTGCCAATGGGGAACCCTGGATCAATGGTGATCTCAAATTAACAAAATGTATAACTTACCGGGTATGCTTTATATAAAGTATTACCTAAGTTTATAACATTGACCAACTCTGCAGTTTACCTTCATTTTTCCAGTTATTGTGTTTACACACTACTCTTCATACATGTATGAAGAAAAGAAAACAATGACAATTCTTTTTATTATTATTTGTTTTATTCTTCAAGTGTACATTTCTATTACTTTCTTATGTACATGTATAAAATAAATTTCCTTTTTACAACATTAGCAGAGGCAAACATCTATGTGAATCAAGTGTCATATAGATATTGTCATTCTTCTGACAGTAACTTTCATAAATACATACATACATACATGTGACATATTGAAATGCAGTCTTTTAAAATCTATTAACAAACTTGGTCAAACTGTTCATAAAACAAAAATGAAAATAACTGTAGACTTGGAATTTTTCAGGCAATATCTACTCTAATGCAAACAGGAAGAAAAACTAGTTTCAAAGTGCAACAGTCACCTAAAATATAATTTGTGTACAGCTAGAAAATGTAAAAACCTCAAAAACTGCATACCACATTCTATGGCTAATAGAGAAGGAGTATGAAGAAAACCAAATCCAAGTTGTACTTGGTTCTGTTTGGGCCCTTATTTATGCGAGCATGTACAGTTGCATCCAGTCTTCTTCATACTCACAAGTCACTTTTATGTGTAAGTGTATTCAAACATGTTCAATTTCTTTTCAGAAGTAATTTTTTTAATTCATATTTTGAGTTCAGTTTTACAACACGGAACTACTAACATACAAAACAATTTTTGTTGATGGGTACACTTTAAATCTACCGCTGCAAATTGTCTGTTGAGAACCAGAAAGCCAGGCGTTAACTATGTATCAGGGGAAAATCCCTTCAAGCTCTCTGAAGATAAAAGTATCTTATCATTTAATTGCATTATCCTATAGCTCCACACAAATAATTATATGAACATTAATAGTGCATTCTATAATGATTCGCCAATATGGACTAAGGTATAAAGAATAATTGAATTAAATATACAAAAATAGGAGATGGAATCATTAAAGCTGCTTTGATTATGAGTCTATCAAAGCTATCTAACTTTGATGGACTCTGATATGCCTTTGAGATTGGAAAAACTTAAAGATAACTTATTTTTGAAAAGATAAAATCAAACATATTGAAAATCAAAACATTCACACATCTTTAAAAATATATCATTATATTATCTAACACAACAAACATTCCACTAAAAATTTCAGGAGATCCAACTATTAGGATACATTATAACTGTATATTTAGGTTTTATACAGGTTGATATAAATATGAATATTCAGCTACAATGCAGAGGTGTAATACAGATGTAATGACATGTCAGTTTGATTTAAATGTGATTTCTATAATTCAGCAATTAATGTATATACTGAACTCATTAAAACACTTGAAATGATGAATGAAATTTTAGAGAGTGGATTGCAAATGAATTATAATTTGACCATTTCACTTCTTCAGCTTTTACTGGTTGCAAACTCTTTTTACTCCTTTCCTGTTTGGGGTGGGTGGCACAACATCAAATACATGTTAAATGCTTTATCAAGAGTCTATATACATGTTTATATATATATATATATATATATATATATATATATATATATATATATATATATATATATGTTACCTATTTATTGTTAATGAGGTAAAATTATATATTACCATGTCCATCTGCCTACATGTACAATAAGGTATAGAGGGGGAAAATGCATATATCCATTCACAATTCATAGAGTATAACATATTAAACACAAATAGCAGTCAAACCTGTCTTAGTGGCCATCTCTCTACAAAGGTCACCTTACTTCAGTGGTCATTTTATCTAGTTACCTTGGGTGGCCTCCATAGACAGGTTTGACTGTTATTTGGCTCATCATTTCAATAAGCTCAAAGTTCAAATTTCCCACAACTCTCCATCAGCTCAATATCAAAGTTTGTTTCTAAATTCTGTTGATAGTTATGCAATCTGTCACAGTTTGATATTACCAATTTCAATATGCTGCATAAATTTAAAATGCACTTCATCCATTCAAGAGCAGCAAAGACTATAAAGCTTTTGGGGCAGATAACAATTAAAAAAATAAGTCACATGCATCAAACTTTAAGTGGTTAAAAAATCTAAATTTCACTTACATCATGGCAAAAATCGACTTCATACAATATATTTACTTTTTTCCATTTGGTATACTTAAGGGTATCCTTGAGTTTAAAGATACTATGTCCCTTTTGCAGCCAACATCAAATTCTGTAGAACTTTGCAGGAATTATGAATATGTAATGTATGTCCTATCTGTGAAATTTAAACGTTAGCAGTGTCCTAATATTCAAATTATGCAAGGAAACCCGTTTACTTGCTAGACTTCACTGTCAGACACTATTGAGTGACTGACTGGCTTTTTCATCTTTGGTAATAACATACATAAAATGAGCTGTAAAGGGTACATGAGCATTTGTCTACATCAATAACCCACTTCTTGTAATGGCCAAAATTAAACTGATTGAATCTTTGCGCAGCATAAAACGTACGACCATTCGGTACAATGGTCTGAAAAATCAGACTATTACTTACTGGCTCTATAGCTCCTAAGTCGATTCGACAACTAATAGTCGTTATTTTCCCACTTAAAGAGATTTTCAAGCCCCCCTTTTTTTAGGGAAGTTCTAAATTAGTATTGTCTTTCAAATGCCGTTGGAATTTAACCTTTTCATTTTTTGGGCCTGCAAATGGGACATAGTACCTTTAATATACCATATGTTTGGATAGATATATAAGTTTCTTCCCTAAAATTACCCCAAAAGACCTGTTTACATAGATATCAGTTCATTGCCAGTATATCAATAAGGCCAGAATTTAAATTTCACCACTGCATATGTGTTAGATAGATCTGGGACATGAAGTACCATGAGGTTTTTGTGTGTGGAATATGCATATATCTGAACATAGGGAAACCTTTCCCCCAGGGAAAGTATAATTCATTAAATATCTGTAACTTTTTATGATCCAACATACAAAAATATCAATGCACAATATACCTTTCCCTCTTACAAAAATATAATTCTAGTTCATTATGAACAAACAGATAATTCAGTCTGTTCTTCAATTACAGTATATACATTAAGAAAATAAATTCTAAACCATGACATAACATTTATATTTACTTCAAACACAAATGTTCAGATCTCTACATATTGCTGGCCAACTAAATTCTTTGTATTTCCAAGTTCCAATGCCAGTCCTTTTTTTAAATCAAACTAATCTAAATTCAAATAAAAAAGCAAACATAGTATGTAATCAGTCAAATTTCCCTCTACTGCACTAGATTCTCATTAAAATGAAATACTATGTGCCTGAATGTCACTTCTCAATATTTTATGAATGAGAGAGAGAGATATATAAACTAGTTTAAAAGACAAAATTTGAGGCAGAGAACCATATCAGAAAATGAAAAAAGAGAGAGATAGATAGATAATGAGAGAGAGAGAGAGAGAGAGAGAGATGCAATAAAGGAATATTTTCTACAAATGACAAGTATCATGACAATCATGTTCAAATACATGTACAAGAAATAAAACTCAATTTCCCACAATACATATTACCAATTTATAATCTCTGTGGCTGACTACAATGCAAAGTAATTGCCAATGTCTTATGAACAACATTTTACCTAAAACTAAAAACTACAAAGACAGTAAAAAATAAGCATATACAAATAATCATAACCACACTCTTTCAAATACTGATGTGAGATTTAATCATAGCACATTATAAATCTGATACTTGAGTCAACAATTGAGTCTTAGTGTTGTTTAATAGATCACAAGAAAAAAGCTTATCATTAGTTCTGAGGAGTATCCCTGAATTAGAGTTGACTTCATTTGTGTCTTTGCCACTAACAGGAGAAATTGCAAGAACTATACTTCAAGACCCATTTGAATTCTTTGTCTCTTAGTTTTGACTCATCATTACAGCATTACCATATACTAATCTAGTTTCCAGGTCTACATATTATGTAAGGGTCAGTACTATGTTTTAAAGCCTTGCTGCTGAAATAGACTAATCTAATGTAATGCAAGAACGACTTCATCAAAATCAAAATAGATAGGCTCTGTTTTTACTATCATTTTCAATAAATTTAAACTAAACTGCCTGAATCACTTCAACCTTCGAATAATTACCTCTTTAGGGTGGGGGATTAAAAAGAGACAAGCCTAAATGTTATGTTTATAGAGAATAAAAGGAAGATCTTTCTCCTTTTTTCAATCTAAATTGGGGAACAACAAACTGATTTACTATCAGTCAAACATGCAAATTGATATATATCCCATTTTCTTTACCTCAGTTAACAAGATTATGAAATTAATCTGCTTTTTCAAAATTTATAACCATTTAAAAATTTACAATAAACTCACAGATGAACCTTATTGAGTTCTGAAAAGTGCTATTCATATTTTAGTCAAGAATTTTATCTCGCATATCCTATTTATCCTTACATTGAATTTTAGTATGGGCATCCATAGAGAGGGCAGCATACTAATAAAAAGAATGAGACCTTTAACTTGTCCAGTATTTAGTTACCTTTATCTTTAATGCATGTTATCAAAGACTACTAATGAGACAAACAATGTCTATATCACTAAAAAAGGCATTGTTTTTTCATTACAAGAGCCTTATCCAATGACAAGCGTTATCCCCTTCTGTACCAATAGGCTACAAATATTTTGTCAGTGGATTGTAACATATTTATGGACTAATTTCCCATTTGGTGTGGTGAAAATATCATTAATTTCTGTTTTTCTCCAAAGTGCCTCTCCCTTGGGGCATAACTAAAAATATATTATGGATAGCATATTATTACTCTAGAAAGAAAAGATCCTCCTGAGTTATACATTTTGAAGAAGAAAAAAATCAAGTTACGGGTAGTTTTTGTTTTGGAACAAATGGGAAAGTTAATTCAACCACAACAACTTTTTAAAATTCATAACTTTCTTACTCGTGGTCCGATTTCGTTCAATCTTTCACTGATGTGCCTCTTTGTTTTTCTGCTTTCTATCAGATTAGTTTGCTATTAAGGTTGGATTTTCCTTTAATATTCCTGGTCAGGATGCGCTTCCCATGGCACGGAAAGGACTAAAAAAGGATGTTAACCATTGTGCAACCTCTATCTTACAAACAACCTGCTAAGAAGAAAATAAGGTAGTGAGTTCAGACAAGAGCTCTCTCTTTATCTCTTACAAAGAATGAAACATCTACACATACAAGCAGTGCAAGGGCAAATCATTTCACACACTGATTTGGCTGCTAAAAGCAAGGACGGATTCGAGTTGTGGATGAATGTTTGCTAAAACTGTTGATTTTTAACACAATTATGAACACTGAGAATTTCAAATTAACTCTTCATGCAAAAGAAAGAAAAAATGACAATGAAATCAATATCAACAAACAGTTAGATCTGAAGCTAAGAGTAGCTTAAGAACTTGAATTCAAGCTACATTCTATGACTGGAAAAAGCCCAACTAATTCTGCAAATTTCGACGTGAGTTTAAATTGTTCTGTTTACCAACCAAAATACATTTTCATCTGGTGACAGCAGACACACATGAATTTAACATGAATTTCAAAAGGTCAAATGTCAAGACTTTTGATGTGAGCCTTATGTGAATATTTACATTCCATAACTCCACCATAGATTTAAAAAAGCAATTCTTCTGCCTCATACAAATGAAAAAGATAATCAATGGAAATTCAATCTCACACTTCTAGAATGAGCCATTCACACATGGGCACATGGGCACTCTGGTACAGCAAATTAGATCAGAACAATCAGGAAAAAAATTTGCCCCAATTTTCACACCTACTTGCTGTGAAATTCAGAAAGTTTGTATGTGTTAGAGCTGTGCAGAACAATGACAAGGATGTATTTTGTGTATCAACAATAAAGCAAACTTTCATCTCTTTTATCTCTTTCAGTACTAGATCCCATCAGTCCTAGGGGGATTTTATTTCCATACTCACAATAACAACAATATTCCTAATCCCTATTGATAATGCAGGGCTATGACACTAACAGGCGCCTGGAACACACTGGCGCCCAAAATCTAAGTCTGGACTCCCGAAATGTCAAAATATGAACATAGCGCTCATGCATAGGGACTCTATAAAAAGTTGAATCTGGGCCCCCTTCCAAAAGAGTTACATGTGGAGCCCTGGATCATAATGTGTACCGGTATAATGTCATTAAATCATGTGCATGCACATGTACATGTAGAGTTACACTAGCATTGTAATCAAGTACATGGTCTTCCAAATGATTTGAAAGTATAATCTCTATAAGTATCATAAAAAAACACTCCTTGCAATAATGTATACAATAGCAGGAGTTGATATATAAAATAGGCAGTTAAGTTATTTCAGTCGATGAAATGATTCCAACCTTTGCCAACATAAATCAAAGAGATAGAACTTGGTTTCTGAACTTGATATTCACTTGATGAGTGTAGATGCTAAAAATGTGTCACTGTTGTTCCACCCTCAGCTGATAGTACAGCCAACAGTATTTTACGTATTCAAATTTATATCAGTCTTGATTTGTCGACAATTACATTCAGAAGAGGGGAGTACCATGCCTATTACCTAATCTTACTGTATGTTCAGTTAGCCTTGGCTGCATAAAAATGTGGGCTGGATAAAAAAGATTTGTTGTGTTTTCAAACCTAAAAAGTTCAATTTTTCAAACCTATTGCACATGACAAATGTCCTACCTCTATTTACTGGAAGTAGAGTATACTAGTGGCATATGGACTGAAAATTTGTTTCTAAAATATCTATAAAAACAGTAAAATATTAAAATTTACTGATGCCATGAATCCTTTTATCAAATCAAATCCGTCAAAAGTTTTAGCCTGTGGATGACTAGATATTTTTAGCCAGTCGTAAAACAAAAAAATTGCACTTTTAATTTGTTTAATAAGCACGGATATGAATTCCCAAGCAAATATTTACAAATTCAAGCTGTGGCTCAAAATCACAGGACTAATATTTGAAGAATTCAAGCAACAGATTTGATTAAATGTTACTGAATTTTTGTTTAAATTATACTTCCAAGGGTTAAATATTAGGCTGTCATGAATGAGTTTCTGCACAAAAAATAACAATAATAAAAGAAAAAATGATATGCTGTCTTTTCAATCTACATGTACATGCTATTGACAGGGATACCTATGAAAATATGCAGTGCATGGAGGATCATTTCAATACCACTTTACACATTGTATTCAAGATCAACACCGAGATAGCTTCTTATTATCTGGATAGAGAAGCATCAAGTTCCGACCCAACAGCCATTTAATATTGATGCAACAGTGCATACGGAATATCATGGCAGTGTACATGTTTCATGGTGGCATACTTCATTTTTGCTTCTTGATAGAGCACTTCTAAGAATTCTATATTGATGCAGTAGATACTGTTCATGTATGTATGTATGTACGGTATGTATGTACGTATGTATGTATGTATGGGACTAGGCTTACTCCACCTAGGGACTTAGTCAGACGTGTGCCGCAATTAGGTTTCACAAGTAAATCAACAACCATGAATTTCTTGTTTCTATACAACTTTAAATCCTGAAATTTAAATCATTACCTCTTTAGTATTAAATCACCTTCCATTATTCTTATCAAATAAAATCCCAACATTAGGGGTTTCAAAATTCATACTCGATGCAAAATTCACAAAACTCTATGTGATCAGTTCAATCCCTTAAGACTTACTCTGCCTTACTTTTCTGGCTTTGCAGACTTAGCCCACTGGCAGAGTTAGCCCTGATTCACATATTTTTCTAACAAGTCGGTGAATTGCATGTTGCTCCATTGTCATTCGGCACTCAGCTAATAGTATGGCTGATATTAGAAGTAAAACATTGCACATGATCAGCCAGGATTGATGGTCTGCTGATTCCCATTTAATCCTCTTGATCAATGGAAGTATGCATTACCTTCAACAGTAACAATTAAAGCTGAAGGATCTCTATGGCCTATTTTTCTCAAATGAGTCATGCTGATGATGTGCTGTAGAGAAAGATGATCAAAACAAAAGGTAAGATATGATGACAGCACAAAAGTCACAATTCTTCTACCATTATATCACTATCTAAAAGAGAGAAATAGATAAATCACCGAACCAGTTAATTATTTAAAAGACCTACAGTGATGGGTGGGTTAATCTTCAACTCTACTTTTAATCATTCATCCTTCACTATTATTTTCACCACTCACTTTGTGTTTGTCTTCCGCCTCCACATAATCAGTCTCACCCCCCCCCCTTCTATATTGCCAGAATCAAGTCCATTCAGGATGTCATCAGACTAAATACATATCTACATCTTTATTTTCCCCTGATAATATACAAATTCAATAGACAAGGTTAACTGACACTTTGTACGTCCTGACATATTGGTTATCCTAACTATAATTTAAACAAGTTTGTATGCAATAATAGTAATACTATAACACTACAATATTTCTAAGGCACTTAATCAACAGTTCAGTTTCTCTATACGATGTACAAGTACAATTAATTATGAATGTTTTAAAATCTCTGAAAATATTATTAATGGCAAATATCCATAGTGTTTTGTGGGAATATGACAGCTATACTTTTGATAAGTATACAGACACACAATCTTTGCCACCCTACTTACGTTTGTAAAAAGTTGCCCTGAAATCTATGTCTGGTGTTAGGGTCTGGACCTTTTCCACTATGGAGGCCTGTTCAGAGAACCTGGAGTACCTGTTCCATACTTGAATGACATCATTAGTGTTCCTTATACTTACACTTACTCCGCAGATTTCATCATCTAGTATAAAAGTATATGAAGATTATTAACAGTTAACTCTGGATAAGTCCAATCTGTGGGGACCCCCAAAAAAATAGGTCAACTTACGAAAGATTCAACTAAAAAAATGATTCGAAAATTCAACTTGTGTGATTTTGAGCTATGTAGAGTTAACTATTATAAAAAAATTATATAGTCATTCTATTACCATACAATGGAATAGCCAATGGATACTTCATTCATTCTACGTTTAAAATAGAAATCACAGTATATGATGATTTCCCATAAATACATGATTTGTAGAATTTTTTTGGCAACATAGCACTGTCATAGGTTCAATACCCTTAATGGCCCGAATTCACAAAGGAGGTTTACATTTAACCCATGGTTTAAACCCTCATTTACATAACACATGGTTTAGAATTAGCGCAAAATAAGCGCGACAAAGTCAAGAGGTCCAATATTAGACGCGCGCAAGGCAACGTACGCTTAATTTGCGCTAATTCTAAACCATGGGTTATGTAAATGAAGGTTAAAACCATGGGTTAAATGTAAACCTCCTTTGCGACTTCGGGCCTATATGTTTTGAATAAGAACATGAAAATAACATTGTGTATCCTTGAAAATTGGAAATGACGCAAAATAATTGTATTTTCACATTCTTGTCTGTTTTGTATTAACAACTCAGTCACTTTCCTTGCCTATCTGCACCATCGCTCGTTCAAATTTTCACACAAGCAATTTTGCACAAAACAATAAGCACTGGTGATTGGAAAGATTGATTTTTGAAAAACAATTGCTTGCTAAATTACCCATTTCTGGTCTTGGTTAGCTCAACAACAACACTTTTACACAACAGTATAGATTAATCTTGAATAGAAACAATTAAATAATCTTAAAGCCTTTGGTATATATCTATCCCATGATAAATACAATGCGGCACAGGAATTTCTTTGTGTGGCATAAGAAGAATTAACCAAGGTCGCTTGTGAAAGAAGATGTTTTAATGAGATACAGTGTTATAGATGTATCCTCCAGAATCAGATTAAAGACAAAGGAATGTGCAGTTTGGCTATTAATTTTTAATCATAACACTTAAAATTCATGAGGGGCATGTTTCAATTCATAAACAAATTATTTCTGTGATGATTTATTTTGCAAAACAAATATATTTCACGTCATAAGGACTGAGTTTTTTGAATGATTTACAGAAGGTCGGAATGATCTATATATCAATAAAAATCATTTGAATATGCTGTAATCAATTGTTATTTAACAAAATCATAAGTAGATATAAAATTTCAAAAAATTGGCAGCAAAAGGGATTGGTATCAAAGAAAGCATTAACAGTTTACATTTCTTTCCTTTTCAAATTGTTCCAAACAAATTTCCATCCATCTGAAATCAACAGCATGCAATATTTTCTCACCTGGTGATATGCTAGTTGAAAACTGTTCCCTACTGTTGCTAGTAGCACTTCTTTCCATAGTTTGGTCTATAAATTTTAAGAAAAACAGAACGAAAACAGGATGAGAGTTAGTATAATGAAAATGATGATGAGAATCTATAAAGGACAATATAATACTTTAACAAGTAATTCTTCTCTGCAAGATACATGTCAATTTGAAAATCTATTTTGAAGCTGCATAAATCTAAAGAATTGATAGAACAATACAATCAACTGAAGGGTAGCAAACAATTAACAAACAAGCCAATGGGTAATTTCAACCAACTAACCAATATCATACACACATTTGCATTATAAGTATGCTGAGAGAAGTTTCAAGAGTAGACCATATATAAACAAGGTGTCAAGAGACGATCAAACTACTTACCGTATTTTGCTTTTGAACTTTGAACTTCCAGTCTCCTCCTTGTGCATTACATGGGTCTTCCCTACAAATAAATATACCAGGTAAAATAAATTCAGAAAACAATACCATTAGAAAAGTAACATTAGCCTGAGAAGTTCTGTTATCAAATTAATAGTTTAAATTTCAATATGTATCAACTATTAATTAAACATACAATTCAGATAGCAGTAAAATGAAAGAATAGTTTAAGGCCATCATATGCAATGTATACTAGTACATTTTATAGAGAAATATATACTGTCCTAAATAGAATTTAATCAATACCATTCTACAGTGTACATCTACACTTAAAATACACTCATTCTCATGTAAAATGAACATTCAGGTTTAAAAACAAATCTATAAACATAATATGCATATAACAGTAGCTGGAAAAAAATGTTTCCTTTATAAGACCTGCCATATGAATAAAATAAAAGTATGAGTTTAATAATAGAATATTATTAAATCACCTCAGATTGTGTTGGAAAAGCATTATTGCAATTTTTAAATTTCTATATATATATTTGTAAGGTGAATAAATGCTTATACATCAAAGAATAATGATATACACTATTATCACCCATATCAGACATCTGAGCTCGTCATTTACTAAACCGTATTGCCCTAGTTTTCATTAGCAGTGGTGAACGGAAGGGTATATTCTTTGTATTTTCCTTGGTCTCCCTGCCCGTATAGACTTTGCGTGTAGAGACGAGTGAAAATATAGTCTCATATTGACCGCGTCGTATTTTTCATTTTCATTGCGCATCTATTATGAGTACGAGAACCTGCGCACTTTGCGCTTTCTATTGTGACGTAATAATCACACCAAAGGCACACTGTTTAATTGCAGTGCATCGAAAATTTTGTCAAGCACTGGATGCACAGTGCTGGTTTGACAAAGTTTGTTCAGTTCTTTGAGCTTGTCATGGTGGATTTCTGTATTTGCTCTAGATTTCTGATTTGGATGACAATAAAAATATTGACTGGCTTTACTTTCTGGGATATAAAAATATTGACCGCGCTAACACCATATTGCCATCGTCTTTCGACTCGGGCAATATGATCTTAGCTTGGTCAATATTTCTTATATACCCTCAAGGCCAGTCAATATTATATAAGTATACACTGTAGTATTTTGAAACCCTTACAATATACATGTAAATGGCTGCAATCACGTGGCAGTAGGAAACACTAAACAATTCAATGCTATTCATAATTCTTTTCATATAAGGATTATCTTAAGCTATCGTACTTCATTTAAGGATTATCTTGTGCCATCTTACTTCGTCTAAGGATTAACTTGTGCCAATCTATGTCATTTAAGGATTATCTTATGTCATTTTACTTCATATAGGAAATATCTTAGGCCATCTTTTCTTACTTATGTCACTTTATATCATATGGATTATCATACACCAGTTTTCTGCATATAAGGATTATTTTTACATAGGGTAATATAAGGATTATTTCGTAAATGCCACTGCCTATGGGAACCAGGTGCTTTGTATACTGTGCCATGGGCAATGAGAGAATTCAGTCAATGAGTTAAGATGTAGTGTTCTTACCAAAGGGGCTTTACATTACCCCTCATCAGGTGGTAGCTGAAACGAAGGGGCAAGTCACTGGCATCTGGAATATTGTTGTAAACTCCCCAGAAATTCTAAAAGTACAAGAACAGAATTTTAATGGAAAGCAGTGTTGACACTAAATACAGTAAATTTTTGTAGACAACAACTGAAAAAAACATTTATTTATTTTTAAGTTACTACAATTTATTTCTGAAGTTGAAGTGTAGGCAAAGAAGGCAAGCTGTTCAATTGTGTCGTTGTGGTTGCTGTTGTTTTGTTTTGTTTCTACTTTGACTGAGAGTAAACTTGATTATCAGAGAAAAAACACAATTCTTATTGAACTGAATGAAATCACCCAATTAAAGACTTAAGGTGCGTTTATCCTGTCTTGCCACTCAGAATAAGCGTTTCTATATGTACATATTGAACCCCACTATACGAACATGTTTTGCGGGATGTCGTTTATCGACTCTCAGAAACGTGATTCTGGCTGTATGTCACATTCAAAACGTACTTTTTTCGGCGTTACAATATGCCCATATCTAAAGACGTTTGAAAAAGGCTTTGCGTTTATCACCTTAAAAATTTGCCTGAAAGACGTTTGAAAACACTGATTCTAGGCAAAAAATTGGACAATAAACGCACCCTTAGTATAACATCACGCCAGAGAATGAACATGACTAATTCGCCTATTTCCTGTTAAAATTATATGCTGTGAGCCAGAAGAGATAAACACATATACATGTACTGTATAGAAACTAGAAATATCGCAATCTGTATTGCCGCCCAATGCGAATGTATCCCCCGGCAGTGGCAGCGATTTTGTGTCATCCTTATGTTCAAAGGACAAAGGAGGGACAAAGATCCCCTCTCCCCTCCCTGAAACAAAAGGATGACGTAGAGATCGCCACTAGTGGCTCGGACTATTGTCAAGACTAGGATAGGAGCAGCATCACCAAACCAATATGTGTGTAGATTAGTGTATAATGCATCTCTGTAGAAAATTTAAAAGAAATCTTTTAAGAAATGTGGCAGTTAGAGCGCAAAAAAGACAACCACCAAAATACAACCTTTGACCCTATAACAGGCGGAACATAGGTGGCAGCATCACCAAACACTAAAGATGTGTAGATTGTACTAAGACACACCTCCATACAACATTTGAAAGAAATCCGTCAAGAAATGTGGCAGTTAGAGCGCATAAAAGACATATGACCTTTGACGGAACAATGAGGGCAGCATCGCCCAAAAGTGTAGATGTGGAGATTGTACCAAGATACATCTCCTTTCAAAATTTGAAAGAAATCCGTCATGAAATATGACCTGCAGAGCGCACACTAGACACGCACCAAAATATGACCTTTGACCCTATAAAACACGGGACACTCGTGGCAGCATCACCAAAAACTAGAGGTGCGTAGATTTTACCAACATACACTTCCATACTCAATTTAAAAGAAATCTGTTAAGAAATGATGCAGTAAGAACACGTACTAGAGTGCATACAAGATATCTATCAAAATATGACCTTTGACCCTATAAAAGACGGAACACTGGAGGCAGCATCAGCAAAATCTACAGACTTGTAGATCGTACCAAGATACACCTTCGGTCAAAATTTGAATGAAATCCCTTGAGAAATGTGGCCTATAGAGCGCACACAAACCATCCACAAAAATATGGCCTTTTACCCTATAGAAGACGGAACACTGAGGGCCGCATCACCAAAAGTTATAGGTGTGTAGATTATACCAAGATACCTCCATACAAAATTTGAAAGAAATCCGTCAAGGAATGTGGCAGTTAGAGCGCACACAAGAATAAGATGCGGCGGCGGCGGACGCTGCGTAACGCTGCTGAAGCTGAATCCAAAGTACCCCACCGGCATACTGCCGGGGATACAATTAAAACACTACTCCAGCCAGGCCCCGAGTAGAGAAAACAATGTCATTCATTTCCTAAGTTTAATGTTTGATTACGTGCATTACTTACCTCTACCGTTTTCACAGAGTATATTTCTTCCAAATTAGCCTCTACCTCTGCTGCTGTGGCAATTGGCATAGATCTATGACAAAAGAACAATTTGAAATTTTTTATAGCTTTACAGTTTATGGATCAAGGTAAAGTGAAATTTTCTAAATGTTGAAATGAAAGTTATTTTCAGAAAGTCTTTTAAGGGCCGACTTAATACAGGGCTGATTTAAAATACAAAATGCTGACCTCGTCGAGAGTATCAAAATATGCTCATCTGACCGTAATTAAATGCCTAAAACCCCTGGACCCCATGCCTGGTCGTAAATACTTTAGCCCCCCACTTTGAAAAACATTCGAAGGGCTGCATGTAACATGCAAGTTTTTGCTCATTACGCCACTGCTCCTCGTCCTCGCATATCGTCCCCGGTCATGAATAGAAATCGCCGCCCCTGACTAAAGCATACCCCAAATCAAGTAAAAATTCAACAATTGTTCAAATAATGGTCATGATTTAAAAGTTGTTATGTTTCTCACCTGTTTCGTGTTAATTTTCTTATCTTTTTTTGACTATTTTTTCTTGAAACAAAGAGTAAAGACCTATTTCTCACGGGATTCACGGCAAACTGCTGCATGCTGTACAATACAATTGCATACAGTACCAACGGTGGGGTGCGGGCGCGTGCGTGAAGTTAGTGACCGTAATGATGAATTACTCACATGAATCTAATGAGGATCTGAGATTACAGTCGCTAACTCCACACAAGCCCGCACCCCACCGTCGATACGGTATGCAATTGTATTATGCAGCAGTTTGCCGTGAATCCCGTGAGATTTGAGAAAGTGTATAATCTAAGTGTAGACTCTATATTATAAGTCTTTGTTTTACCGGTACGGAAAAATACTCAAAAAAAGATTTAAAAATTGACATGAAACAGGTAAGAAACATAATGGGTGGTATTCCGATAGCGCGTACTAAGTTAAGCCTGGCTTAACTAGTCCACACTTTTATGGAGTGCCTGTTGCCAATTAATTTACCCCGTAAAGATTATTTTAATCCTGCAATGAAAAGTGTCAAAAAAATTAATTTTGCAATGAAATGGGAAGAAAAGATAACATGAGTATAAACTGAATTTCAATAAAGTCTTTGGTAGATTATCTTTATCATGAATATTGAAGGAGGAAGATGAAACCTAGCATTCCATAGAAGTGTGAACTAAAATTCTTGTTTAGTCTGGACTTAGTCCCGGCTTAACTTATGAGAATACCACCCAATGACTTTAAATCATGACCATTATTTGAATAATTTTACTATTGATGAAGATTTAGACCTCTAGTCTATCTAGATCTAGACTAGACCGAAAGCTTCAGTCTCTGATATCGACGGTTGTTCCGCTGAGATTGCATCCGTCTCCTCTGACCGCCTCTATACATAGACTGAAGTCGTCAATTGAGTAGTGTGTGGAACGAATGGTTCAGTTCGTCGGACCGCGATGAATGAGATATGCAACGAGTTTTTCACTCTTTACGTCTTCATATATCCACTTTGGCTGCAATTTTACACTGAATTTTATTAAAAATTAAAAATAACACAGAAATATCTACTTTGACTTACGATAGCTTGCTCATTTAGATCCTATATTAATGATTAATCCGAGAAAGTCTTGTAGTCAATAAGATTTGTTGTCAGCCATCTTGGTTTAAGTTGATGAATATTCATTTTTCTTTCGAACGTCCAATAGCTACGTATGAGTCAGCCCGGCTTGAGCCGGTGATGTTTGAATATTCATAAGCCCAATATCAAACACGTGCTCTGATTGGCCATTGGGCTTGTTTTGGTCGGTTGACCGGAAATATATCGGGCGGGTCATGTCATAGATTACCAGTTCGAATGCATGAACGCATCGTTTCCTTGGTTCTGAAATAAAAATTGGATAACTCATATAACGTAAGTCTGTAAATTTCGCATTTAGAAATAAGTCATTAAAAAATTGATAACTGTACATAGGAGAAAAATAGACATAGTATTTTT
>CP137666.1:6202466-6324423 GCA_037976565.1 Mesocentrotus franciscanus | reverse complement strand
GGGCAGCATACTAATAAAAAGAATGAGACCTTTAACTTGTCCAGTATTTAGTTACCTTTATCTTTAATGCATGTTATCAAAGACTACTAATGAGACAAACAATGTCTATATCACTAAAAAAGGCATTGTTTTTTCATTACAAGAGCCTTATCCAATGACAAGCGTTATCCCCTTCTGTACCAATAGGGTACAAATATTTTGTCAGTGGATTGTAACATATTTATGGACTAATTTCCCATTTGGTGTGGTGAAAAATATCATTAATTTCTGTTTTTCTCCAAAGTGCCTCTCCCTTGGGGCATAACTAAAAATATATTATGGATAGCATATTATTACTCTAGAAAGAAAAGATCCTCCTGAGTTATACATTTTGAAGAAGAAAAAAATCAAGTTACGGGTAGTTTTTGTTTTGGAACAAATGGGAAAGTTAATTCAACCACAACAACTTTTTAAAATTCATAACTTTACTCGTGGTCCGATTGCTCAATCTTTCACTGATGTGCCTCTTTGTTTTTCTGCTTTCTATCAGATTAGTTTGCTATTAAGGTTGGATTTTCCTTTAATATTCCTGGTCAGGATGCGCCCCATGGCACGGAAAGGACTAAAAAGGATGTTAACCATTGTGCAACCTCTATCTTACAAACAACCTGCTAAGAAGAAAATAAGGTAGTGAGTTCAGACAAGAGCTCTCTTTATCTCTTACAAAGAATGAAACATCTACACATACAAGCAGTGCAAGGGCAAATCATTTCACACACTGATTTGGCTGCTGCAAGGGATTCGAGTTGTGGATGAATGTTTGCTAAAACTGTTGATTTTTAACACAATTATGAACACTGAGAATTTCAAATTAACTCTTCATGCAAAAGAAAGAAAAAATGACAATGAAATCAATATCAACAAACAGTTAGATCTGAAGCTAAGAGTAGCTTAAGAACTTGAATTCAAGCTACATTCTATGACTGGAAAAAGCCCAACTAATTCTGCAAATTTCGACGTGAGTTTAAATTGTTCTGTTTACCAACCAAAATACATTTTCATCTGGTGACAGCAGACACATGAATTTAACATGAATTTCAAAAGGTCAAATGTCAAGACTTTTGATGTGAGCCTTATGTGAATATTTACATTCCATAACTCCACCATAGATTTAAAAAAGCAATTCTTCTGCCTCATACAAATGAAAAAGATAATCAATGGAAATTCAATCTCACACTTCTAGAATGAGCCATTCACACATGGGCACATGGGCACTCTGGTACAGCAAATTAGATCAGAACAATCAGGAAAAATTTGCCCCAATTTTCACACCTACTTGCTGTGAAATTCAGAAAGTTTGTATGTGTTAGAGCTGTGCAGAACAATGACAAGGATGTATTTTGTGTATCAACAATAAAGCAAACTTTCATCTCTTTTATCTCTTTCAGTACTAGATCCCATCAGTCCTAGGGGGATTTTATTTCCATACTCACAATAACAACAATATTCCTAATCCCTATTGATAATGCAGGGCTATGACACTAACAGGCGCCTGGAACACACTGGCGCCCAAAATCTAAGTCTGGACTCCCGAAATGTCAAAATATGAACATAGCTCATGCATAGGGACTCTATAAAAAGTTGAATCTGGGCCCCCTTCCAAAAGAGTTACATGTGGAGCCCTGGATCATAATGTGTACCGGTATAATGTCATTAAATCATGTGCATGCACATGTACATGTAGAGTTACACTAGCATTGTAATCAAGTACATGGTCTTCCAAATGATTTGAAAGTATAATCTCTATAAGTATCATAAAAAACACTCCTTGCAATAATGTATACAATAGCAGGAGTTGATATATAAAATAGGCAGTTAAGTTATTTCAGTCGATGAAATGATTCCAACCTTTGCCAACATAAATCAAAGAGATAGAACTTGGTTTCTGAACTTGATATTCACTTGATGAGTGTAGATGCTAAAAATGTGTCACTGTTGTTCCACCCTCAGCTGATAGTACAGCCAACAGTATTTTACGTATTCAAATTTATATCAGTCTTGATTTGTCGACAATTACATTCAGAAGAGGGGAGTACCATGCCTATTACCTAATCTTACTGTATGTTCAGTTAGCCTTGGCTGCATAAAAATGTGGGCTGGATAAAAAAGATTTGTTGTGTTTTCAAACCTAAAAAGTTCAATTTTTCAAACCTATTGCACATGACAAATGTCCTACCTCTATTTACTGGAAGTAGAGTATACTAGTGGCATATGGACTGAAAATTTGTTTCTAAAATATCTATAAAAACAGTAAAATATTAAAATTTACTGATGCCATGAATCCTTTTATCAAATCAAATCCAAAAGTTTTAGCCTGTGGATGACTAGATATTTTTAGCCAGTCGTAAAACAAAAAAATTGCACTTTTAATTTGTTTAATAAGCACGGATATGAATTCCCAAGCAAATATTTACAAATTCAAGCTGTGGCTCAAAATCACAGGACTAATATTTGAAGAATTCAAGCAACAGATTTGATTAAATGTTACTGAATTTTTGTTTAAATTATACTTCCAAGGGTTAAATATTAGGCTGTCATGAATGAGTTTCTGCACAAAAAATAACAATAATAAAAGAAAAAAATGATATGCTGTCTTTTCAATCTACATGTACATGCTATTGACAGGGATACCTATGAAAATATGCAGTGCATGGAGGATCATTTCAATACCACTTTACACATTGTATTCAAGATCAACACCGAGATAGCTTCTTATTATCTGGATAGAGAAGCATCAAGTTCCGACCCAACAGCCATTTAATATTGATGCAACAGTGCATACGGAATATCATGGCAGTGTACATGTTTCATGGTGGCATACTTCATTTTTGCTTCTTGATAGAGCACTTCTAAGAATTCTATATTGATGCAGTAGATACTGTTCATGTATGTATGTATGTACGGTATGTATGTACGTATGTATGTATGTATGGGACTAGGCTTACTCCACCTAGGGACTTAGTCAGGCGTGTGCCGCAATTAGGTTTCACAAGTAAATCAACAACCATGAATTTCTTGTTTCTATACAACTTTAAATCCTGAAATTTAAATCATTACCTCTTTAGTATTAAATCACCTTCCATTATTCTTATCAAATAAAATCCCAACATTAGGGGTTTCAAAATTCATACTCGATGCAAAATTCACAAAACTCTATGTGATCAGTTCAATCCCTTAAGACTTACTCTGCCTTACTTTTCTGGCTTTGCAGACTTAGCCCACTGGCAGAGTTAGCCCTGATTCACATATTTTTCTAACAAGTCGGTGAATTGCATGTTGCTCCATTGTCATTCGGCACTCAGCTAATAGTATGGCTGATATTAGAAGTAAAACATTGCACATGATCAGCCAGGATTGATGGTCTGCTGATTCCCATTTAATCCTCTTGATCAATGGAAGTATGCATTACCTTCAACAGTAACAATTAAAGCTGAAGGATCTCTATGGCCTATTTTTCTCAAATGAGTCATGCTGATGATGTGCTGTAGAGAAAGATGATCAAAACAAAAGGTAAGATATGATGACAGCACAAAAGTCACAATTCTTCTACCATTATATCACTATCTAAAAGAGAGAAATAGATAAATCACCGAACCAGTTAATTATTTAAAAGACCTACAGTGATGGGTGGGTTAATCTTCAACTCTACTTTTAATCATTCATCCTTCACTATTATTTTCACCACTCACTTTGTGTTTGTCTTCCGCCTCCACATAATCAGTCTCACCCCCCCCCCTTCTATATTGCCAGAATCAAGTCCATTCAGGATGTCATCAGACTAAATACATATCTACATCTTTATTTTCCCCTGATAATATACAAATTCAATAGACAAGGTTAACTGACACTTTGTACGTCCTGACATATTGGTTATCCTAACTATAATTTAAACAAGTTTGTATGCAATAATAGTAATACTATAACACTACAATATTTCTAAGGCACTTAATCAACAGTTCAGTTTCTCTATACGATGTACAAGTACAATTAATTATGAATGTTTTAAAATCTCTGAAAATATTATTAATGGCAAATATCCATAGTGTTTTGTGGGAATATGACAGCTATACTTTTGATAAGTATACAGACACACAATCTTTGCCACCCTACTTACGTTTGTAAAAAGTTGCCCTGAAATCTATGTCTGGTGTTAGGGTCTGGACCTTTTCCACTATGGAGGCCTGTTCAGAGAACCTGGAGTACCTGTTCCATACTTGAATGACATCATTAGTGTTCCTTATACTTACACTTACTCCGCAGATTTCATCATCTAGTATAAAAGTATATGAAGATTATTAACAGTTAACTCTGGATAAGTCCAATCTGGGGAACCCCCAAAAAAATAGGTCAACTTACGAAAGATTCAACTAAAAAAATGATTCGAAAATTCAACTTGTGTGATTTTGAGCTATGTAGAGTTAACTATTATAAAAAAATTATATAGTCATTCTATTACCATACAATGGAATAGCCAATGGATACTTCATTCATTCTACGTTTAAAATAGAAATCACAGTATATGATGATTTCCCATAAATACATGATTTGTAGAATTTTTTTGGCAACATAGCACTGTCATAGGTTCAATACCCTTAATGGCCCGAATTCACAAGGAGGTTTACATTTAACCCATGGTTTAAACCCTCATTTACATAACACATGGTTTAGAATTAGCGCAAAATAAGCGACAAAGTCAAGAGGTCCAATATTAGACGCAAGGCAACGTGCGCTTAATTTGCGCTAATTCTAAACCATGGGTTATGTAAATGAAGGTTAAAACCATGGGTTAAATGTAAACCTCCTTGCGACTTCGGGCCTATATGTTTTGAATAAGAACATGAAAATAACATTGTGTATCCTTGAAAATTGGAAATGACGCAAAATAATTGTATTTTCACATTCTTGTCTGTTTTGTATTAACGACTCAGTCACTTTCCTTGCCTATCTGCACCATCGCTCGTTCAAATTTTCACACAAGCAATTTTGCACAAAACAATAAGCACTGGTGATTGGAAAGATTGATTTTTGAAAAACAATTCCTTGCTAAATTACCCATTTCTGGTCTTGGTTAGCTCAACAACAACACTTTTACACAACAGTATAGATTAATCTTGAATAGAAACAATTAAATAATCTTAAAGCCTTTGGTATATATCTATCCCATGATAAATACAATGCGGCACAGGGAATTTCTTTGTGTGGCATAAGAAGAATTAACCAAGGTCGCTTGTGAAAGAAGATGTTTTAATGAGATACAGTGTTATAGATGTATCCTCCAGAATCAGATTAAAGACAAAGGAATGTGCAGTTTGGCTATTAATTTTTAATCATAACGCTTAAAATTCATGAGGGGCATGTTTCAATTCATAAACAAATTATTTCTGTGATGATTTATTTTGCAAAACAAATATATTTCACGTCATAAGGACTGAGTTTTTTGAATGATTTACAGAAGGTCGGAATGATCTATATATCAATAAAAATCATTTGAATATGCTGTAATCAATTGTTATTTAACAAAATCATAAGTAGATATAAAATTTCAAAAAATTGGCAGCAAAAGGGATTGGTATCAAAGAAAGCATTAACAGTTTACATTTCTTTCCTTTTCAAATTGTTCCAAACAAATTTCCATCCATCTGAAATCAACAGCATGCAATATTTTCTCACCTGGTGATATGCTAGTTGAAAACTGTTCCCTACTGTTGCTAGTAGCACTTCTTTCCATAGTTTGGTCTATAAATTTTAAGAAAAACAGAACGAAAACAGGATGAGAGTTAGTATAATGAAAATGATGATGAGAATCTATAAAGGACAATATAATACTTTAACAAGTAATTCTTCTCTGCAAGATACATGTCAATTTGAAAATCTATTTTGAAGCTGCATAAATCTAAAGAATTGATAGAACAATACAATCAACTGAAGGGTAGCAAACAATTAACAAACAAGCCAATGGGTAATTTCAACCAACTAACCAATATCATACACACATTTGCATTATAAGTATGCTGAGAGAAGATTCAAGAGTAGACCATATATAAACAAGGTGTCAAGAGACGATCAAACTACTTACCGTATTTTGCTTTTGAACTTTGAACTTCCAGTCTCCTCCTTGTGCATTACATGGGTCTTCCCTACAAATAAATATACCAGGTAAAATAAATTCAGAAAACAATACCATTAGAAAAGTAACATTAGCCTGAGAAGTTCTGTTATCAAATTAATAGTTTAAATTTCAATATGTATCAACTATTAATTAAACATACAATTCAGATAGCAGTAAAATGAAAGAATAGTTTAAGGCCATCATATGCAATGTATACTAGTACATTTTATAGAGAAATATATACTGTCCTAAATAGAATTTAATCAATACCATTCTACAGTGTACATCTACACTTAAAATACACTCATTCTCATGTAAAATGAACATTCAGGTTTAAAAACAAATCTATAAACATAATATGCATATAACAGTAGCTGGAAAAAAATGTTTCCTTTATAAGACCTGCCATATGAATAAAATAAAAGTATGAGTTTAATAATAGAATATTATTAAATCACCTCAGATTGTGTTGGAAAAGCATTATTGCAATTTTTAAATTTCTATATATATATTTGTAAGGTGAATAAATGCTTATACATCAAAGAATAATGATATACACTATTATCACCCATATCAGACATCTGAGCTCGTCATTTACTAAACCGTATTGCCCTAGTTTTCATTAGCAGTGGTGAACGGAAGGGTATATTCTTTGTATTTTCCTTGGTCTCCCTGCCCGTATAGACTTTGCGTGTAGAGACGAGTGAAAATATAGTCTCATATTGACCGCGTCGTATTTTTCATTTTCATTGCGCATCTATTATGAGTACGAGAACCTGCGCACTTTGCGCGCTTTCTATTGTGACGTAATAATCACACCAAAGGCACACTGTTTAATTGCAGTGCATCGAAAATTTTGTTAAGCACTGGATGCACAGTGCTGGTTTGACAAAGTTTGTTCAGTTCTTTGAGCTTGTCATGGTGGATTTCTGTATTTGCTCTAGATTTCTGATTTGGATGACAATAAAAATATTGACTGGCTTTACTTTCGGGGGATATAAAAAATATTGACCGCGCTAACACCATATTGCCATCGTCTTTCGACTCGGGGCAATATGATCTTAGCTTGGTCAATATTTCTTATATACCCCTCAAGGCCAGTCAATATTATATAAGTATACACTGTAGTATTTTGAAACCCTTACAATATACATGTAAATGGCTGCAATCACGTGGCAGTAGGAAACACTAAACAATTCAATGCTATTCATAATTCTTTTCATATAAGGATTATCTTAAGCTATCGTACTTCATTTAAGGATTATCTTGTGCCATCTTACTTCGTCTAAGGATTAACTTGTGCCAATCTATGTCATTTAAGGATTATCTTATGTCATTTTACTTCATATAGGAAATATCTTAGGCCATCTTTTCTTACTTATGTCACTTTATATCATATGGATTATCATACACCAGTTTTCTGCATATAAGGATTATTTTTACATAGGGTAATATAAGGATTATTTCAGTAAATGCCACTGCCTATGGGAACCAGGTGCTTTGTATACTGTGCCATGGGCAATGAGAGAATTCAGTCAATGAGTTAAGATGTAGTGTTCTTACCAAAGGGGCTTTACATTACCCTCATCAGGTGGTAGCTGAAACGAAGGGGCAAGTCACTGGCATCTGGAATATTGTTGTAAACTCCCCAGAAATTCTAAAAGTACAAGAACAGAATTTTAATGGAAAGCAGTGTTGACACTAAATACAGTAAATTTTTGTAGACAACAACTGAAAAAAACATTTATTTATTTTTAAGTTACTACAATTTATTTCTGAAGTTGAAGTGTAGGCAAAGAAGGCAAGCTGTTCAATTGTGTCGTTGTGGTTGCTGTTGTTTTGTTTTGTTTCTACTTTGACTGAGAGTAAACTTGATTATCAGAGAAAAAACACAATTCTTATTGAACTGAATGAAATCACCCAATTAAAGACTTAAGGTGCGTTTATCCTGTCTTGCCACTCAGAATAAGCGTTTCTATATGTACATATTGAACCCCACTATACGAACATGTTTTGCGGGATGTCGCGTTTATCGACTCTCAGAAACGTGATTCTGGCTGTATGTCACATTCAAAACGTACTTTTTTCGGCGTTACAATATGCCCATATCTAAAGACGTTTGAAAAAGGCTTTGCGTTTATCACCTTAAAAATTTGCCTGAAAGACGTTTGAAAACACTGATTCTAGGCAAAAAATTGGACAATAAACGCACCCTTAGTATAACATCACGCCAGAGAATGAACATGACTAATTCGCCTATTTCCTGTTAAAATTATATGCTGTGAGCCAGAAGAGATAAACACATATACATGTACTGTATAGAAACTAGAAATATCGCAATCTGTATTGCCGCCCAATGCGAATGTATCCCCCGGCAGTGGCAGCAATTTTGTGTCATCCTTATGTTCAAAGGACAAAGGAGGGACAAAGATCCCCTCTCCCCTCCCTGAAACAAAAGGATGACGTAGAGATCGCCACTAGTGGCTCGGACTATTGTCAAGACTAGGATAGGAGCAGCATCACCAAACCAATATGTGTGTAGATTAGAGTATAATGCATCTCTGTAGAAAATTTAAAAGAAATCTTTTAAGAAATGTTTCAGTTAGAGCGCAAAAAAGACAACCACCAAAATACAACCTTTGACCCTATAACAGGCGGAACATAGGTGGCAGCATCACCAAACACTAAAGATGTGTAGATTGTACTAAGACACACCTCCATACAACATTTGAAAGAAATCCGTCAAGAAATGTGGCAGTTAGAGCGCATAAAAGACATATGACCTTTGACGGAACAACGAGGGCAGCATCGCCCAAAAGTGTAGATGTGGAGATTGTACCAAGATACATCTCCTTTCAAAATTTGAAAGAAATCTGTCATGAAATATGACCTGCAGAGCGCACACTAGACACGCACCAAAATATGACCTTTGACCCTATAAAACACGGGACACTCGTGGCAGCATCACCAAAAACTAGAGGTGCGTAGATTTTACCAACATACACTTCCATACTCAATTTAAAAGAAATCTGTTAAGAAATGATGCAGTAAGAACACGTACTAGAGTGCATACAAGATATCTATCAAAATATGACCTTTGACCCTATAAAAGACGGAACACTGGAGGCAGCATCAGCAAAATCTACAGACTTGTAGATCGTACCAAGATACACCTTCGGTCAAAATTTGAATGAAATCCCTTGAGAAATGTGGCCTATAGAGCGCACACAAACCATCCACAAAAATATGGCCTTTTACCCTATAGAAGACGGAACACTGAGGGCCGCATCACCAAAAGTTATAGGTGTGTAGATTATACCAAGATACCTCCATACAAAATTTGAAAGAAATCCGTCAAGGAATGTGGCAGTTAGAGCGCACACAAGAATAAGATGCGGCGGCGGCTGCGTAACGCTGCTGAAGCTGAATCCAAAGTACCCCACCGGCATACTGCCGGGGATACAATTAAAACACTACTCCAGCCAGGCCCCGAGTAGAGAAAACAATGTCATTCATTTCCTAAGTTTAATGTTTGATTACGTGCATTACTTACCTCTACCGTTTTCACAGAGTATATTTCTTCCAAATTAGCCTCTACCTCTGCTGCTGTGGCAATTGGCATAGATCTATGACAAAAGAACAATTTGAAATTTTTTATAGCTTTACAGTTTATGGATCAAGGTAAAGTGAAATTTTCTAAATGTTGAAATGAAAGTTATTTTCAGAAAGTCTTTTAAGGGCCGACTTAATACAGGGCTGATTTAAAATACAAAATGCTGACCTCGTCGAGAGTATCAAAATATGCTCATCTGACCGTAATTAAATGCCTAAAACCCCTGGACCCCATGCCTGGTCGTAAATACTTTAGCCCCCCCCCCCACTTTGAAAAACATTCCGAAGGGGCTGCATGTAACATGCAAGTTTTTGCTCATTACGCCACTGCTCCCTCGTCCCTCGCATATCGTCCCCCCGGTCATGAATAGAAATCGCCGCCCCTGACTAAAGCATACCCCAAATCAAGTAAAAATTCAACAATTGTTCAAATAATGGTCATGATTTAAAAGTTGTTATGTTTCTCACCTGTTTCGTGTTAATTTTCTTATCTTTTTTTGACTATTTTTTCTTGAAACAAAGAGTAAAGACCTATTTCTCACGGGATTCACGGCAAACTGCTGCATGCTGTACAATACAATTGCATACAGTACCAACGGTGGGGTGCGGGCGCGTGCGTGAAGTTAGTGACCGTAATGATGAATTACTCACATGAATCTAATGAGGATCTGAGATTACAGTCGCTAACTCCACACAAGCGCGCCCGCACCCCACCGTCGATACGGTATGCAATTGTATTATGCAGCAGTTTGCCGTGAATCCCGTGAGATTTGAGAAAGTGTATAATCTAAGTGTAGACTCTATATTATAAGTCTTTGTTTTACCGTGCGGAAAAATACTCAAAAAGATTTAAAAATTGACATGAAACAGGTAAGAAACATAATGGGTGGTATTCCGATAGCGCGTACTAAGTTAAGCCTGGCTTAACTAGTCCACACTTTTATGGAGTGCCTGTTGCCAATTAATTTACCCCGTAAAGATTATTTTAATCCTGCAATGAAAAGTGTCAAAAAAATTAATTTTGCAATGAAATGGGAAGAAAAAGATAACATGAGTATAAACTGAATTTCAATAAAGTCTTTGGTAGATTATCTTTATCATGAATATTGAAGGAGGAAGATGAAACCTAGCATTCCATAGAAGTGTGAACTAAAATTCTTGTTTAGTCTGGACTTAGTCCCGGCTTAACTTATGAGAATACCACCCAATGACTTTAAATCATGACCATTATTTGAATAATTTTACTATTGATGAAGATTTAGACCTCTAGTCTATCTAGATCTAGACTAGACCGAAAGCTTCAGTCTCTGATATCGACGGTTGTTCCGCTGAGATTGCATCCGTCTCCTCTGACCGCCTCTATACATAGACTGAAGTACGTCAATTGAGTAGTGTGTGGAACGAATGGTTCAGTTCGTCCGGACCGCGATGAATGAGATATGCAACGAGTTTTTCACTCTTTACGTCTTCATATATCCACTTTGGCTGCAATTTTACACTGAATTTTATTAAAAATTAAAAATAACACAGAAATATCTACTTTGACTTACGATAGCTTGCTCATTTAGATCCTATATTAATGATTAATCCGAGAAAGTCTTGTAGTCAACAAGATTTGTTGTCAGCCATCTTGGTTTAAGTTGATGAATATTCATTTTTTCTTTTCGAACGTCCAATAGCTACGTATGAGTCAGCCCGGCTTGAGCCGGTGATGTTTGAATATTCATAAGCCCAATATCAAACACGTGCTCTGATTGGCCATTGGGCTTGTTTTGGTCGGTTGACCGGAAATATATCGGGCGGGTCATGTCATAGATTACCAGTTCGAATGCATGAACGTACCGTTTCCTTGGTTCTGAGATTAAAATTGGATAACTCATATACGTAAGTCTGTAAATTTCGCATTTAGAAATAAGTCATTAAAAATTGATAACTGTACATAGGAGAAAAATAGACATAGTATTTTTGTAGGGGTGGGTGGGTGTGGGGCGTCCCCCTCCCACAGTGTAGAGCTTTTTTATTTTTCAATGTGAAATTGTGTGATCTGGTGCATACTTTAGAGAGTATTTTAACATATAGCTAAAGGCAATATGGAGAGAGAGAGAAAATCATACAGAGAGATAAAGAAAATTATTAACATGGAATACCTGATTGTTCGCCCACGAACGTGGGCCGCTGGGCTAGGCGTAGAGCGAGGTGCTGTAACTTTTGATAGAAACATCGGTGAGTCTTGAAATTTGAAATGTATTATTTTGAGTGAATAATTTTTTCAATTATCCAACCAAAATGGTGAAAAACGTTCCAAAAGGGAAAACTGAAAAATCGTTCAGACACCCTAATATTAGGCCTTCTTTAAATACAAAGCATAGAACCGTGAAATCTTTGCTATTCTCTCGATCAACTGATGACGACTCGAGCTCGCTGCTGGTTCGTACGTCCGATCCATATCCGGGGCGCGTCCGGGGCAGGCTCGGGCCGACCCGGCTAGCTGCATATGGATATGGGTACAGTGCGAGGATACGTGCATCATGGCTAGCTAGCTATATAGTCGCCGATCTTACACACGCAGGCGCGCGATAAGTGAGATCCAGGCTTTCGTCTTCGATAAAAGGGGATTAAAAGGTGGGAAAACTTTCTAAATTCTTGATTTTGGTCGCATAATTCATTCAAATTTATCTGTTTTTATTATTATTTAGTTATTTAAGATTTGTGCGTGAGGAATTTCATTGTTAGCGTGAGAGCGTGAGAATTGAGTAAAATGCGTGAGTCTCACGCTCAATGCGTGAGTGTTGGCAGCCCTGCCCATACCAGACGGTTATTTCTGTCTAGATCTAGACTAGATCTAACTCCGGGAAGCTCCAACACCGGCGCCGCAGGCGTCGGAGCTTCGGTAACACTGTAGTGGGGGCTTCTAAAACAGCCGATGGGGCAACATTACTGTTAAATCTGCAATAGTAGTACTTACAATTTTACATCATAGGGTGCACGAATCCTCAGGGCATAACAATGATCACTTGAATTCATAATTTGAAGAAATCTTCGATGGGAAAAAAGGGTTATTCAAAGCCCTACACAAGCGATTCTTCCATGTCGCAGCGTCGATTCAAAATGGCGAAGAGACAGTGCGCATGCGCGGCAGAGCCGCAGAAAGTATGAATATTCATGCTATCGGCGCCGATCGCTCGAAACGCTGAATATGCACGACTCGAACAAACAGAGCGGTGAATGTAAACCCAGGTCCTCGGCCCTTCTCAACCTCGTGCATATTCAGCGATTTCGGCGATCGGCTCGATAGCATGAATATTCATACTTTCTGCGGCTCTGCCGCGCATGCGTACTGTCTCTTCGCCATTTTGAATCGACGTTGCGACATGGAAGAATCGTTTGTGTAGGGCTTTGAATAACCCTTTTTTCCCATCGAAGATTTCTTCAAATTATGAATTCAAGTGATCATTGTTATGCCCTGATTCGTGCACCCTATGATGTAAAAATTGTAAGTACTACTATTGCAGATTTAACAGTAATGTTGCCCCATCGGCTGTTTTAGAAGCCCCCACTACAGTGTTACCGAAGCTCCGACGCCTGCGGCGCCGGTGTTGGAGCTTCCCGGAGTTAGACTAGATCTAGCTCATAGCATAGGCTGATTTGGGGTACGTTTTAATCATTAATGGTATCTCCACGCCGGAGTTACGGGTCAAAGTAGGGATACGATTCTGAATTAGCGCCACATTTTCTAATACATTAGGCCCTATTGCGGTACGCGGCCTTGCACACAAATTACAAACACCGTACTATAGACTAGTGGTAGTGGTACCGGCGAACTTCGATTGCGTAGCGCGTATTGTTAACTGTAAATCCCCCCAAATGTTGATACAAAGATAGACGTACCTTTCCAACCAAAATGTCCATGGTGTGTTGAGTGGAACACCTTCCTCCTGTGCAACTACACGATCTGCCAGACCTTCAAAAGAGACAGTTCTTTGAACTTGTTGTCGCTGTGTAGCAGAACCGGCAAACTCCGACGTTGCCATTTTCCCCAACGTCAACGATATCGATACAGAAAATTGTTTAGAAAATTATTTTGTTTTTCACGCAGAGGGCTCACTATCAGTATTTTTTATAACTCGTTGGTATTCTATTACCATGTTTTTTTCTTCTTCTTCTTCTTCTTCCGTACCGAGATGATCGAGATCAGTGGCTGCAATCTATTGCCAACCGCCAAGGAGTTATACATTGTATATTAAACCTAACACCACTGGAATAAATGTACTATAATTGTTGGTATTCTTATCATTATTTAGAACCTAAATCAGGAAGATGATGCTTGTCTAGATTTCTATAGCCTATCTAACATAAATGCATATGAGGATCGTATAGCGTGGTCTGAATTTAGCTTTCATGAAAAAGGTTTGTTATGCATGCAGATCAATAAATAGGCCATTTTCGTACTCATTTTATGTATCTCAATAGTCAAAATTGCATTCAATCGTAAATTCAAGTTCAAACTGCATAGGCTATACATTAGTTGTATAAAATAATATACCAGGTAGGACAAACATTATGGCTTGCCCTTCCTAACAACATGCAATATATGCAATCTTCATTCTGATCACTATTGAAATACTTATTATTCGTAACAGACGAATGAAATAATTCGTATTGAGGCACTTATTTATATATTTGGTTACATTACGAAACTGATGGCATATATATAGGCCGGGCCTAAGTTGTGCAACCAGAGCCATCGATGCAAAACGGCAGCCATCTATTACTCCTGCAGCATCTCAAAAAAGTGATTTCTGTGAGAAATTCTATGTCACTCTTTTGAATAATGGGCAGAGCTTTGTCTGACCAAGCAATATATTTTACATGCTAAGTAAATGTTGCTTATCAAAATAAACTGGTCAAGTGTTTTAAACAGCTGAACCAAATATCTTGTCACAGTAATGAAGGAATATCATCTGAACGCATTACCAAAATCACCAGCATTACTGTTTGTTCTGGGCACATGCCAGTATGCCACATGCCACGTAGAAGTGCCGTGGACGAGTGGATATGTCACCGGACTGTGGATCACAAGGTCCGCGGTTCAAGTCCCACCGCGGCACTAATCCTTTGGCAAGACATTGATCTACATTTGCCACTCTCCACCCAGGTGTTAAATGGGTATCCGGTAGGATGCGAAAGTTAATGTGGTTTGATTAGCAAGTGGCGCTTGTAAAATGGCGACTGGCTGGAATGCTCCCCAGGGAATGGAAAATGTGCATACATTGTGTCAGTAAGCATGAATCCGATGACCGGGGTAATTATCTGTAAAGCGCATTGAGAGGGCCTGCGGTCCTGAAATGCGCTATATAAGGACGAACTATTATTATTATTATTATTATATGTAGCAGTCTAAACTTGAACGAAGGCCGGGTCTAATTGCAGAATGGTAATTAGGAATGATGAGAGAGCCGAGTGATAGATGGGAGCTTTTACTTGTGAGACCAGGGGCGGCGATCCCGGGGGACGGGGACACGTCCCCTCGATTTTCTTTTAGGGGATCGTCCCCGAAAATTTGAAAAAGTGCAAAAAAATGTATAGCAAATACTGACTGAAGACTGCAACACACTTTTAGGCTTTGGAGGGCCCAAGAGTGCAGTGTTTAGACAAATAAAATGCAAAAATCTTCTCACTCGGGAGCTACGCTCCCTCGCATAATATCCTTCAAAATGTGTGTGAAAAAAGTATATTGCTTGTTTTTATACTATAGTTTTTTTAATACAACAAAACTTCAAAAACTGTAAGGGGTAGTCACTTCCGTCACCTTCACCCCTCTCTTTCACTATACTCCCTCGCGCTGGCGTACTGATGGGGCTTGGGGGCAGTTGCCCCCCAAATAAAATTCATATATGTGGTTTATTTCTAATTCGATACCAGTGATTTACAAATGTTGCTGAAATGGCATGATTTTTCCCTGAGCTTCCGGGGGCTTCGCCCCCTGGATCCCACTAGGGCCCTAAGGCGGGCCCCTGGATGCACATCTGACCGTTATTAAATGCCTAAAACCCCTGAGCTTCCGGGGGCTCTGCCCACTGGACCCCACCAAGGGCCCTAAAGCGTGCCCCTGGTTGCTCATCTGACCGTAATTAAATGCCTAAAACCCCTAAGCTTTTGGGGTCCGCCACCGGACGCGGACCCAACTCCAGTTAGTGATCTGCATGCCAGTGACACAAATAAGGTATCAAAATATGCTCATCTGACCGTAAAATGCAAAAATCTTCTCACTCGGGAGTTACGCTCCCTCGCATAATATCCTTCAAAATGTACAAATAGATATTGTAGAAAAGTGAAGTGTGAAAAAAGTATATTGCTTGTTTTTATACTATAGTTTTTTTAATACAACAAAACTTCAAAAACTGTAAGGGGTAGTCACTTCCGTCACCTTCACCCCTCTCTTTCACTATACTCCCTCGCGCTGGCGTACTGAGGGGGGGCTTGGGGGCAGTTGCCCCCCAAATAAAATTCATATATGTGGTTTATTTCTAATTCGATACCAGTGATTTACAGATGTTGCTGAAATGGCATGATTTTCCCTGAGCTTCGGGGGCTTCGCCCCCTGGATCCCACTAGGGCCCTAACGCGGGCCCCTGGATGCTCATCTGACCGTTATTAAATGCCTAAAACCCCTGAGCTTCCGGGGGCTCTGCCCCCTGGACCCCACCAAGGGCCCTAAAGCGTGCCCCTGGTTGCTCATCTGACCGTAATTAAATGCCTAAAACCCCTAAGCTTTTGGGGTCCGCCACCGGACGCGGACCCAACTCCAGTTAGTGATCTGCATGCCAGTGACACAAATAAGGTATCAAAATATGCTCATCTGACCGTAATTAAATGCCTAAAACCCTGAGCTTCCGGGGTTCCGCCCTGGACCCCACCAGGGGCCCTAAGCCGGGCCCCTGGTTGCTCATCTGACCTTAATTAAATGCCTAAAACCCCTGAGCTTCATGGGGCTCTGCCCCTTGACCCCCGCCGGGGCTGGACCCCTCGTCAATTTACGCTCCACTTGCTTTGCTCTACCTGATCGTAAATACTTTAGCCCCCCCCCCTTTTGAAAAAAACGTTCATCGGGGCCTTCATATAACATGTAAGAATGGTGGTGATGCGGATTTTTTTCTTCTGCTCCCAAACGTTTTTGGTCATTACGCCACTGCTCCCTCGTCCCTCGCATTTCGTCCCCCGGTCATAAAAAGAAATCGCCGCCCCTGTGTGAGACACTTACAAGTATAATAAATAGTCAAGATTTTGAACACTATGCGTTGTCTGAATGGCATATTCAAACGGAAGACCATCAACTAGAAACTGTCCTTAATGTGCTCATCAGTGTTTGAGTTGTTTAGGAAGATTTTATCATTAGTAATTAGCTTCAATGGTTCCGAAGCCGCATAATATACAATACACTTAGTCAGTGTGTATAATCTATCAGAATACAACTTTCAAAAGAAGGCTTTAAATGCAGTTATTCTATACCTAACCCTTTCAATTATGATAATTCATGACGTAAGTATGTTTAATTCAATAAAATGAGGAAAGGGAGTGAGGGAGAAGTGGGCCGTGGAGGGGGGGAGACATTGCAATGTTTATGCGACAGTTAATTTCAATGCACTATCTATACTTGTATTTTTTTTTTTATACAGATAGTCCATTTTGTTTTGCTTTTCTGAGTAAAGAAAAGGTAACCGGAAAGTTAAAAAGGAAAATAATGAGAGCCAAGGAGATAGCATTATGGTTCGGCTGTTTCAAATATCTAAAGTATATAGGGCAACCATTGTACAAGCCTGGGGATGGTTCATCAACTAAAATTGATTTCGATTTATTTATTTTTTTAAAATCAATTTTAAGGCTTGATAAAAAAAACCTTGGAATTCTAAATTTCTATCAAAAAGGGGCGCCGTCAAGGCGTCAACCTGCGAAAAGGGTAATTTGTTATAAATGCAAAAAATGTCCCGTCTAATTGTCGACATATATTTTATATGGATCTAAACAGGATAAAAATGGTACTTTGTGTGAGGGGATTTAGAAGGTGCTAAAAATATCTTTCTTCTCGCCCTCTCTCTCTCTCCCTCCTCTCTCTCTCTCTCTCTACCTCTCTCACTCGAGACTGCCTCTCTAAATCGGGTTTCTTTGAATTAATGGTTTTTATAAACTAAGTGTTTTCAGTATATTTCATATAGGCATTTTCTTAGATTTTATCTTGACCTTTCCTCGTGCTTCAGTAACACAATTGCAAAGACTTTCAAGAAATCAATACAAGGACTACTTCAATATCCTAATGTATTGCGAATCATTTTACCATCTGTGATCATGGTCATGTTCGCACATTTCTAAAGGTGATGCATGCACACGGCTAAGCGTCTGCGCTTCGCGCGGGAGGGGGCCGGGGGGGGACTGAATTCAAACAAGGATTAAGAGTCGAGAACGGTACAACGAATCGTCTTCTTTCTCTAATAATTTAATAAAACGTCAAAGCTTCTGCGAAAACTCCCCCCTCCCTGCACCCACCCCTATAGGGAGCGCGCTGTAAGTGATTCGCACGCTTGCGTTCGTGCGAACTACCGCCCCAAAAAAAAAAAATTAAATCCTAGCTACGCGCTTGGGCTTTTAAGTTTTGTCCCGGCCCTGTATACCTCGAGAAAAGGTGAAGAGGAGAAATGATTAAACCCAGAAAAATGTTAAATAGTTGGATGCAGCAAAACAATTTTTTTTTAGCCAGCTAGTGATTAATGATTATTGATTTAGAAACCAGTCCTCATAATTATATGTCGCATATGAACAACTGAAAATTTGATGTGAGAATAGTCAGCTTGATTTACCCAAGTCATTGGCGAGTACCCCAGGTGAATACTCTGAATATGAATTTCAATATCAGAATTGTTAAATTGTAAGCGTGTTCGCCAAGCGCCTATATAGATAATAATATCAGAGCATTCAATACAGCCTATATATTTTCAGTAAAAGGCCTACAAATAACTTGCCTATATTACCATGGTAATTGCACTATTAGAAAATTTAGGGAAAGTTGATATCAACTAGTTTAATTTCATTTTCAACACTATAACCCCCCCCCCCTCAACAACAAAACAAAACAAAAAAGTCACCGCAAGCTCCTGTCACGCCCACCTTTGCCACGCCCATCCAGGATAGGACACAGAGATGATGACCTAAAGGTTACCTTAGATGATATCGTACAGTCATCACTATAATAACAATATTCCATACTAATAAAGTGACCCAAATCCGTTAGAACATTTCAGAAACTTGGGATACCATATATAATTTCAGTTATGAATTATACCGTTTGAAGACACCATCAAATTGTTATTCTTGCATTAAAACAATCTCTAGATTCACAGAAAATCACGTGATTGTCATTGTTATTGTAACGTGACCATTGACAGGGCTAGCGCTAGGCTGTGATCGGAGCTCGGTGAAGCCTCAAACTCAAGTTGGCAAGGATCACTTGGCTTTAGATGGTAAGATGAAATAGCGTAATGAGTTTTATGTCTCAACTTTCCTAACCATGGGAACATGATCATGAAATGATGAATAGATCTACAGACTAAGATCTGGCTTGATGAGACGCGGTACACGTAGTGACGTACAGCTCCGTGGACATGAACACTTCAGCCTTCAGCCTGTTCAGGCCGCTTCACTCCTTCAGCAATTGCGCACACATACACATAGCTGCATTACTATATTGGCTGTGTATTAAAACCTGCTCTATTGATTCTCAACATTTCAAACACCACTGTACAAAACTCAACTGATTTCACTCAAAATTGGTACTTTAGTGACAATTGATGACACCTAAATAACAGTAAAATACAATTTTTTTTCAACTTACCGATGTTAGAAAGAATAATTTGAAAATTCAAATTGTAAGTCTACTGACTGTCAAACTAACTCCAGTCCAGGGAGCTCCGACGCCGACGCCGACGCCTCTCCAGACAGCAAACAGGAAAATGATTCAAACAGCGGATTGGGCGAAATTATCTCAAAATGTGAAAAGGAAATAATTACAATTTTGACTTACAATGTTTTTCGACTCCTCTGGAATCTGGGCACCTGGCCACCCACTTGAAATTATAATTTGAAGAAGTCTTCGATTGGAAAAGGGGGGGGGGTGATTCTTCGTCCTAACCCGACGAGTCATCCATGTTGTATCGTCGATTCAACATGGCGAAGAGAAAGAACACATGCGCGGTAGCGGCGCAGCAAATATTAATATTCATGCTATAGAGCGCTGTTCACTCAAAATTGCTGAATAAGCATGAATCGAAGAAAGAGAGCCCTTCTCAACCTCGTGCATATTCGGCAATTTCGCGCAAACGGCGCTCTATAGCATGAATATTCACATTTTGAGATAATGTCGCCCAATCTGCTGTTTGAATCGCTTTCCTGTTTGCCGTCTGGAGCTCCCTGGAGTTACTGTAAAACTTGCTTACAGCCACATCGTCTTCATTGTGTGCATTTGTGTGTTATGTGTGTATTGAATATTCACGTGTGCAATTGCTGCCTATTAGCATGTAGTACAGCGCTAGAGGTCAATACGCATTAGCATTGACTCTCTATGCTTTGCTGGAGTGCACTTGCGGCGCCGCTAGGCCAGCGACGCGGCTTCTCCAACTCGGACTCGGTCTCAGACCTGCTTGAGCGTATCCGGACACCTACCCCCTGGACATCCACCCTCCGGATAATCCCCCCCAGTTAACTACCCCCTAGGACAACTACCCGCAGACAACTACCCCGGACAACTACCCCTAGGACAACTACCACGGATAACTACCCCTATGATAGTTGTCCAGGGGTAGTTGTCCTAGAGGATGGTTGTCGTTGGGGGTAGTTGTACGGGGGGGGTAGTTGTCCTAGGGGGTAGTTGTCCCAGGGGGTAGTCGTCCTAAAGGGTGGTTGCCCTAGGGGGTGGTTGTCCTAGGGGGTAGTTGTCCTAGGGGGTAGTTGTCCTAGGGGGTAGTTGTCCTAGGGGGTAGTTGACTGGGGGTGGTTATCCAGGGGGTGGATGTCCAGGGGGTAGGTGTCCTAGAACCCTGCTTGAGTGCTAATGAGTAATGGCTTTAGCAACGCGATCTGTCAGCTGTTATGTTGTGCTCGAAGTAGGGCTCCGCCCATTTTGTTCACGCAACCTTGAGAGAATCTTGAGTCTATACGCATTAGCATTGACCACTATGTGTTGATGGTGTGATGTTAGACAACTGACTTAATTGAATTTATACTAATAAAATGCTAAAATAAATAAATAACTTTAAAATCAAGGTTTGATTTATGTACCATCTATACCAAGGCATGGACTGACTTTTACGGAGTACAAAATAGAAATAGACTTCTAGTTTAATTATGCAAAAAGAAAGGCCTAATGGTGCAATCTGTTTTCGGTTTATTGTTCATGCAGTCTATGTTTTTGTTAATGTTCCTTTGTTTTTGCTGCTGCATGGTTATAGGTTCAAAACAATGAAGTCTTTCATGATAAGAATCTAAAGAAAATACAATGTTCTCCTTTTCTTTGATAAAAGTAAGTTGTTTATTTAGAGTTTTTTAAGTTGATGTGTAAATAGAACCTTGTCCTCTCTATCTGTGAACTTAGCTCTAAAACAAGATTATGTAACAGTCAAGAGATAACCAAGTATTAGTCCAACACAAACCATGTGATTCATTTAGTACTAGACTTTAAAAATAAACATGGGATTGTACTTGTATGTATTCCAGGACCACTGGTAATAGGGGTATCCAAGATTGAGAAAGATGAACATCTCTGTTTCACCGTATAATTGTGCATTTATATTCAAATTCAAAGTAACTTACTATTAATACCTTGTTTGTTACTTCATCACTCTTCAGGTGCTCTGGATCATTGTGAAGTCTCATCAATACTAGTTTTGGTCGGATCACGCTTCCTATCTATCCTGGAATTATGTCCGGGTTTACCAAATCAAATGGAGTTGAATCCGACAGAGAACATCTCCTATCCCAAGACACTGAGACAGATGAAGGTCTCTATGGCAACGGAACATCAATCAATACCATCTCTCAACCTCAAACAGCTATCCCAGATCCAAAGAGACCTGTCATCATTGATCAGATTGGACACTTAGAAAATAATAAGGAGTATGTTGTGTACCTTGAGAGATGGTATGTTCTGGCTGTTTACTCATTGATGGCATTCCTCCAATGCTTAGCCTGGAATACCTGGGGACCTATAGAAGACACAGGTAAAAGAATTTCATGCAATTCAAATTCTCAGCATTCGCAATACATTGTGCCGCCTATTGGATGTCACAGTTAGGCCAATTTCCAACTTCTGGGATTGACATCAAATCTGTGCTGCTGTGGCAGCAGTGCCTTTCATCCACAGATAAAACCCATGGCAAAAAAAGGAGGGGGGGGGGGAGCTATAAATGAAAATCGACAAATACGTGTATGCAAGAAAATATGCAGCATGTATTGTTTACATTAAATATATAGCATAGGTTAGAACGAAAGCTTCAGTCTCTGATATTGACGGTTCCGCTGAGACTACGTCAGGCTCCACTGACAAATGTCAGTTTATTAAAGAATTAGGTAGGCACGCGAAGCCTTCAGTTTTCTACTTCTGACTTTGTGATGTCGATTATTTCCCATGAGGCATTGCATGTCGACCTGTCTTTTGCATTAGGTAGGTGGTGCACCATATTGCAAATACCAACAATTGTAGATACTGTTTTCTCTGTGGTGTATGTTGGATGTCTAATTGTATTCTGATGAATTTAAGTTCCTTTGAATTATTATGTACCCATTCCATTGTGATGTTTAAAGACTATTGTACATGAATGTATCGCACCAAATAATATCATCATCGTCATCATTTATTAAAGTCAGCTTTGGTATTGGAACATGTTTTTTAAAAGAAAATTATACTGTTTGAACAAGCACATTATTATTCTATCCCATATATAGAACATGATGGTACAGTCTCAACTCTCAAGTGTCAATGCCCCATATGAAAGGGAGGCATACTATGTCTAATATTTAATCAGTAAAATTACTTTTTAAAGAGTTGCAAATGAATGTTCTTCCTTTGCACTTTAGCATCCATAGTTCTACAATGGGGCCCTGGTCAGTTTGCTCTGCTTGCCAACTGGGGTTGTATCACATTTCTCTTATCTGCTTTCTTCTTTTCATGGCTTTTACATGTCAAAGGTAAGTCTAAAAATTCTTTTTTTTTAATGACAAGAGTTTATTTTAAGAACCTTTTATAAGGATTTTGTTGTGGAAAGTTGTTTTCTTCTTCAGTGTTCATTTCAATATGTGTTTTGGTATTGTCTCAGTAGTTGCAGTGGAAGGCAGATCCCATGCAGGAATATGGATAATCTACATAATTTTCTCCATAAACGGGAAACGATAAATGCATGTACATGTACATCATGAAGTTTATTTAGAGAGATAAAAAAGTATTTAAAACAAAAGCAATGACATAGAACCCAAACTCTAAATTTAGCTCTTGAAAATGTATTCATAATAATTCTAATAGTTCATTACAAATCAAGTATTCATGGGCTAGTTCTCAAAACTTTCACAAGCATGATTTTGTGGACATCATCTTGAAATACATGTTATACAAATAACTTACATTTCTATTTGATGTCCATGAACTTATACTTATAATGGTTTTGATACACTGGCCACAGGGCCCAGATGTTTCTGTATGCTCAAATGTCATGTACTTTATTAAAGCAGTTATGATTATAGATTTAATGTTGCATGAATATGTTCCTTAAACACAATAGTTTGCTGTATCCTACAAAATGAGTATGGTATCGTGACTTGATGGTATTTTCCAGGTCTACGTGTAGCAGTGCTGGTCACAGGAGGATTGCTGGTGATTGGAGCTGGTGTAAGGTGCATCCCTGTACCCATCCCTATGATGAAATGGTATGAACAATCAAAAACTTTCAATATAGTACATGCAGGTTTATCTTTTATTATATATTGTATTATTTATGTTTTATTTTATTTGAACATGTTATTTACCTTTTCCTCAGATGTGTCGTCTCTCAGTGAAGTGCTTATTTAAGTCAAACAAATGTAATACCACGGTAGTCAGAAATTAAGGTTAAATACCTGTACAACTTGTAAAGAGTAATATTCCAAGTCAGATAAAATTATTTGTAAAAATATTAAGAAAATAGTGAGGCAGTTATTGTTCCATGCATTTGATTTTTAATTTGTATAGAAATCTACATTATTATTAGCTGGAAACAAATTTGTGGTGACAGGATGAACCATTTATATTACGCAAAATATTAAATATTGCGAAAAAATGAATTAAGATTATTGTTTCATGCATAGATGGACTGGTAGACAAGACTAATCTGGTGATTGTAATCTTGTTCATTTTTTTTCTTCATAAGGACAATGAATATTGGGCATATCTTCATTGGACTAGCTGGACCGATCCTGATGGCAGCCGTCACATCCATATCTGCCACCTGGTTTCCAACTAACGAACGCACCACAGCTACGGCTTTATCATCTACCTTGCCCTTCCTGGGTTTAGCAGTATCCTTTGTCCTCGGGCCAGAGATTGTGGGCAACATCAATGCAACAACAACTCAGTATGTTCAAGACAATTGCATTGCTCGATGTATTGTCATTGAATCACTATTTAATATAATGAAGGAGATTTAACTTATTTTATTAGGGGTCAAAAGGAAGAAATGATTACCTGTTTTCAACATTTATTAACCATTAGATTTCTTGATATATGTTTGGATGTGGGAAAGTATTTTATGGTACATATAATGTATATGTTGAGGGTCAATTTTCAAATGCTCTAAAACTCGTACCGCAAAAGTGCTCAGATGAAACTATGCATGAGTATTTGCATACAGCTTTCGTTTTGATATTGCTTGTCATAATATTCTGTCCAAATTTCAAGATAATACTTTAGTATTAGTCCTGTTGGATTGTAGATGTATGTACATGCATGCTGTTTTCCATCAGATTAATTGCCTTAGTCAAAACCAAAACAATTGCTCATATCTGAGCTACACTAAACAGACTACCGGTACTTTGTACATGTATGTATCATGAGTCCCCCTCACTCTTTAAAAGGAGGTTGGATTGTATGAATACAGGATTATACTATAGCACTATAACGCTGTTGAATGATATTTGTCCCAATAATGTTTATGTTCCCTTTTTTCCCAATAGATCTCCATTAACAGTACAAGGAGGAAATATTTCATTCCAGTATGATCATACAGGTGAGGTTTATTGCTGCTGGTGTAAATTCAATTTCAATTTGTGCATGCATGATTGATGACAAGAAAGGGGTAGTTTTCGGGCAAGTTCACAAACATTTTAGTTAGTGGTGGGGACCTGGCCAAGCCGGTCTGGAAACCATGACTTGCAGGTCAAACTGTATCAGATAATCCTGTTTTTTCTGGTTTCGGTCTGGTTCCGGGTATCAGAAAAATATTGCAAACTTTCCGGTTCCTGTCGAGGCCTTTTCTCTCTGTAACTCCCAACACTAATTTCAGTAATCGCAGATTTGAAGAAAAAAAAGGAACACCAAGAAATTTCACAAGAAAGGGTCATTTTTTTTTGCTCGGTCTGCTGTCGGTCTTATTAGTGTGACTGGGGTATCAATGCCTATAGACATTGTAATGATTAGGAAATTTATAAAATAATGATTAAATATATTGTCAGGAAATGTGAATGTATTGTATATTACAAAAAGAATCATATGTATATGTATTCGTATTCGTATTAGTATTAGTATTAGTATAAGGCACATTATAAATGTGATCTATTATTATAACCGTTAGATATTTTGTTTTATTTATTTTCTTTTTCCAGATGATGATATTAAGAAACATCTCCAACGAATTCGACTACTTATGTATATAGGTGAGTAAAGAAGTTGTAGGAAATTAAAATGGGTTGGCGGACTATTTCAACCTAACATTCAGAAAAAGTCTAGGAAATTCTCTGAAAAATCCAGCAACATTTTATAGTGAATTTAGGAAAAAAACCCAAATGTATGTTTCTGTTGTAATCTACTGGTAGTTTTGAAATGTAGAGATAATAAGTTTTTATTTGGTGTATTTCCTTTCTTTTTTCACAGAGTTTGGAGCAGCTGCATTGCTGTATTTAGCAGCTTTGATCCGCTTTCCTGCCAGACCTCCGACCCCTCCTACTGCCTCAGCCATTGCTAAGAGGGAAGACATGAAGTCTGGGCTTATCGCTATTGTCAAGTGAGTATATTGGGCATGTCCAAGGTAGTTTGCCCTTATGTCATAGACTACCGAAACAATTTTAGTATCACTAATGATTTTATCACTTTAAAGCCCAATGATAGTTTCGATCAGACCTAATATCAAGGAAAGTATAACTATGGATTTTTATTGTTTGCAATATTCCTTTATAATGATAATAATGATGATGATAGTGGTGGTGATGATAATAATACTAAAAACACTAATAGTAATACCGGTAATGATGATGATGGCACTGCTACTACTACTACTACTACTACTACTACTACTCCTACTCCTACTCCTACTCCTCCTCCTCCTCCTCCTCCTCCTCTCCTCTCCTACTCCTTCTTCTTCCTTCTTCTCCTCTTCTTACTCCTACTCCTTCTACTCCTACTCTTACTCTACTCTTCTTCTTCTTCTTCTTCTTCTTCTCTTCCTCCTCTTCTTCTTCTTCTTCTCCTTCTTCTCTACTTCTTCTTCTTCTTCTCTTCTTCTTCTCTTCTTCTCTCTCTTCTTCTCTTCTTCTTCTTCTTCTTCTACTCCTCTTCTTCTTCTTCTCTTCTTCTTACTCCTACTCTTCTTCTTCTCCTACTCCTACTCCTTCCTCTCTCTCTCTTCTCACTCCTACTCCTACTCCTACTCCTACTCCTACTCTAATCTACTCCTACTCTCCTACTCCTACTCCTACTCCTACTCCTACTCTAATCTAATCATTCACTCCTATTCTACTCCCATCTACTCCTAATCCTACTCCTACTCCTACTCCTACTCCTACTCCTACTCCTACTCCTACTCTACTCTATCTCTACTCCTACTCCTACTCCACTCCTACTCTACTCCTATCTACTCCTACTCCTACTCCTACTCCTACTCCTACTCCTACTCCTCTACTCCTACTCTACTCCTACTCCTACTCCTATTCTACTCCTACTCCTACTCCTACTCTACTCCTACTCCTACTCCTACTCTACTCCTACTCCTACTCCTACTCCTACTCCTACTCCTACTCCTACTCCTACTCCTACTCCTACTCCTACTCCTACTCCTACTCCTACTCCTACTCCTTGCTGCTGCTTGTAATGGGTAGATGGATGGATTGATGAATAAATGGATGAAAGAGTGAATGAATGAATTAAAACAAATTAGTTTTGTTTTAACAAAGTGTTAGTTTGATTTGGCTTATAATTAATTGTACTTTATCTTTTTTTTTCTTCCTCACTTTCTTCATCTTTTGCACTAGTGCGCCTTGAGCATTTGATTTCAAGTGGATTTGGCACCTTACAAATCTTATCTAATGTTATTATTATTAATATTATTATCAAAGGAAAGTATCCTTCTGGATCCCAGCACTTGCCTATGCCATCGCCAGTGGTGCATACAGTGGATGGACTGCTCAGATGGTCACCATTTTCAATGACCATGTAGACCAGGTAGTAACTCATTTGATTCATTTGATCCAAAATTCTTCAGTCTTAGACTGTTACTCCTATCCCTGGCTTCCTTTGGGTGCATCATCACATTGTCTTACACTGCTTTTTTCAATCCAGATCTGAAGCTGTTATTACGAAGCTGAAGACAGATTCATTGTTTGAACAAAGTATTGTCTGTAGAGAGCCAAAACGGAGTTAACTTGAAGTCAAATGATGTGAGATAAAAGCCTTCTGGCTGTCAGCCGACAATACTTTAGCAACATCTATGAATCAGATTTGAATTAATTGTATTCAATAAGCCCCATATATGACAATGGAATATTATTATACGTACATGTAGAGGCAATTGCGTTGCTATGGGGATGGGGGTATGTTCCCTCCCAATTAAATGGCAAAAAAAGGGGGAGGGGACAACAGGAGGAGGAGAGGGGGTAGGCAACATGAAAAGAAGGTCACACACCCTCCTCCCACACTCTGCTGCAACCTGAACACCTTGTTCTTTTGCACTTGATCCATCTTATATTGCCCTTCTCTCCCAATGTCACCAGTGCCAGTGTCAGTGGTTGCATCCTTGCTACACCACTGCAGGGAAGCACCTTTCTGGCAGGAACTAAAAGTTATCCTGAAATTTATAAACTGTATATCATATTTCTGAGTTGGGTTATATAGGTACCGGGGGTATGATTTTTTTTAAATCTTTGTACAAGGTAAGTCACCTTTTAAGTCTTATGATAAAATGAATAAAGAAGTATGTATGATCCTTGTATTATGAGTAGAATTTATGTTAAGAGATTAAATGTCCAACTGTCACTGTCTTAAGTACCGGTAGAGGTAAATTCTTGTCAATTGTAATTTATCTGGGCTCATCATTCATCTTTTATCATTTATAAGTCAGATCCACTATGCAGATTCTTGTGCTGATTTTGCAAGCTGGGTTTCTCATATAGTGTTATTTTATAAATAATGCTAAAGTCACACTTCAGGACTGGCCATAAGTGCCAGTTGATTCCATTTTTTTTTAGTGGTGTAGGACATAGCTATTCCATAGCAAGGTAGACTGAAAATGTCAACATTTTCAAAATTGTACATCATCAAATCAGCCCTGCCCACTAATTCCATTGGGCTGATGTGACAGTGGTACTAAGTGGTGTTTCATAGTTTTCATGTGGCTGTACATGGTATCATGTAGCCTCTGTCTTGAAATTACTCAGCAGAATGGCCAATTCTTATGAGGATCTGAATTTGTGGAGTGCGTGGCTATTTTGTGGCTTACGTACAGCACCTACTGTATTCAGCCCCTACAAGGGGTTTATGATGCTGTAATTTTTGAAAGAAAATTGGTCCTATGTGGTGCTTAGGCTTTACATGAAAGTGTGACTGTTGCATTACTCATAAGAAAAGGACCAAAATTCATGTGGTATTTGTAAACTTTCTATTTTCTTTATTCTTCAGGCTACATGTGGCTGGATAGGTTGCTACACTAATTTAGCAGCATTATTTGGGGGAATAGTGACTGGAAGGTAAGGAGGATTTTCGATAAAATATTATTAATAATTTTTAGGAAGATATTAGAGTGCCATTCTGGAAGGATAGTGTGAAAACTGATGATATATTTGTAGATGGTGAATACATGTACTTCATTTATTTTCAGTGGAGTTGTAATTTGTGGATGGGGATATAGTATGAGGTCCTCATACATGACAGCAATCTGGGGAAAGGGGGGGCATTGGGCATTTGATATTCTTGATGGTTTTTCATGAAGAGATTAGCCATTGGTATATGCTAACATCAAGCTGTTTCATGCTTAACAAAATGCAGTGGCCTGAAAAGGCATGTCCAGAACACAATAGGCATAATTATTGGTGAGATTGATCAACTACAAATTGAAAATGAAATATTGAAATATTCTTAGCATTCTGTGTATTTAAGGTATTATTCAACATTGTGTTTTCAATAGGGGTTGAGGGGCACATCCAGCCCCTAACCCAAGAGCAGAGACACTTCTCAGTGGCTGCAAGTGGCCTAATCTTTTTGTTTGTTGCTTCAGATTTGCAGATTATTTCAGTGGAAAGATGAAACCCATTCTCCTCATCCTGATTGTAGCATCCTGTGCAACTCTCTCTTGGTCTATCCTCCTCGCCAATGACTACATTCCTTTCAACTTACGTAAGTACATGCTGATAGTCCGACTTTAGTACAGAAACCTGTATATAAAGACCACTATAAAGGGAGACAAGAATAGTGGTCTTTATAGGCAGGTGGACTTCATGTACAGGTACCTTTAGTACAGGTGTCAATGAGGTTTGATTTTCAAGGTAAACAAATAATATGGTCTTTATAGACAGGTGGTCGCTGAAGAAGATTTGACTGTACATGCTGAAAGTCCACAGTACTACCATGGACTACTCAGAAAACATATAATGCTCTTATCTCAATAAATTACATTAATCTTCGGCGCATCGCTTGCAATCTTTAGCTCATTTTCGTGATAAGCTGCATAGCCCTGCGAAGAAGAGCAGAAGAAGAAATTAGTACATCTCCTCTCACACATTAATTTTCTGATTAGCTAACTGATTGCATTTGTAAAATTGATTCCTTATCAACCCTCTCAGTGTTATAGGTTGATTTAATCACCGCAAAATAATTCATATTGTACTTGTACATGTATACCATAATTCATAATTTTAGATAGAAAATGGCTTGAGAAATTATTTTGCTGTAACTCTGTGAGTTTTAGATTGCCGGCACGATCTGTATATAAATAAAAATAAACACATTTAATAAGATTTATTTGTATTTTTCCTTATCTAGCTTGCCTGTATGTCTCTGTCATCCTATTTGGATTATTCCTAAACTCCACCATACCACTCTTCTTCGAGATAACTGTAGAGAGCGCATTCCCAATCGGTGAAGAGACGACCACCATTCTGATGACCTGGTTGAATAATTTGTTTGCTTTGTGTTTCCTCATATTACCGATGATTCCATCTATAGGTTTGTATTTTGTCATATTTTTTCTAAGTTGGTTGTATAACTGTATACAACTAAGATACATCAGTGAGGGCATCAGTACAGATTATCCACACAAGATGTAACATTGGAACAGTCTTGACGCCCGAGGCGATAGCCAAAGATGCTTGGACTGTTCCCATGATACCAAGGTGTAGGTTATTACACTAATGGCCAAATATCTGTATGATGTGCATTATTTGTTTTATAATATATTGAAGAGGATGATTGTCATTTGATATATTACCCTCATCCCACATTCCATCCTTTTTTCGAGATATCGAGTGAACATTCAAGTTATCTAGAAGATTAACTGACCAGTCACAAAAAATGTTGCAGCTGGTCATTAGAAAGTGCTAATGACCGGGCATGCATAAGGCAAATAAATTCCTGGTCAGAAGCATATTTATATTTCAGGAATAATTTCCCTTGCATACCAAATGTCCCAGTAACTTTTCTTCAGTTTACCTGAAAGTGCAAATCCCAGCTATTTACAAATCCATGTTTTGTTAAAATTGTTTAATAAACTTTTCCTTTAGTCTTTATGGCTCTTCTGCTTTGCCCAAAATATTTTATGATGGCAAATCAGTCACACCATCTTCATTCTTTTGTAGTGATGTAATAGTGGGAATAACTTGCCTGTCATATTCAATAAGAATAAGACAGTAAGACAATTGAAACAACTTGGTAAACAACAACTTTTTGAAATAAGGTATGATGGTTAGGAATACAGGGCTGATATCGACCCTGTAGTAGATCAAGGGAGCATTGGTTTAATGTTGAAACTATATGTTTTTTAATATTATCTTTTAGATGATTATTTTCCTGAACAGTATATCTTTCAAATATTGTAAGACAAATTGGAATGCAGAGCTGATATTAACCCTGTAGTAGTTCAAGAAATCATTGTTTTAACATGGATTTATTTTTTCCTTCTTTGTAATTTTTCAGGTAAAGACTTTGACTGGTTGAACTGGGTGATGCTTGGATCTGTAATTATTTGTATCCCTCTCATGATCTTCTACAAAGAGCACTACAACCGACTTGAGTTTGACGTAAGCCATCCGATTCAAGATAGCAATGACTCACCGGATAACAGCGACCCACGAGATAACCAAACCAATGGAGAGGTTCGTGCATAATCCATGATGTGGTGGTGTTGTGGTATAGTGGTCTATTCGCTTAGCATTCAATCTAAAGGTTGAGGGGCCGAATCCCGGAAAGGGAATAACGTCCTTGGGCAAGACATGTATCCAGGTATGCCACTCTTCACCCATTTGTAAATGGGTAACACAATTGCTCAGATAATGATAATTGCAGAGCCCTCAAAAAGAACAGCATTGATGCTGATGGTTTTATGCTGATAGTTTCATGAAATATGCTATGGCTGTAGTCACCTCATGATTTATTTTTTGACACTAACCAAATCCAAAGTTCAAGACTAGATCTTGCACTACACCCAACCTAGCCTATCCGATATGCGTTGGGCTTTATGGCAAGTATATACTAATCGCGTTATGGAGACAGACATCGGCGCAGGCGTCAGCCCGAGCGCCTATCATCACTGATGGAAGCAAAAAGTTAATTTTCTTTTATGTACATTGTTTCGTTCGTAGAAAATCTACGAACCCCCTGCAAAGCTCTTTCATTTATATTTTCATGTACATTGACCAAAATAGGCCAATGAGCGATGAGGAACCTGGAGATGATATTTGATTGGTTGAATAGAAGGGATCGCTCACCAAATAAGGCTAGTCTTATGAATCATGCATGAGAATACACTCGTCACACATACGATAAACATATATGAATAATGATGAGTTCACCAGTAATGATAGTCGCTCGGGCTGACGCCCGCGCCGATGTCTCTCTCCATAACGCGATTAGTATACTTGCCATAAAGCCCAACGCATATCGGATAGGCTACACCCAACCCTGAACATTACATAAAACCCATTGCAACCCTAAGCTACATTTTTATATTTGAAAAAATAAAGTTTGAACCAAATGTCACCAGAGCATATGTCAAGTCACCGTATTAACTAAGTAAGTTGTGTACTTTGTTTTTAAATGCTTGGAAGCTAACAGACAAACGTGAATTTCATTCTTTTAATTTTTTCTATTTGACTTTTTTTATGACCTTTGCATATATTTTTCTGTAGAATCAGAAAAAATCTTAACAAAAGTGTGTGTGTGTGTTTGTTATTGGATTTTTACAAACCTGTATCAATCACATATGATGATCTACATCTGGAACCGACCTTTAATGTCACCATGCAAAAGACATGATTCGGTTTTGAACCGGTCAGTACGTAGGCGAGGACACAGTGGTGACCTTATCACGGACATTACCTCTAGACCAACTCGCATCTCCTTAAGATCAAAGCTATCAATTAGCCTATCTTTCAAACATTATGAATGAGATGAATGACCACACTTGCCTTGCACAAAACAAATCAATATCATTATTGAACTACTATCTCTTCTCTACCTCTATTCACATCATGATTGATCAGCCATTGATTAAAGAGAAGAACAAATTTGAAATGGCTTTTCTTTCCTCGAGTCCTGTCGCACATTAGCTGTTTCTCTACATGTATATACAAGCCAATTAAAAACATTTTGCTGTTACAATATTTTGATATGTATGTAAGGTTATGCAATATCTATATGTAAAATGTGAGCGAAGCTAATATCCAGAGAAAAATAATATTCAAATTGAAATTGGAGCTGCAGTCAGATAAAAGAAAGTCATTTAATGGCTTGTGGGGGGGGGGGATATAAGTGATGCTTGGAGGTTACATTTAGCTCCTGAAGAATATGTCTCAACAAAAAAAATAATGATGGGAAGCAAGAAACATGTCTGGTGGCAATTACATGCCTTGGGGATTTCCCTTTACTTATGGTGATATCTGCAATTTTAGGCTTATGAATAGAATAACTAATAGAATTATCATGATTATACAAAATTAACATCGATTTCCCTATAGAAAATTCTCATCACCTTTCTTTAAAAAATTCAGAGATGTGTTTTCTTCAGATTTTAATCCCAAAACAATCAGTATTCAAATTACTTTCATGACTATATCAAAATATTAAGTGCATGGTACCTTTAAAAGACCACTGGATATATATATATATATATATGAAAATCTCTAGAAGGGATGTTACATGTGTGCTTATCATTAAGACTAGCAAGAATGACTGTTAAACAAATGCATTGCTTATATTTTTTAATATTTTTTTTACCTTGAAGTTTTATAACCACCAACCAATTATTTCAGACCTTTTTAAAATAAATTTGGTAAAAGGAATGATAAGAATTTCCTGTTCTGAAACTCCAGATCCAAGTTACTTTTGGGTAAATAATAATGGACATTAAAGATAGTATAAAGCAATTGCAAGCTTTATTTATTGTGATGAAATGTTATGAATAATTCTTGTCAGTTTAGGTAACTAATAGTGTGTGAAAAATATTTATTAACTGTTGAAAAATGCTGAATTAGGTGAATTAAAAAAAAGTGTTTTGATTATGCTTTGTTTATCTGTGGCAGGTGTGGACAAGCTAATTTTTTGGGGAAGACTTATTTTTTTATAGCTCCAATCAAATTTGTTCTTTTAATCATTGAGAAAATGTGCCTTTGCCTTTTTATTATTTACTAAGTGATTGGATTTAAGCTTGGAATATTTTAACAACTTTTGTCCCATCTTGCCCTCACTTTCCCCTTGAAGATACAGAACTTCCAATATTTTATCAAATCTAGCATGGTTGATATTGTATTTGTTACAGCTGTAAAAATGAGGGGAAAAAAGTCACAGATCTTTATGTCTGTCTGTTAGTGCATTTTTATATACTGGAAGTCTATTCAAACTACAGAAATGTGAATTCATTGTAATGAAGAAATGTGATTAATTTCTACATCATATGTGTCCGGGCATGCATGCATTACATGGAGCAATTGTTTCAACCACCCACTACTATGCATTCAGTACTATCTTTAAATATGTGTCTCACATTTTCCCTTTGATTTATGCTTGAAGTTGTAGCTATTTTAAATGTTTTAGGTGGACAGATGGTACTAATTCTTATGGATTATTCTAAATTCTTAAATACCTTTTCCTTGTACTTTAATTTAGAAAATCAATCATGTTATTTGTATTTTATGCACATTGGGTCATTGAATTATATTATTCTTGGAATATGGTAATTATATTACTTTGCATTTCTAATTGTAACACTTTATTAAAAACATTCTCTGCCATTTTCTTTTACCTAATGATTTGTGAGGATTTTATCATTCATAGTAAACAGTGGGTGCTTTATGGAATGTTTTATGTGTGTATCTAATCGGTATTCGTTTGCAATACATATTGTATGCAATAAATGTAACAAAATATGTAGATTTAGAATTCGGGCGAAAAAAATAAGCATCTAATGAATAATAAGTCTGATTTTATATTGATATTTATGTAATATTTTATGAGAATATAATGATATGAGATTGTATTTTATAATACCCTTGCACAAAACAGATGTATGGGTAAAATACTGAGGTGCTCATACCAGTACTAAGTGTTTTTATACCTAAATATTTTTGCCAGAAAGTGCATTGAAAATATATTTTATACATTGTTTGTTTTTGAAAATGTTTATTAAATTCTGCTAACTGTGTCATACATGTCAAACATCTGTCATACATGTCTTGCTCAACTGAAAATAGGGAATTTGTGTCATGAATTCAATGGACAAATGTTTTCTTATCTTAGTAATTTCAGTTTGTATGAAAATGTAAATAATCTTTTTCTCTCTCCTTTATTGTAGACCAGCCAAACATAAAAAAGGCTCTAGAAGAAGATTCCATGTCATTTTGGGGGTAATGCATAGCATCCATGTTCAAAACTCTTGCAAAAATACTAAGGATGAAGTTAGGTGTGGATGTACATACATGTATCCTGTAAAAAGACATCAATTCATTTGCGATAACACAAAATGACTTCTCCATCACATTATCCGGTCATTTCTTTTCTGTATGCGGCATGAACAAATATATATATGCTTATAATCAAGAAAAAGAGTTTAGATGGACAGATTTATGAAATTGAAATATAGGTAGTTTTCATAACCCCATATTCTGCCAAAATCTGCCAAAATCACACTTTTATCTTTCACTGCGCCATAAATATGTGTGTAATATCCGACATTCAAATGTATATTAAAAATGTTTATTACTTCAGACTCATAATAAAAATTATATCAATTGACAGGTCTTTACCAGACATATATTTGGTAAAAAATTAAAATCATGGGTTTTTACCTGCTGTCAAATATAAAACCAAAAATGTCTTTTTATTAAAAAGGCACGTGGCATCCACCGTTACTCGATCATTCCTTGGTATTTTTTTGCCAGAGTTCTGGCATGGATGCCATGCATTACCCCCAAATGCCGTCTAAAGTTTTAAAAAACAAAACATGTCTTGGCTGTTCTACTATTACCCTCACCCCTTCCCTCTTCTTTATTTATCACTCTCTCTCTCTCTCTCTCCTTGCTCTCTATCTTCCTTCTCCTCCCTCTCTCTACTAGTCCACAGCCTGTACTGTTTCCGTGTCACGCAAAACCGGTAGTCCTTGCCTCTCATTCTGTACCCCGACGGTTGTTTTGGGGGATCGCGCGATGAGTGGGATGCGTGGGATGCGTGTGATGGAAGAATAACAAATATATAAAAACGGACAGAATCTGGACTATATCTCTCTCCCTGTCTCTTTTTCTTCTTCTATTCTCTTTAACTGTCTTCCCTACCTCATACATATTTTTACACCTTCTCTTTCTCTCTCTCTCTCTCTCTAGCTGCCCTCTCTCTCCTCATTTTCTCTTTCTTTCCCCCTCTCTCTCCCTGTCTCTTTGTCTTCTTCTATTCTCATTTACTGTCTTCCCCCTTTCTTCACATGCATAAGATGTGTAAGGTGCATTAAGTTTTTGTCTCGAACAGCACAAGGAAACTCACAAGTTTACTAACCTCGAAAATTTAGTAAATACAAGAATGAAAAATTGTTGATAAATTATTATTACCAAAGAAATTGACAGTAGACTTTCATGAAAATGATATCCAAGACTGTGTGATCAAACTGATCATAACAAAGAGAATATCATAAATTGTGCTTGTAAATGAGCATTTATTTATAGTAAGTCCGACTTGACATTTTCACCTTTTCTCTTTAAATTCACAAAAAATCAATGAGAATATGTCAGCAAATGTTTTGAAACTCAAATAACAGTGCATAAGGGCTTTTGACCTACATTAACTGCTTCAGCCCGAACGTGGTACAATATGATTTTAACAATCATTTTTTTTTAAATGGCAGCAACTCAGTCATGCATGGCAGCAGAGTTACGAATAAGGTATCATTGAACAGGATATTACTTATTAGTTATTCTTTAAAATGAAATATAATTTAAGGTCACACAGCTTGTAATTAAGTATTAAATGGGAATCTACCAAAGTTGGGTATAATTTTTGATACGCACTGTATAATATATGTGGAGTTAATTTTAGTTGGTGCTACGCTGGATGGAGTTGGTTCTAGGATAGATGCATTGGGTAATTAGTTCGAGGCTGGGTGGAGTCGATAGCTTGAATATCTCTGACTGTTTTATTTCTTCTGAATGAAATAATATCAATAGAAACATATTTTGAAGTCATGTATAGTTCCATATAACCTTTTGGTAATAGGCTTGTGTAATGCTGGGCAATTTTAATGTGCGCCCCGGACACCATAATTCCTAGATACGGCGCACCGCTGATAATGATTCCATATTGCAACCAAAATAATAAAACGTTTAGGTCATTTATAATGTAGAAATTAAAATAAATCTTTTTGTGAACTTAAACCAAAAAATATCTGAAATTGTGTAATCTTATTTAGAGAATACAAGCAATAATTCTTTCATGAAAACTGAAGCGACATAAACCTATCACCTTTGTTAATAGGCAAATACGTATTGATTACCAACACAATATTAATGCCTTGCTAAAACAAAAATAACCGTTCCCCGGCTAAATTCAGCGTTTAACTCAAGCACGTACCAAAGCTATCAAAATTAACGTTACAACCGTGCCATGGTTAGATCTATCAACACCCCCCCCCCAAAAAAAAAAAATCATCACAACCATGCATTATCCAAGCGTTATAACGACTCATACTACATGATTAATGATAACAGTATTACAAAACAACAGACGTCACACAATCGTAAAAATAATATCAACAATAGAAACAACAAATCAAGAAAAAAGAAAGAAAAAAAAAGAGACTTAGTTGGAAGCTGTCGAACAGAATGATAAAAATAATGTACTCTGACGTCATCATTTAATTCGATGACCTAGTGGGGACCTAGTTGTCAGGAAATGAAACGACGTCTCCAATGTTGCAGTCGTTGCCTGAACAGCATTGTGTGTATCTCTCATACAGGTAACCGTCGTAGAGATTCGGCAACAGCTTCGCCTCATCGCGCGTGACATCGGCGGGCACGCATCCGCGGCAGTCGACCTTCAAGGTGTGGATCTCCCTAGTTTGTAAGTTTACACGGTTCTTCACCTGAAGCTGTGTATGATGATAACAAAATGATGCGACATGCACTTGCGACTACTTCTTCTTGTACTAAGCCGCCTACTACTACTATTATTAGTGAGGGGGGTTAATGGTAAGTTCGTTGCAGTAGAATAGACATGTCAGCTGCATATACTGTCAAAACTAGAAATCAATGTATAGAGGTCGAACAGAGGAAAAGAGGTATATCATGTACATGATGATACTGTGCACGTGACTTACCTGAGATTACCATGCAATTTATTATAGAATATAGTATACATTCATGCCAACGTTTTTTTTGTAATCCCCATGCAGGGGCGTCGCTAGACCTTTTTCAGTGGGGGTGTAGAGGTCACCGATTACCGACAAAACTAGCCACCAATTACCGCGTTACCGACAACTATATTAATATATTACTATATTCATGTCTGTAGGGGACCCCACTGGAAATAAGCTCTCGAGCTTTCGTGGGTTATCCTGTTCAAGCTGACTTATTTCTGATCTGTTATTATTGTATATGTTGGAAGCTTGTCGAATAAAAATCAATCAATGCCAATGTCCCAATGTCTACAAATTTAACCGTATAAACCCGGGGCCGGGGGCTAAATTATTTTTCCTACGAACTATCAGGCGCGTTGCTAGGATTTTATTTCAGGTGGTAGTGAACACGCGAAGCGTGCAGATCACTTACATAGCGCGCTCCCTAGGGGGTAGGTGCAGAGAGGGGGTTGTCCCCCTCCCACGGGAGGTGCGGAAGCTTTGTCTTTTCATTAAATAGAAGGGAAAGAAGACGATTCGTTGTACGGTTCTCAACTCTCAGTAATCCTTGTCTGTACTCAGTTCCCCCCTCCCGCGCAAAGCACGGAAGCTTTAACGTTTCATTAAATTAATAGAAATGAAGACGATTCGTTGTACCGTTCCCGACTCTTAATTCTTGTTTCGCCCCTCCCACGCGAAGCGCGGATCAAGCTATGACGTTTCATTAAATTATTAGAGAAAGAAGACGATTCGTTGTACCGTTCTCTACTCTTAATCCTTATCCGAATTCAGTTCCCCCGCCCGCGCGAAGCGCGGAAGCTTTGATGTTTCATCAAATTATTACTCTTACCGGTAATCCTTGTCTGAATTCATTTTCGCCCCTCCCGCGCGATGCGCTGAAGCTTTAACGTTTAATTATATCATTAGAGCTGAGAAAGAAGACGATTCGTTGTACCGTTCTCTATTCTTGATCCTTGTCTGAATTCAGTTCCCCCCCCCCTCCCGCGCGAATTGCTGAAGTATTGATATTTCATCAAATAATTATTACTCTTAATCCTTGTTTGAATTCATTTTCGCTCCTCCCGCGCGAAGCGCAAAAGCTTTGACGTTTTATTAAATTATTACTCGTAATCCTTGTTTAAATTCATTTTCGCCCCTCCCGCGCAAAGCGCGAAAGCATTGATGTTTCATTAAATTATTACTCGTAATCCTTGTTTGAATTCATTTCCGCCCTTTGACGTTTCATTAAATTATTAGAGAAAGAAGACGATTCGTTGTGCTGTTCTCTACTATTAATCCTTGTCTGAATTCAGTTTCCCCCCTCCCGCGCGAAGCGCGGAAGCATTGATGTTTCATTAAATTATTACTCTAAATCCTTGTTTGAATTCATTTTCGCCCCTCCCGCGCGAAGCGCGAAAGCCTTGACGTTTCCTTAAATTATTAGAGAAGGAAGACGATTCGTTGTACCGTTCTCGACTTTATCTTTGTCTGAATTCAGTTTTCCCCTTCCGCGCGAAGCGCGGAAGCTTTGATGGTTATTAAATTATTAGAGAAAGAAGACGATTCGTTTTACCTTTTCCGTCTCTAAATCCTTGTCTGAATTCAGTTTCACACTTAAGCGCGGAAGCTTTGACGTTTCATTGAATTATTACTCTAAATCCTTGTTTGAATTAATTTTCGCCCCTCCCGCGAAAAAGCTTTGACGTTTCATTTAATTGTTAGAGAAAGAAGACGATTCGTTGTATACGGTTCTCGACTCTCAGTAATCCTTGTCTGAATTCAGTTTCCCCCCTCCCGCGCAAAGCGCGGAAACTTTGTCGTTTCATTAAATTATTAGAGAAAGAAGACGATTCGTTGTACTGTTCTCGACTCTTAATCATTGTCTGAATTTCAAAAAGTTTTACTTTGTCTGATAAAAAGTCACAGTTCGTAGGGAAAACAAATTTGCCGGCCGACCGACATAATACATCTCACGTATGCGTATCTTTCTTGCTCCCTCGACGAGGCGACTCCACCCAACAACCCCCTCTCTCTTTTACTCCAACCCCTCCTCTCACAGGCTCTTACCCCCCTCTCTTTCCTCTCTTTCATCCCCGTTTCTTTTGTTTCCTTTTTCTTTTCTTTTCTCCTTTTTCCTTTCCTTTCTTTTCTCTCTTTTCCTTTCTTCCTTTCCTCTCCTTCCTTTTGTTCTTTTTTCTCTTTCTTTCCTTTCTCTTTCCTTTCTTTCCTTTCTTTTCCTTTTCTCTTTTTCTTTTCTTTCCCTTTCACTCTCTTTTTCCCCTCCCCTTTTCTCATTTTTCCCGACGGCAGCGCAATTTTACCGACAAAATCCCGACAGGTGGGGGTGTCGCACCCCCCACACCCCCCTTTAGCGACGCCCCTGTCCCCGTGTTAGTTATTCCTATTCTACACGCCTAAACGTAAACTCAGGACGAATATAGATACTTATCCAAGCATTGTCCCGCACATTTTGATTTTGATTGTACACAAAGTCAAAATGTATTTTGTTGTCGTCAAAATATCTAGACATCATTATAAAGGGGATGAGCGTGATAATGGTAACATTCTCTCTTTTCTTCCCGAATCGCGTAGATGATTCATTCAGTTATGTAGCAACAATATTACAAACTGTCTTGCATAAAACTATATGATTATCTTTGTATAGGCCTCAGTGGCGGATCCAGGGGCACGTGCCCCCGGCCAAAAAAAAGAAAAGGAGAAAAGAAAAGAAAAGGAGAGGAAAAAAGGAAAAAAAGAAAGAAAAGAAAAGAGGGAGGAAAGAAAGAGGAGAGGAGAAAAAGGAGGGGAAAGGGGAAGAGAGAGGAGAAAAAAGGCGGAAAAAGAAGAAATTAAGGCTGAAAGACGGAGGAGAGAAAAGGGGGAAAAGGAGAATAATGAGAAGGGAAAAGAAAGAAAGGGGGATGATATGATAAGAAGGTGTTTTTTTACCGGGTAAGGGGCGGGGGGGCATGCAATTTTAAGTCGAACATGACTAATACCAAAGATTTTATCTCCTTTATAACTTCCAACTTATAACTTATAACTTAGTCTTGAATTAATTTTCCGATATACCTATTCTAAGTGCTCTTTCAGCATGCAGATTGTCCCCGCCATTAATCCTGCCACGGTTGCTGGTTTCATTGTCATATTATTTTCTGTCATCCCTGTGGCCGCGAAGAGCCTATATATACCACAAAGTTTCTATCCGTTTCGCAAGCACCTTTTTTCCATCGCCTATATGTAATGCTTATTGCTTCCAGTTTGCAAAAGATCCCAGTGGCGGATCTATGGGGGGGGGAGGGGTTAGGGTTTACCCCCCCTTGGGCTGCCAAGTGAAAATGTGATGTGAATAGAAAAGCGCCATCATGTGTCCAGACCCACACAGTATCCGCATCGTCATTGGGTCGAACCCCCCTTAAACTGTTACTTGATTTAAAAAGACGTTATCACGCACTGCTTTTTATGGTCTCCATTGTGTTAGTAGATGCCAGGAAAACATCACTTACGGGGGTTCAAAATAGCAACAACAAAAATCGCCTCGTCGCTACCCGGCTCGGACTTCGCGGCTCGTGGACGATGTTCCGCATCGTCATTGGGTCGAACCCCCTTAAACTTTTACTTAAGTGATTTAAAAAGACGTTATCATGCACTGCTTTTTATGGTCTCCATTGTGTAGTATATAGATGCCAGGAAAACATCACTTACGGGGGTTCAAAATAGCAACAACAAAAATCGCCTCGCCGCTACGCGTCTCGGACTTCGAGGCTCGTGGACGATGCTCCGCATCGTCATTTGGTCGAACCCCTCAAACTGTTACTTGATTTTAAAGACGTTATCATGAAATGCTGTTTATGGTCTCCATTGTGTTAGTAGATGCCAGGAAAACATCACTTACGGGGGTTCAAAATAGCAACAACAAAAATCGCCTCGCCGCTACGCGGCTCGGACTTCGTGGCTCGTGGACGATGCTCCGCATCGTCATTGGGTCGAACCCCCCTTAAACTGTTACTTGATTTAAAAAGACGTTATCATGCACTGCTGTTTATGGTCTCCATTGTGTTAGTATATAGATGCCAGGAAAACATCACTTACGGGGGTTCAAAATAGCACCCAAAAAAAAATCGCCTAGCCGCTACGGGGCTCGTGGATCCTCATTGCACAGTGTAATATATTTGTTATGGATAATTTAAAATAAGGAATTTTGCAAATAGGCAGCAGTTCCAAAATATCCACGGGGCATTTGCTCGAGAAAAAATTGCAAGTACAAGGACAAATCAAATTATTGGTTTGAATTAATTGTTGAAGAATACTGGTAGTTACAACTCTTTCCAAGGATGATCGTGTAAATGAGGGCAGAAAAAGTAGTACATATCTATTGGAGATTCGTAGTCGAGTGGTTTAAACTCTTGTCTAGAAATGTGAAGGTCAGGGGTTCGAGCCTCGACAAAGCACACGTGTTCTTTGGCAAAACACTGATACCGGTAAGAAAGAATTCCTGTGAAAACCGAAATGGGTAGCCTAGCTTTAGCCGGGATAATAATTGGAGTGCCTAGAGAACATTTTGTGGTGGATATGAGTGCTATAAAAAAAAATATTGTTATCATTATTAGCATTATTAGCATTATTAGCATTATTATTATTATCATTATTATTTTTATTATTATTATCATAACTTTTATTGTTATTTTTATTATTATAGCTATACTATTAACAGTTTAAAAATAGAAATTTGAAAGATATTTGCAGTGGTTGTTAAAAGATGAATCTTCCAGACAATTTTTGTGCCTAGGTCGATCATATTTCCTTCACGTTGCCTACATTGATTGCTGTGAGTTTTTCTTGTAGTCTACCAATTTTACTACAGCAACATTTTGATGAATATTACATTATTATAGGTAGGTGCTATCAGTGGCGGATCCAGGGGGCCGGGCCCCTCTAGAAAAAAACATGTAAAAACACCCTTTTTTGAGAAAAAGAAGATGGCCCCCTCCCCTGGCGCTCAAGGGGTGGTGGTGAAATTTTTTTCAATTTTGAAGGCAAAAAAATTGTGCTCACCCCCCACTGAGCGGAAAATCGGCGGCACGGTTTTCAAATTTTCACGAAGTGGGCCCCTTTTTCGGCCCCCTCACTTGCCGCCGGCTGGATCCGCCCCTGGGTGCTATCAATGAATATATCCAGCATAAAGTACATGATATATATCACACGTACACTTTTAGTATATCAAAATAATTATCCACAACAAACACCCCTTTGTTCTTTCCCAAAACAAATTAGGCGGGGAGGAGGGGGCACAACCGATTGTGCATGCCTTAAGTGTACACACTCACACACACGCACATATGCCCACACCCCCACACACTAAGATATATGCCCCCTAATTGTGGTTTTGTGCACACTTTCAGATTTTAGACCCAAAAGAAATCTTAAAAACTGTGATAATGAGCATAAAAAGGAACACAATTTTTTTTTCACCCCGGGGCCCGTCTTCTTTTTTAAAAACAAATCCGCCACTGATGATTACCAACTCACATGAAACCGAACCTCAAAAGATATTTTTCTTTTGTCTCTCATAGCTTGCCTGTACGTCGCAGTCATGCTATTTGGATTGTTCAATTCCACCAAACCACTCTTTCTGGAGATTACTGTAGAGGGCGCATTCCCCATCGGTGAAGAGACAACAAAAAGTACGATGACTTGGTTGAATAATATACCTTATCTAGGCTTCCTCATTTTACCCATGATCCCATCCATAGGTCGGTATGTGGTCATGGAGACAATTTCAAGCTGCAATGTTGTTCAATGTGTTTGTATTAAAGACACATGCTCCTGTAAAAATAGCTCTGCAGTCATTTCCTACACTAAACAAATTCCTAACTGGGATTGTTGGCGATTGTCCCGGGGGTAATTGTCCTAGAATTCAGAAAACTAATGGAGAAGGCTCTGTGTAGTAATCCCCCCATGGTATCACTTCACATTGTCCTTGTGTACGCATAATATTAAGAAATTTTCACAAAAAAAGGGGAACATTTCAAGGTTTCATTTCAGTATCCACAGATTTGAAACAAAAAGTATAAAGCAAGAAGTTGCACAAAAAGGGTCATATATTTAACACTAGATGGAACTTCAACTGCGCGCAGTCGAAAAATGCCTCCGCCATAGAGCAATTTTACAAACCAAAATGGAAGCAATTTTTAAAATTCAAGTTTGATTGTAATCCATCTGTTGGTTCTAATGATAACACGATCACGAGCTATTTTAGGATACATAATGAGCCCTGTGACCTTTGACCTCGTGACCCCAATTCTAATCAGTTCATTGACTCTGCAAGATACATACATGACCCAAGTTTGGCGGTAATCCATCAATCGATTCTTGAAATAACGTGATCACAAGCTATTTTGCATACATAACGAGCCCTGTGACCTTTGACCTCGTGACCCCAAAATCTAATCAGTTCATTAGCTCTGCAAGATACATACATGACCCAAGTTTGGCGGTAATCCATCAATCGGTTCTTGAGATAACGCGATCACGAGCTATTTTTGCATAATGAGCCCTGTGACCTTTGACCTTGTGACCCCAAAATCTAATCAGTTCATTAGCTCTGCAAGATACATACAGGACCCAAGTTTGGCGGTAATCCATCAATCGGTTGAGATAACGCGATCACGAGCTATTTTTGCATACATAATGGACCCTGTGACCTTTGACCTCGTGACCCCAAAATCTAATCAGTTCATTAGCTCTGCAAGATACATACATGACCTGAGTTTGGCGGTAATCCATCAATTGGTTCTTGAGATAACGCGATCACGAGAACGGGACGTGCGCACAGACGTATGTACGTGCGTGCGTATGTACGCACGGACTGACAACCAGAAAACATAATTCCCGGCTACTTTGTAGCGGAGGCATAAAAAGTAACCATGTATTGCCATTATAAAGAATTAAAGCTCGTTTTCATTTGATTTTTTTAAAGAATGACATGCGCTGCATATGAAATTCAATTGTCAGTGCCTTTGCTTTTTCTCATGAACTGTGTACCCATAAGACATTGAGTGATTTCAAGTACGGTGTTCGGTGTTGGTGTTGGTGTTGGTGTTGAGAGCATGGAAAGGCTGCTAAACCGAGCTCCAACACCGACGGTCAGTTTAGAAGGACGATACCGATCGCGTTATCGATAGCTCAACACCAGCCTCAACACCGAGTGACGTCATACTCTACAGGCGAAAAGTCTTGCAATAAAAGCATAATCCTTTCAGAAATTTCATTAAAATTACATCATATCGAATATCAAATGTAAAGTCATATTAAACGAGCTGAAGACATGGAATTTCACAAGTTGACCTCTGTGACCCTTGACCTACATGCTCCAAAATCTAAACAGATCGTCTTCCTATGGTGATACATACTATCATTAAGTTTGAAGTGAAAATTCTCCAGTGGTTCTTGAGATATCGCGATAACAATCTCAATGTATGGAATTTCATAAGTTGACCTCTGTGACCCTTGACCTTTGCCTACGTGCTCCAAAATCTAATCAGATCGTCTTCCTATGGTGATACATACTATCCTTAAGTTTGAAGTTTTTACATCTCCAGTGGTTCTTGAGATATCATGATAACAATCTCAATGTATGGAATTTCATAAGTTGACCTCTATGACCCTTGACCTTTGACCTACGTGCTCCAAAATATAATCAGATTGTTTTCCTATAGTGATACACACTATCACTAAGTTTGAAGTTTAAATCTCCAGTGGTTCTTGAGATATCATGATAACAATCTCAATGTATGGAATTTCATAAGTTGACCTCTGTGACCCTTGACCTTTGACATACGTGCTCCAAAATCTAATCAGATCGTCTTCCTATGGTGATACATACTATCCTTAAGTTTGAAGTTTAAATCTCAAATGGTTCTTGAGATATCGCTAACAAACTCAATACAAGGAATTTCATAAGTTGACCTCTGTGACCTGTGACCTTTGACCTACGTACTCCAAAATCTAATCAGATCGTCTTCCTATGGTGATAAATACTATTTCCGAGTCTTAAGTTTAAATCTTAAATGGTTCTCGAGATATTGTGATAACGGTCAAACGGGACGGACGTACGGACGGACGTACAGACGTACGGACGTACGGGCACGACACGGACGGACAACCCAAAAACATGATGCCTCCGGCACCACCTTCGGTGGCGGAGGCATAAAAAGGGTACTTAGTACTTTGTGAATTTGTACTTCATAAGCTATAAAAAAAATAGTGTTGTATTTCCAGCCCGATTTGTATTGGCAAAAAGGGATCATACTTTGTGGAAAATATTCTTGAAAGTCTGCAATAAGGGGTCATTTTCAACTACGCTAACAATTATGTTACCCCTTTGAATATGAAACAACGCCACCAGGGCTTTCCTGTGCTACAAAGTCCCAAAGATGATTAATGCAAAAAATCACTGTGATTGAAATTGTTATCATGAACTGCTACTTTTTATACTCTCATATACCCAAGGTATAAACTGGACCTGGTAAATAGGATTTTTGAAACGTAACAAGAGCTTCAAAGAAAAAAATGAACTTCATCATAAATCAGCTAAGGTTTAACAGATACTGATATATGCTGTGATATATGCTGTGATATATCAGTGCTTACTATAAGAGTGCTTTATAAGAATTTACTGTCATACATGTACTATGATTACATTCTCAAATCAGATTTTTTTTAAAATTCACTCTATAACTTTTAAAAAAAAAGGTAATTTGAATAGAATCTGAATTGTTACAAAATGCGGGGTGTCAATATTGAGCAGTTGCAAGCTTCATCAACAGTTCAACACAAGTGAAATAAATCAGATTTTGTCAACTTGGATGAATGGAAGAAAATCACTTGTGGCAGGTTTTAATAAATCTTAAATATGATGGAGTACTTTGACACCAAAATGTATTACATGCGTTATCAAGGCCAGCACTTTTGGGACAGAATACTTTTTAATTTTTGTATTTTTGCTACGTATATATATATACTATTCACTCCTTTAATAACAGTAAATCGACTTCTTTTACACAGGTGTAAGAATGAGCAAATTACTTTCATATGGAGGGAAAATATTCATATTTTTATTGCAAACATATGCAGTATATTAACTTGCAAAACACAAAAAAAGAAATTGATTTTATCTGCTTATGAAGTAAATGTGTTCTTTAATAAATTCTAAGGTGTGTGTGTGTAAAATATGCATGAATTTAAAATAAATACATCTTTTTATATTTGATGCAATGTAGTGAATTGTTTATCTGTCTGATAATTGTCTGTCATTTTCTCCCTTTCATCCTAGCCAGTCCTGACTCTCACCTTATAAATCCTCTTCTTGCTCTAGATCAATCATCACTATCTCTCACTCTCTCTGTCCCAGTCTCATTCTTGTTTACATTTTCTTTTACTCAGAGGAAACTGTAAATTGGTTCAAAATAATTGATATTTTTCTTCTTCAGTTTCCTGGAAGGACAGTCTAGTACGATATTGCTTTCCAAACCTTTACATTTACAATCAAGGCAACAAAGGAAAAGTACTTTCTACTGTATCTATAGCCTTGACATAACACCATTCACCTTATTTATTAAATAACAGGGATTTTAATCCAATCCACATGTTCAATTTATTTTCCCTTAGCTCCATTTCTTTCTCCAGATTTTCTTCTAATTACCGTACCTAATTTCAAATGACATTTTGGCCTGTTAATTAATTTAAATCCAATCCACATGTTCAATTTATTTTCCCTTAGCTCCATTTCTTTCTCTAGACTTTCTCCTAATTACTATATCTCATTTCAAATGACGTTTTGGCTCATTCAGAACTATATTCTTAACTATTTCCTCATCTGTCTCAGTTCCATTCTTGGTGAAAAAAAATTAACATAAAAATGCTGATACATGGTAGTCGTGTGTTTTATAAGGTTCCATAATCTTCTTGACAAGAGTACCAACTTATGGTGGAAAGTACATTGCATGGGAATTCAATGGTTTATCATCCATTCCAAAATAAGTAAAATGGCAAAAGAAAAATTGTACATAATTTCTGGAAAGGTTTATACCAACATGCAGTCTCTTCAAATTACACATGTACATGTATAATATTACATGAATTATGAAGGACGAAATTTTAAGAAATACACTAGTAATAATATGTGCTAAATTGCTTTCCATTCTTTGCTGAGCAATCGCTATAAACTTGAACAATATATTTTGTTCATGATGGAAGTGGGATTCCCTTGAAATGGGATGATAAAGTTAGCCTGGAACCTTTACCAACTCATGTGTCCATCATCCAATGCAGCAAAACAAAATGTTATTACTGGCTAAAGGAGTGTTATCTACACACTGGGAAGATTAATGGAAGCTAGATGCAGGACTTGCCAGATTGCTCATTCAATACTCAAGGTAGCAGAAGAAAAATATGACCTCGGGTTTTCAGAAATATTTGAGCAGCACATGGGCCATATCATGTCTCTTTGGAGCAGTAGATACAAGAATGAAGTATCATACATGACGTTAAACCCACACCTACATGTACAAGGTTATATTAATGCCCTTCATACTCCTGACCCAGCATGGTCAGCATTTGCATTTTGTATATACATGTAGTAGCATGCCAAACAGTATGCCCCTGAAACTACAATGAAGAAGTTGATCCAAGTTGTGCCATATATCTCCTAAGAAAATTAATACAATTGCATTGGGGGTGGAAAAAGAAGAAGAAAGAAACTGATGGATGCTCTAAGGAAGATTTTATATGAAAATTGTCAAAGATCTGGCATCCAGCACCTATGCCATTCCTACATGTATATTTTACACAGGCCAATACATGGTTTCCTGAGTGACTAAACCTGGAATCATGAAAATATACATTATATCATGAAGAGCAAGATCAGTAATATTCTTGGTTTAGCTTTCTGATTTGGCTTTCTCCAACTTTGATGTGTTTCTCAGAAATCTGCCACAGCTACACAACTAGAGAAAGGACCAGGATTTGGCGCTGTTTGAAGGGGCTTGAAATGTTCAAAGTAAATATTCAGTCCTTAATTATGACTGGTACTCAATGTTACAATGTTCATTAGTATCCATCATCTTTCAATCATCGTAAAGACAATCTCGAGCTCTTTCTCACAGCAGTCCTGACGCCTTTGGCTGCTTTCACTTTAGAAGGCACCTTGGCACTCTGTGCTCCCCTTCTGGCTTCCTGTTTAGCCTTTCCTACTGGAGTGACTTTGCTTTCAGTCTGTTTACTCTCCTTCTCTTTGCTAGTTGTCTCTTCTTTCTCTGGTTTCCTTTTCTTTGCTGGGGTTGCTAAACTTGCCTCTGCTGCATCACCAGAATCAACGATCTGTTGCTTCTTCTTGGACTTGGGTGCTCCTGCAGTCTTGGCCATCTTTCTCTTCACAGCACCTTTCTGTTCTCGTTTTGCAGCAGGTTTCCTCGACCTGGAGGGTGTCTTCGCTGTTACTTTTAAGGCCTTCTTTGGGACAGCAACCTTTGGGGCGGGAGGCTGCGATTCTTGTAGTCGTTTCCACTCAGAGTCCTTTCAGAAAAGAAAGAACAATAAATCAATATTTTTCTGTCAGTAACTCATTTATTTATTAACCGATGTGAAATCTTTCTGTAAAGGCACATTCAAATGTCACACCAGTGAAATGGATCGATGATTTTTTTTTTTTGGGGGGGGGGGAGGTGGAAGTTTATCCAACACAATGAAACAATGTTACATTAGAAAGTTCAACAAATATGTAATGCAAGCAAAGCTTAGTTACGTTTTTATAGGGTTCCTGCATCAGAAAAAGTAATTACGTTCATTCAACCGTCACATGTGAGAGGTGAATATTGAATACTTTTATCATCATGTACAAGAACCACCAATCTTTAATCATGCTTTATTTCATTGAACAATATAAGTAAAAAATAACAAATATAACTCGTTACAGAGAATGAATATAATTCACATATATAACCCAAAATGAAAACATATCATTAAAGATACTATGTCCCTTTTGCAGCCAACATCAAATTCTGTAGAACTTTGCAGGAATTATGAATATGTCATGTATGTCCTATCTGTGAAATTTAAACGTTAGCAGTGTCCTAATATTCAAATTATGCAAGAAAACCTGTTTACTTGCTAGACTTCACTGTCAGACACTATTGAGTGACTGACTGGCTTTTTCATCTTTGGTAATAACATAGGTATGTTACATACATAAAATGAGCTGTAAAGGGTACATGAGCATTTGTCTACATCAATAACCCACTTCTTGTAATGGCCAAAATTAAACTGATTGAATCTTTGTGCAGCATAAAACGTATGACCATTCGGTACAATGGTCTGAAAAATCAGACTATTACTTACTGGCTCTATAGCTCCTAAGTCGATTTGACAACTAATAGTCGTTATTTTCTCACTTAAAGACATTTTCAAGTCCCCTTTTCTTTAGGGAAGTTCTAAATTAATATTGTCTTTCAAATGGCGTTGGAATTTAACCTTTTCATTTTTTGGGCCTGCAAATGGGACGTAGTACCTTTAACATGTCACACTTTATAGGACCTGGAAAAAAACACACTTGTAATTGAGAAGAAATTCAAAGCTTGAAATCGTAAATGCCAACTACCTCCAAGAAAGAATTAACCATCAAGAGTCAGGCTAATATACAATGGTTGAATGACCATGCTCAAGCAACAACTGCTCCATGGTAAATGCCCAAAACCAACTGAATTCCTAACTTCAATCCCGAACCAAACACTATACTAAACATCATTAAACTCATTCTAACCCTATACCAAACCTATCACCCAAATGCAAACCGTAACACTTAGTCCACTAAATGCCGCAGGAGCAAATGTTCTGTCACTTTAGCCCTCTTGCATAAAAACTTGTTTAAACGCAACTCAAAACACTCAACTCTCAAATACACTTTCCTAAGTGGTTAAAAATAATGTTGCATTCTATTTTTGTGTGTTGAGTTTATTGACACTTATTATGCAAGAGCCCCCAGTACAACATGGTGAGGTAAGCTATTATTCAAGATACTCACCACACCCTCAATCTTGAAGTTGATGCCTAGCTTCTCAAGCTTCTTCTGCTTCTTGTTGAGTCCATTCACTCTCCGCTTCTGGCTCTCCAAGATATGGTCTTTCCCACTCTCCAGCAAACTGTTGTTTCTGGCTGCTGCGATCTCTCGTCTTCGGGGGCTCTTGAAGTGACGGAAACAACCCTTGAATGTGTCGGGATGGAGTTTGTCCTTAGGAACATAGAAACCTGGGATGAAAAGAAATATTTGGAAAGATGGTTGAATGATTTACAAGTAGCTTGGAAGAGTGTGTTTACTGATATTCATTTCAGCAATATAGTTTCAATGGATACTTCCACATTGCCTTGACAGTGTACAGAAACCGAACATGATCATAATACAACATGTAGGTTTGAATGTCAATAAAGCCAACAAAGAAGTCAAGAAAAGTAGCAGATTAGGATAAGCATAATGGTAATTCCATGGAAATATAATGACACAAAGTCTCAACCTTTAGATTTGCTCATCGGATGATTACTAAAATTTCTAATAAGGAACAAGTGTCCATGGGACTATGTTTACACATGTAATTGCTTATTCTACATTATTTATGATCGTTTATTTTGTATATGTCGGAATGGAATGACATGGACATACTGTTCCTGTACCAGAATATCAATTTTGTTCATTTCGCTTTCACATACGAGAGGTGAAAAAGAAAAGGTTTATCAACTGCAGGTGTCTTTTACATCACTCTGCACTGTCTGCAGTTTGAATCATTTGCCATACTACATACATTGTCTAGTAGAAAGGAATAGGACAATAAAAACACATGAAATATGGCAGTTTATGTATAAAAAAGATTTATTCATCTTACATAGATCATACTCACATTTTAGAAGTTTCTGATACATAAGGTAGTTGTGCATTGTCTCAGTCACTACCTTGGCAACTTCATTGTATTCAAACTCAATGTAAGCATAACCCTTGGACTTGCCACTCTGAAAGTAAAACAAAATTAAATATACATTTAAGTAAAGCAGAATGAAGAATCAGAAACTTTTCATATACCAAACCTGATGTACACGTATGATTAACTATATCCTCCATCCCATCCTCAATTAAAATAAAAAGTCAGTTGTGTTTTGTACCACATCAAAGTGAATCTCATGGCAACATCCCAATAAAGTAAAAGTACACTCTCTAGTTGCACTCAAAGATCTTGAGCACATTGTGCAACTGCTAGAATAAGTTATATGGCACCAATACCAATCTTTCCTTACAATATTAACTCCCATAAAATGAATTCAATCTACATGATGCCTTTTAAATAACTGTCAGAAGTTGTACTGGTAGATGAACATCCTACAAACAGCTACATGTACAAACATGTGACTTGGTTACCATAAAATGTCACAAGGAACATGCATGACTTCAAGTACCAGCTCAACGCACTAACTTCACCCGTTTACATTGTTTAAAATTGGATTTTCCTGATCATTTTCTAAATTGCTTTGAATATAGTAATTATTTGAACCCTAATAATTTTATAATCAATTGGACATTTAGGTAGAAGGGAATCGACGAAGCTTAATGATAATCACCTTTTTACTTCTGCTGAGCCGTAATCTCTTGATGTTTCCAAACTGTGAAAAAAACTTCTTCATCTGAGGTTCGTAGAATCCATGAGGAATGTGAGAGACGTAGACCACACCAGAGTCTGGATCCTCTTCATGGGCATCACGTTTCTGTAAAAAATCAACAAATTAGGACCAAGAACCAAAACACTGAGTCTATTAAGCCGATGCCTCATTATATCAGGATGTACATGTATACGAGACTCCATGTACATGTACACGTACAATAATGATAATACACATGTACAGAGTTGTTTCTGCTGTGAACTCTTTTAAAAGCTATTAAAACATCAATTCATGCAGTTGTTGATCTTCTGATTTGATTTATTGATGAAATGTCGGCTCAAGTCGGCAAATGTGTTCGATGTATTTTAAGTTTAAGTTTAACCAAGATCTTAAATTACTGGTGAACAGTAGCGGCCTCTCTATCTTAATCACGCACGCCACTTGAAACTAGTGACCAATTATTAGCCAGTGACCAAGAAAGAGGTAGCAAGCAACCAATAAGGGGGTTATAGTGTCTCACAAACGTCAAATCAAAAAGGAAAAATATAATTATGCACATCTACGCCTTAGGTGTCGGTGTAACGTCCAATTTTTTTCCTTACAGAGCAGCGGTAATGTCTGGCTAGCAAAAACTAGGAAAATTTGTAGAGAAATGGAAAATAAAAGAAAAAATAAGAAAAAACAACGCAATATTTCAGCCTGTCATGAACAGGTTCCCGTGCATAATTCCCCCCCCCCATGCTTAGCTCCTGAATAATGTTATGCACCTCCGATAAATGTGCATGTGTGCTGCCATCATTCCCAATTGCAATCTACAGTTTAATCATAATCTTTGTTCTAGTCACACCTCCACTCTTTCTCTCGCGCTACATGTAGATCGAGACGAAAGCGAGCATGCCTGCAAAAAGTGCAAAGCTAATATTTAATAATGTCTGTGAAGTGTTAGTAGTCTACACTGTAAATAAGTCTATGAGAGCTTTGATACTGCTTCCAGCGTACCGTACATATAGCCAGCGCTAGCGCTCAGACGCGCCCAACATCGTTCACCTTTTTGCAGTTTGTATGCAATGATCTTGGGACGAAAGAAGGTTGTGCTCCAAATCCAACTAATTCATTGTCGTAGATCTACACATGATGAAGATTTACAATGACTTTCTTTGTTTTACTTTTAGGGGCACCGGATTTAGCTCGTAATTGCAGATCTCGTAATAATATAAGATTAAGAGGTTCATGCCGCTATAGAAATAGAATTACATGTAAATTGATTTAATTGGGCCCATGAAAATATCCTTGTTAATTAATAATGTTATGGGGGTCTACTAAGCCATAGTTAGGCATAGCCGACCTCGTTACGCCAAGACTCAAGTTTTCCCTTTACTAATTGCTCTTAATCTTATGGTAAAGTAAGTGTGCCACGATATCTAATGCAAATGGTGTTTTTTTTTAAACTATACTACAGCTGGAGTCTAGTGTTTAGTCGAATTCTAAAAGTAAAATATTTCTTAGTTAGAACTTAGACTTAGAGCTAGAGTCTAGACTGTAACTTAGTACTTACCATTCGTTTTAATTGCCCCATCTTCATGCTGAATGATCGCTGCATTTCTGCATCAAGAGCTTTCAGACCCGCTTCACCCATTCCATGTCTTCTCCTTGGTTTGATAGATGCCATATTGCCGATGAAGTAGATTTAGATCTAGACTATTTCTTATTTTTCTGTTAGTTCCTAGATCTGCAGTTCACATCAGTGTAATTAGTACTGCCTGTTCATGTCACACATGCACATAGTACATACGTATAGCGCTTGCAGTATAGTATTTGTACATATATATATATGCGCTAGCTACAGCTAGCTAGCTGCAAACACGGTTAAAAGGCCAGCCACGTGCCTTATCGCATTACATGGCAAAGCGATCGGCCTGATATTCCATTAGAGGGCGCTTTATATTTTTGAAAACCTACTTTGTCTTTCCCTCTCACTCTTTTTCCTCTTGATAACTTATCAATTTGATTTAGCACTCAACATCTTCATTTCATTTCAGCAATAAATTTATTTATTTTACGTGCACGTGACGCGTCAATTCCCCGGCAAAGTCCAGTCTTGCATTCCTGTAATAGACAGATAGGGGAGGATAGATGGGCACAATGGTTTTTAAATTTAAAAAAAAAATATATATATATATATATATTTATTTTTAAAGTGCCCTTTTATTAAAAATATTCCAGATCATACTGCTCGAAAAGGTTTTCCAAACCCCGGGCATGGTTCCTATCGTATTCACGGAACGTATTCGATTTTTCATGGAAAGAAATGTCTATTTCCGTTGAATTGTATCCAAAACGGTCTGTATATATACTCCCAGGTCAAAAAAACAGTTGGGGACCAGTTGAAAGCAACTGGAACTGGTACCAGTTGATTCCAGTTAAGTGAACGGGTTTCAATATGGAAATTGGTATAGTGGAATCAACTGGAATCAACTGGTACTGGTACCAGTTGGAATACCAGTTGTCAACTGGTACCAGTTAGGACCAGTTGGAATACCAGTTGTCAACTGGTACCAGTTAGGACCAGTTGGAATACCAGTTGTCAACTGGTACCAGTTAGGACCAGTTGGAATACCAGTTGTCAACTGGTACCAGTTAGGACCAGTTGAAACCACCAGTTGATTCCAGTTTAGTGAACTGGTTTCAATATGGAAATTGGTATAGTGGAATCAACTGGTACTGGTACCAGTTAGGACTAGTTGAAACCACCAGTTCTGAACTGGTACCAGTTGATTCCAGTTAAGTGAACTGGTTTCAATATGGAAATTGGTATAGTGGAATCAACTGGTACCAGTTGGAATACCAGTTGTCAACTGGTACCAGTTAGGACCAGTTGAAACCACCAGTTGTGAACTGGTACCAGTTGAAAAACCGTGAGTAGATATTTCCAATTGATTTACCAGTTGAAAACCAGTTGATCATTTAGTAACTTCCAGCAATCAACTGATAATCAATCAATAATCAATAATCTTTATTGCATGGCATCTGGCGACCAAATGAACCATATTTATATAGACTCTTGCAATTGCTCCATCACATAGATCATTTGAAGTGAATTACAGTTGTGTATATAAATGAGTGATGAAGAGTTCGTACATACATATATACAAAATTGTACATGTTTTTACTGGTTATTAATTACATATATCAGTATTTATATATTTTACGTCTTAAATTAGATGTAAAACATGATCAGACATATATAATATACTTGTCAATGATTGACTAAGAAACTATTAATCACAAAATTGATGTGCATTGTCACATTTGCTTGTTAGATCATGATAATTACATTTTCTGTGAAAACATGCAAATTAATCATGAATATGCATAAGATACATTGAACTGGTTTTTCAACTGGTATTCTACTGGTTTTAACTGGTAAATCAACTGGCAATATTCAATTGGTTTCAACTGGTAAATCATCTGGTAATCATCTACTGGTTTCAACTGGTAATTCAAGTGGTAATCATATTTTGGTTTTCAACTGGTAAAGCAACTGGTAATCATCTACTGGTTTTCAACTGGTAATCATCTACTGGTTTCCAACTGGAATCAACTGGTATCAAATGGTCCAGTTTGGCCACTGTGCTGCAACTGGAATGAAGTTAAGAACTAGTAGATTTACCAGTAAGGCCCATTGGTTTTAACTGGTATCAACTAGGCTAATAATATACCAGTATACGCCTATAGTTTTCAAATGGAATCAGCTGGAAACACCCATTGGGTTTCAATATGTTCCAATCGGAAACAACTGGTCTCAAATGGTCCACTTTGGTTGTATATGGGTTTTAAACTGGAATCAACTGGTAGATGTACCAGTATCGCCTATTGTTTTTAACTGGTATCAACTGGTGTGACAATATACCAGTATGGTCAATTGGTTTCAACTGGAATCAACTGGTTTGTTTTCAGCATGTGCCAGTAGAGTCAATGGGTTTCAACTGGGATATACTGGTGCATGTGAAGTTTACCAGTTGTGTCAACTGGTTTCAACTGGTACAACTGGTACCAGTTGAATCCAGTTGAAACCAGTAGAATAAACTGGCACATATTCCAGTTCCGTCAACTGGATTCAACTGGTACCAGTTGATTCCAGTTGATACCAGTTGAAAATCCAACTGGTTTCAACTGTTTTTTTGACCTGGGCTAGATTGATGATAATTTAAGGTAAAAAAATTGAAATAAAGACAAAACAAAGGGTTGATAAAAGTCGAAGTGGTGTTATATAAAGATTTCCCTTCATGTTTCTAAACTCAGGAAAATAAATATGATTATTATATAATAATGATCGACAATTCCTTTACCATTTAAAATGTGCACTGTTGTAGGCATTGACGGTTGTAGGTTAACTATATAGAGGAAGGACAGGAGGTACGTAGCGGGCACATCCCCGGCTCCCCCAATCTAATTGACAATATAGGAAAGGAAAAGAAGAAGAAGAAAGAGAGCTAGGGGCGAGAGAGAGAGAGAGAGAGAGAGAGAGAGAGAGAGAGAGGGGGAGAGAGAGGGAGAGATGAGAGAGAGAGAGAGAGAGATAGAGAGAGAGAGAGAAGTAGAAAATATAATATTAGGGATTAGATTAATGCTTTTTTCAAAGGATGTTTAGTTGTTTTTTCTACGTTGTTGTCAAACCCCTAATCCTCCTTTTAGCGATGTCGCTATTCCGTTTGTTTCCTACACCCCTTTTTTCATACAATGATTTGCCTCTCTATTGCACCATACAAATGCGCAACGTGTAAAATTTGTTCCCCAAATTCAGTAGCGGTGCCTGGCAACAAAAAACAACTTTTGAAGAATGGCCAAGTTTGTGATTGCAGGTGAGATTATTATAGAATACAGAAACTATTAATGTAAAACTATATCATACTATTGATCCAAGTTACGCATACTATAGTGTAATATACGCGAAGAATGAATAATGAATGCGGAAATATGAGAAATGTATAGAGAGTTTTGATGCGGTTTTAGCATAACGGTCCCATACGTTGCAATTCATGTAGTAGATTCTGGTTCCTCTATCTAGTTTTGACTCGTTCCTTTCGCGTTACTGTCCGACGGCAACGTTATGAGGACTTAATTATATTTAACACTTATTAATGTGATTCATACCTCCATGCTCTCTAAAGTTTAAAATGCATGCAACTAAATGCAAAGTGTGTGATCCGTCAATGGATCTAGAGTCTAGAGTAGAGGAGGCAGTTTTCGGCCACTAAAGGCAAAATCCTATTTTTTGACTCTTTACTTCCTATTTATTATCATTTCTTGTTCAAATCATGAAGCAAATATTATTAATATTTAAACAAAAAAAGAATCCCAGAAATAAATCATGAATTGCCATGGCAATATTAATTTCCATTTTAACTGTTTCGGAGGTAGTTTTCGGCCTAGCGAGGCAGTTTTCGGCCGCATGTACAAAGTCAATAGGAAGCGCGCGCGCCGTGCGTTTCCCCGCTGATCTATAGCACTAGCGGGCGGAGCAGGTATCCCACGCCGGAGCTCCCCGTGCCGAAAACTACCTCTGCGGTGGTCAGAAATTGGAATCTGAATTAGCCAGAGATATCGTGTGTGTGCTGCGATGTCCGGCTGCATTGATTTAATACATGCGATGAGATACTTTTGAGCTTGCGACTCGCACAAAATCGGGCTCTAAATCTGAAAAATACTTGAAATAAAGCTCATTTTATGGTACCCATATTCCTTACAGACACGCATAAGATACTCGATTTTTCAGATTCGGGGAGCGGGACCGCCGATTACATCGCTAAAATGTGATATTTAAGGATATATTTTTCATTGCAAATGTGGTTCTCCGGTGACTCTGGCATGTTATTGTATGTGTGTGATATGTGTTATGCTATTATGCACTATATTTTAAAGGATTTTACCATGCATCCAACGGACCGGCCGAAAACTGCCGCCGGCCGAAAACTCCCTCCTCTACTCTACTAGTTCTAGACCTAGATCTAGACCCTATTATTACTAGATTAGTCTAGGTCTAGATCTAGACTATCTAGACCAAAGATTTCTGTCTCTTTCGTTTGTTAGCCTCTGATTTGGGTAGGGTCGGCTCCTCTCTTTAGAGACAGAAGCCGACCATAGCGACTGCATTGCATACTACTGCTCGCATCCGAGCAGTAAACTTATGCCCAAAATATACCCGATGCATATCCGATGCATTTATTATTGTAAATTAGGCCTAGGCTAAACTTCATCGGTTCCAATTACCAGATTGACTGTATGATGCGTTTAAGGGTCTTTTTTCCGGATTTTCATCACCGAAATTGAGCTCCTAAATTTACCATATATATCAATTAGTAGGCGGTTTCCCGACTTTCCCGGCAAAATTTGTATCATCACGTATGTAGTCAAAACATATTCTTTCACATGATTGGTAATGAGAGCTTCCATTTCATTTTTTTGAGAGAGGGGCATTTCCAAAACTGGTCTTTACCTTTAACATGATAGAAATTCCTACGCACAAGATACTCTAGAAGCTTTACCCGTTGCAAACTCTGTTTTTCTGTTCCAGTGCAGATCTTTCTGGATGTAGATCCCAAGATATTATTAATCTAATTTCTAGTTAGGCCCATCCCGTTTACGGTTAGACTTCATGCATTGTAGATCTAAGAAGTAGGAGGGGTTAGGCCTAGATCTAAATGGCAACATGATTTCTAACACATCAATTTTTTTCAAATAACTTTGTACATGTAGACTTCTAGACTAGACTACATCTGTAATTGTAAAGTTTTAAGTAGGTTCTACCTTATTGAGAGAGAGAGAGAACAAAAGATGTGTTGAAATGAAAGCAAAATTTAGCAAGCCAAATTAAACTACAGTCTTGTACATGTACATGTAACTGTAAGTTACACATGCCAGTGAGAGGGCAAAAATAGAAAATTTGTGACTAAGAATTTCAGATATTATGATTACAGTTTCTAGACTGCAAAACACACCAATTGAATTGAAATAGACAATAAGACAATGTTTAAATTTACAAATGTGAGTTTACAAAAAAAATTTTTATAGACATAGTCTACATAAGATAATTCAAACAATTGCAAAACAAAATATCCTACAACATAGCTGTAGTATTGCACTTTTAGATTTGAAGGGGTAGTAAACCTTAATACTGTATTAAGTTAATGTTAATAGAAGCAGAAAATTAGAGAAACAGATCACTGAAAGATTGAGCAATGTCCAATAAAAAATAAGGAAATCATAAAGTTTTTAAGTTTTAATTGATCAACAACAAATTAGGAACTCTTATGACTGTATCTCTGTATCTCTTTACTATATCTCTGTACTAATGAAAATCATAAATTTTTATTTTTTCTGAAGTTATTATGTAATCTTACACCCTCGTAGATATAATCATTGCCCATAGGTTTTTTTTTTACACAGTCCCTGTATAAAAAAATATATATATTCCTTAATACTAAGAAAATTGAATATTATGAAATTTACAGCAAATGGGAGAGGACCTCACAAAATAATTTATCATAAAAACAAAGTATCATCTGTAGATATTGTAACAACTTTTAAACCTTTTTTATAATGGATTCCCAGACTGACACAGCATTGATCTTTGTTAAGCTTGATCACACTACCATACAGGGTAATACCAAATAATCAATTACGTGTGAGTAGGGCTAGAGAATTTACTGCAAAATACAATTTTATGAGTAGCCATTATATGAAATAAGAATTTCATAAATACATATGCTCATTGCTCACAAAAGCCTCTTTTTTCTTCATATTTGGTGCAGGCAGGGCAAATTGTCCTTATTATGCAAAAGTGGAACTCCTAGCAGATGAACTGGATGCCACTCTGCAAGATTTCTCTGTACACAAGATTGTGAAACAGCCAGCAGAATGGGAGGTATGTACACTGTACATGAAGATTTAATTTGAATGATATTGGCAAAATAAGTGCATACATGTGTTTGGATAACCTGACTTTTTAATTAGATATTGAATGTTATAACAGCTTTGATAAAATATTGTAGGAGATAATACTTAATACTGGACAGAGAAGGTATATTCAACCTCTTCTGTTCCTTTTTCAAAGATATGTAGTTGCTTTAGATCATCTGTAGATTGATCAGTATATGTTTACCTTGAGCAAATTGATATATGAGTTTACTAGCTCGCCTCTCAATTGACGAATGATGAAATTCCTGCATTAGATTATGTTCGTATATGACATACATGTATATGGCAATGGGTATCATTTTATCTTCAATACAGGATTGGTTGCAGCAACAGTGCAAGCAGAACAACTGGTCATTCAAGAAATCACCAATTGTTTGGAGAGAACTTCTTGATAGAGGTGGAGCAGGAGTTCTCATAGGCGGATCCAATGAATTCCAAGAATATGCCTACAGCTACTATGGGGTCTCATCTGAGCAAATGAGCAGTGACATGACCAAAATTGCATCCGAGAATTTAGAAACAAAGGTTATCATGGATGCAGAGGAACAACATAGACTAAGCCGTAGTAAGCCCCTCCAAGTTTGCATCACAAATTCCTCCAGCCCTATAGCATACCACATGGTCAATGAGATAGCAAGAGGAGATGTGCTTGGTCATGACAATGAGGTTAGCATTAGACTCTTGACAAAACCAGAAGACAAGGACTTTGTGGAGGGACAGTGCATGGAAGCGTTTGATCTAGCTTGTCCATTGCTAAGAGGTGTGAAGGTTTACACAGATGCCACAGCAGCTCTCACTGGTGTACATGTTGCAGTGTTTCTAGATGAGTTCTGTCTGACGGAAGAAGAGAATGCCAAGCTTGGTGGAGTCAGCCAGGAAGGATGTGCCCAGTTTGCTCTATATGGACGCATTCTGAACCAGTATGCAGAACAAGATGTCAAGGTTTTGATCGGTGGTAGAGGCAAATTGAACTTTTCTGCACTAATGCTCAAACACAATGCCCCAAGGATCGCCCGACAGAACATCATCATAACCCCACGACTCCAGGAGAATCGAGCCAAGGCGGCCATTGCTAGGAAGATCAATGTCAACTCTGCAGGTGTGGCTGACTTGATTATCTGGGGAAACATTGGTGGTATTACTCATTTTGACATCTCCCAGGCTCGTGTGTACAAGTATGAGGGGGCCATCTGGGGTCCACCTTCGTTCTCTAGGCCCGTGACAGAGGTTGTTCATGATGAAAAATGGCTCCAGACAGAGTATCCTCAGCTTCTCAAGAACCACCCTGTTGCTCTGGAAACCATGCTGAACCACAAGGTTGCTATGTCAGAGGCTCATGCTCTGACCAGTGTTCTCACCCACTGGTACAATGGCTCTCCTGATAAAGAAATATTCTCACTTGGTGTTTACTCAGATGGTAAGCCCTCTAGTCATATCTAAACAAAACAAATCCAGACCATACGATCCAGAAACATTATATCCAGTGGCGGGTTGGGTGGGTGTGCGTCGAATATACTCCCTCCTTTTGAGACTTAAGTGGTATACCTTAAGTTTACAAATCAAACAAAAAATTCCCCTTGATGGTGTAATTTTTGTCTCGCCTGCGTAGCAAAAAGCGAGACATAGGCTCCGCTTTTCCGGTGGCGGCGGCGGCGGCGGCGTCAACATCAAAACTTAACCTAAGGTTAAGTTTTTAAATTGTTAATATAATTTTGAAAGTATAAGGTCCTATTAAATGAAACTTGGACTAAAGGGTTATCAAGTATCCCCAATCATGTGAGGAAAATTTCAGGTCACAAAGTCAAGGTCAAAGGTCATTTCAGGTCAACAAACTTAGACTATGTTGTGGCATCATCATCAAAAACTTAACCTGAGGTTAAGTTTTTGAATTTGTAATATAATTTTGAAAGTATAAGTTCTTATTCAATGAAACTTAGGCTAAAGGGTTATCAAGTATCCCCAATCATGTGAGTAGAATTTCAGCCCACTAGGTCAAGGTCAAAGGTCATTTCAGGTCAACAAACTTAACTATGTTGTGGCATCAGGCTAAGATTTTTTAATTGTTATCATAATTTTGAAAGTATACATTCCTATTCCATGAAACTTGAACATAAGGGTTATCAAGTATCACCAATCATGTTATTAGTCTTTTAGGTGACAAAGTAAAGGTCAAATGTCATTTCAGGTCTGGAAACTTAGACTTTGTTGTGGCATCAACATCAAGATTTTGAAATTTTAGCATAATTTCAAAAGTGTTTGTTCAAATTCCATGAAACTTGTACCCAAGGGCTATCAAGTATCACAAATCATGATGACAAATTCCAGGTCACAAAGTCAAGGTCAAAGGTCATTTTAGGTCAGTAGACTTGGATTATGTTCTCAAAATTTAATATGAGAATTAATAAATAAATTGTTGTTATTTGTTCATATTTCATGAAAGTAAATATTCAAATCATTCGAGTACTTTCCCATGAATATTCTAATAGTAATTTTAGTATTCGATCCCAGGCCTAGTATGTACATGATCAGTTACAGCTAGGTGACAATATTGATGTTTCGATAATATATATTGGAGTATATCTCATAATAATGTTCTCATTATGCTAATGAGACGTGATGTGATGTAGATGGGCTTTACCTTCCAATTGTTTTTACACAAAATGCTGAAAAATCCTCTTTTCTTAAAAAGTTTATTAGATAACTTTATTTGTAAATTACTGACAAGCATTGAAACATTTATAGTCTTACCCATACACTAAATCTCATTATATTGTATTCTTATGATACAGTAAATAATTATTCTGATGATTCATAATCAATATTCACTTCAAAATGCTTATTATATTCAGAGGATTTCATTTTCGGGGGTCTGCAAATGGGCCACCCTGCCTATAAAAATAATGTCCCAACCTCAATTTTTCATCATATCGAATTGCGTAATGCTGAATTGTGTAATGCAGGCGAGACCGCCGAGAGCGTTTCACTTGTTCAAAATTTTGTCCCCTCTCCATAATAATCTTGGATCCACCCTACTATACTTTCACTTTTTTTAAAGATAATTTTGAATGAATAAAAGTTAGAATGCAGTGATTGTGCTACAATACCCAGTATGTTAACAATAGTAATGTACATTCTCTTTTTTAGTTTAACAGAACCACTTTATAAATGTAAATATACTCTTCTCTCTCTTCAATTTTTCTTCATAGAAAAATATTTATGAAACTGCAGTTTTGGTATTAATATAATTTTTGTTTCTTGTATTTCAGGTTGGTATGATTTGCCTGTAGACATCTTCTTCTCCCTTCCAGTCAAGTTCCAGAAAGGTGCCTGGGAGGTTGTCCAAGATCGTCAGGTCACAACTGAGATTCGGGCCCAGCTGGATCAGATCACGAACGAGTTGATCCACGAGAGGTACGTCATCTTCCCCCCACCCAAAGCAGATACCCCTCCCCCTGAGCCCTCCACTGAGGAAGAGCCAACTCCAGTGGAGGATGCCGAGAAGGTGTTTGGCGAGGGGGAGAAGGAGAAGGAAAAGGAAGAATCCTCAGGAACGGAAGGTGAAACGTCTTCATCACAGGAGTCAAGGTCTGGGAACCTCTCAAGGATAGCGGAAGAATCGGAAAGTGATGCAACCAAAGGGAGGCCTGGGAGTCAATCTGAGGTAGAAAAATCTAAGCCAGCTACACCTCAGGTAGCTGAAGCTATTTAGATACCAAGAACTGCAAACCTGACAAGTGATCTTTTGGATCTACATACATGTACATGTATTTTGTTTGTAACAGCGAACCATGAAGCTCTACATGTAGAATATAAACTGTCCTTCAATCAATCGTGTGTCAATATTTCTAGATTCTAAACATTCTCAATACCATAACATTATGATAAAATTTGAAATCAACTAGCTAGGTTTATTCGGGATCCAGCTTTGCATTGACCATACACCATTGATATTCATGATGATACTGATTCCCGAGAATTCCTGAGAAATGCATATTGTTGTCAATCCTTTGTAAAAGGAAAGTTTTATGTATAATACAGTTGGATAATAGTATAATATCAAGAGGTATTCACGGATGTGTTCAAAGTAGCATTTAGCATACTTCAGAGATTGCTATACTTCCTTTGTTTTGATGTCTTTATATTAAGGAGAAGAAAGCTATGATTTGATAACTTCAACACTTGCATATGCAGTCTTCATGAAATGTGTAGATATTGTTGATATGTGTTGCTCACACATAATTAACAATATTGTTAGGGTAGAGAATAAAAGCCTGTTTTGATTGAGATGAATGTGTGGACTCATGTTATAATGCACTATTGCAATTCTGCTTTGCCATTAGGAACCTATGTTTCTGCATATTTAAAACGGTTTTCACAACTCTTTTTTCAAGTCGATTTAAGTTCACAGTATTGCAAATAGATGTAGTACATGTACTATATTGAAATTAGAAATCGTAATTATTATTTGTTTTTCTTATAAAAGATGCAAAACAATTGTGCCCACTGAGCTGAGGAATATATTCTTCTGTATTCTATACCACCAAAATTTGTGCTAACTTGTGCTTTCTAAATCTGCATTCTATGTGCCTGTTATTCCACTTGGAAATGATTTGTATTAATAGGAAAGATATTAAACCAGTTAACAAAGAGTATGAATTTATAGATAAAACCTTTTTTTGTAAACGAGAGCATGTATATACTATTGGTTAATTATTAAATGGTGATATTTGGTGCACGAAATATATCTGTATGTATGCTGACATGCCCTTATCATCAAATGAGGAAATTGTAAATAAGATTATATTTCTCTTTATGTATATAGACATATCACTTGTGTATATTTTTATATGTCAAACAAAATACTTAAACCAAAAGAAATGAAACCAGCTAATTATATCAGGCATTATAAAAATAAGAGCAAGAATAACTGACAGCATGATTTGAAAAACAACTAATTTTAGAGATTAGACTTGTACCTTTTTGTTTTTTAAAGCTAACAAATATTGTATTCATAGCATATTACGAGTACCTAATTCAGTTTTAAAAATATACAGTAATCACCAAGAATATGAATACTTTGTTTGTATTTATGAAAATGGGCAATATCAAATTCAGAATATTTCCCCCTTCTATGGTTGATTTATTATTCATGTAGATAAAGCATTTCTAACTTTAGTTTAGACTGTGGGGTGCTTTGATACTTATTTTTGTTGATTGCTAATTTCAGAAATGCCATTGCTTGTCTGGTGCTTTTTCCCTATGAATTTTTTAAAATAATTTATCTGTTGGATGGTAAAAGCTACTTATATCCAGTCCACCTGCATCTTAAGCCATCACTGTATTTTTTCATATTTGTTTCTTTCATACCAGTTTGCACATATCAGCTCTTCAGCTTTTTTTTTTTCCTCCTTGCTTTTTTTCATAACAAAGATGGAGCAGTTTGTTGCATTTGAGTTTTGGAATAAATGTAAGTCAAAGTGTCATGAAATTTTGACAAATGTATGTTTCTTCAATACCGGTACTCAATAATTAAGAGAGAGAGAGATAGAGAGAAAGAATCTGAGAGAGAGAGAGAGAGACAGACAGACAGACAGACAGACAGACATAGACATACAGAGAGAAACACAGAGAGAGAGAGAGAGAGAGAATATTACAACATTTCAGAAAAAAGATAACTATTTTGTGTTTTTCAACAGTTATTTACCTCTTGTAATTACTCAATTTATTTAAAGAATGTTTCATAAACGCAATTGGAGAAAATGTCAATTTTTTCCTTCAGGATAGAATGGATACCATCTTAAATTTATTTCAAGATAGTATATTTTTGCTCAACCTTCTTGTTCCTATTAATGATTTTTCTCATCTTTCTGTTTTCTCTCTCCTTTTTGGCATACCTCTCGTTCTCAGTTCCCCCCTCTCTCCCCTCCCCCTCTTTCTTTTCCCCTCCCTCCCACCCTACCTCCCCCTCCCTGTTTCGATCTCAAACACTTTTCCCACTATTTCTTCTCCTTCCCTTTTGTATACTCTTCCTCCTTTAGGAAATTAGAGACTGGAGCAGATTCTAAATACGTCCTCTAATCAAATCATCTGATTATAGTGGCAATATTTATTGAAACGCCTCAAGCGGCACAGACGAATATCTGAATATCTATCATTTCTTCTTTTGAAATATTACATTCATATAAATATGAGTTCTATATACATGTACGAAAAATGATTTAAGGCAAACTATAATCTTTAATCTATCAATAATGAAGGTGAATTCAAAACTTTCCAATGGATTATTCAGTGACAATTTAAAGGCAACTAATGAGTGACTATATCTATTTCTTTGATTCCCACTAAGACTCACCGTTCCTCCCTGTATATCCCATGTACTAGTACTCGAAAATACGATTTGCAGCCTTGTTAAATAATCTTATTGTATTTGCTTGATGGTTTTATAGATGTTATTTTTGTTTACTAATCTTTCGGTGTACACGATTAAATTTATTCTAGTTTGGCACATATAGGAGGTGTTCCTGATCATCAGGATTATATTTTCTGTGTTTCCTATACATCCCCAATATGCATATCGTTTGACTTTAACGATTGGAAGTCTTACAGTATTCCTGAAATTTTGAAATTGGTGGAAGTCGTATCGGAATTATTGTGGGCGATGGCGGTCCTTTATGCGGAAAAGTTTTAGGAGTCAGGAGCGAGCCTTTAATAAAAACTTGCGAGAGTGATAATGTTTTTCTTTTGTATGGGGCTACGGTGATATGAGTAATCATGAGTTTTTCGCGGGATTAAACAAGTTCTTTTGGGATTCCAATCTTTTAGAGTATCTATTTCAAGGTACAACCCAGTGATACGATATGATCGAAAATACGTCATATGCCGGGATGTCAAATTGTTTTTTCGCAAACAACTCTTCCTCTCAATCGCGGTGATCGATGAATCGCATGCAATCTGGCAAAGACAATCGGACTCCTTGCTCTATCTTTTTCGCAGTGGAGCTCGCACAAAATAATCCACTACCTTTTCAGGGGGAGAAAAAACTTTTCCTGCACATTTGAACTCTCGGTAATAATTATCAAATTACTATGCACACGCCCACTGGATTCGAAGCCCCGGAATCCAATCACTGCGAACTCTACCGCGATTATTTGCGCATCTGATGGGTAAATTGAAGCGGAGACATGAATGTGGTGCAAGCTTTTTCCCCCTCGATACTCCTAGCCAAACCGCCTAAAAATAAACAACCCGATCCGGATCTATGGTAGGCTGAGTATACAAAAAGATGCAGCGTATCGACTAAACGTCTTCAGTTATCAACCACAGCCAGGATCTCTCTCTCTCTCTCTCTCTCTCTGACTCTCTCTGTCCCTCTCTCTCTCTCTCAAGCACTCGCCCCATCTCTCTTTGTATATATATATATATACAACTCTCTCACTTCCTGTATCTCTCTCCCTAGCTCTCCTCCTTTCTCTTTCCTTTTCTTTCTCTCCTGTCTCCCACCCTTTTCATATATCTTTCAATCATTACAGTCTCTCTCTCGATCTCTCTCTCTCTCTCTCTCTCTCTCTCTCTCGATCTCTCCTCCCTATCCCTCTCTCTCTGTTTCTCCTTCAAGCTCTATGTAGTCTATTTTGCGCCAAGCCCTCCCTCCTCTTGAACTCTACATAATCTTATCTAAAAATTATTCACCATTTCTTCCTTTTTTCTCTTGTGTACTATGCCCAATAAATAAAAACCTTTTTTTTGGCACTAAAAATAAGTGCTTCCAGTCGAAAAGCCGTACATATAAAAGTGCCATACATAAACTCTGTGTGTTAAAATAGTAAACTAGTAAAGAGAAGCAAATCAAACAGGATTTTAAAAAAGGCTAGTAATTTAAAGGGGAATGGGATTAATTGATTTACTTATATTTATTGTAAAGGAGATTATATTAAAATAATGTATAAAAGTCCACTCGGTAACTCTATTCATTTTCAAGAGTAGAACAAACAAAAATAAACAATGAAAATAAGCAAATCAAGTTACAAGAAAAAGTAAAACAAGAGAAAATCATTCAAAAAACACGTATATATATGCATATATTCATTTCTGCTAGTATATAAAAAGACTCGTTCGGCTCATATTTTATTACTTTCTACAATAAAGGCGACATTTTTCACAATCCCGGAATGGACAAAGTATTCGAACACAATTCCTGTGGTAACCTTCGACTTTAAATACAAACTATACAAAAATCACATCGAAAGAAAGTCATAATCAAAATAAAACGTTCTCGATATACAAATTTAACTATGGTCTACAGTAGTAAAATAAAAAATTAAATTAAAAACACGCCACAGTTTCATCATAATTTGAGGACGCCCCTTATAATTTTCTAATGATCTGAACGACGTTCATTTATTTTGTCCTCCATTTTGTTTCTATTCTGTTTGGGTGATAACAAGGGATTCGCTTGTCGGCCCGCTGGTAATCAGCGTGTTGGTTCAGCTTGTTCCGACTGAGGAGCGTTTTTTTGTTTGGTAAGACGAGAACCACTCATTTCTACTCTCAAGCAAACAAGGTGACGAGAATTAAGCTACATCTTCTAGCTCTATCAGAGGAAAGATTGGGTGTTAAAGGGCAATCCAACCTTCGTTATGAGTTCATTTGTTCGTTTAAATAGAAAAGACCCTCCTGATTCATACATTTTGAAGAAAAAAATGACATTTAAGTCATTTTGTGTGTTGGGCAAGTTGTCCGGCACACGTCACACTGACATTACCGACTCCTCCAATTAGAAGTGCCCGTACTTGTGATTTGTGACTTTAAAAAAAAATTGTTTTTTGTCTGATCTCGTTCAAACTTTCACCAATTTTCCTATCTCATTCTTTCTGCTTTCTTTTCGATTACTTTTCTATTAAGGTTGGATTTTCTATTCTATTTTACTATGTCCCTTTGCAGCCAACATCAAATTCTGTAGAACTTTGCAGAAATTATGAATATGTCATGTACGTTCTATCTGTGAAATTTAAACATTAGCAGTGTCCTAGTATTCAAATTATGCAAGGAAACCCGTTTACCTTCTAGACTTCACTATCAGACACTATTGAGTGACCGACTGACATCTTATTTTCTTTGGTAATAACATATATAAAATGAGCTGTAACAGGTACATGAGCATTTGTCTACATCAATAACCCCTACTTGTAATGGCCAAAATTAAACTGATTGAATCTTTGTGCAGCACAAAACGTATGACCATTCGGTAAAAGGGTCTGAAAAATCAGACTATTACTTAGGTGATTGCAATCACTTAAGTCGATTCGACAACTAATGTTCATTATTTTCCCACTAAAAGCCATTTCAAGCCCTTTCGTTTTGAGGGAAGTTCTAAATTAGTATTGTCTTTCAAATGCCGTTGGAATTTAACGATTTCATTTTTGGGCCTGCAAATGGGACATAGTACCTTTAAGCTACATGTTCTTTTTCTTACTTAAATGATTAACGACAATTAAGCTACATCTACTAGTTCCATAGGAGATGTTGAGATTCATACTACATTTTGTCATGTTCAAAGGAATGTCACATCATTTCTCAAACGCTCATACTTGAATTATTTCACGCAGTATCGATGATTGCCAGCGGTAAAACAATAATCCATGAGAAGAACGAGAAATGGAGATCGAGGGGGGTAACAGTCCGGCGTCTTTAGTTTGTTAGTACTAAGTATAACAAATTCATATATGCAAAGGGAATGGCATTAATGTCATAATAATAACGTGTTTATGACTACTGCAAAATGTATGAAGTGATCATATTGGGGTAACTGTCTGAAAATCAAGATTTGCTTATCATGGAGCCTTGGCCAGTTCTGTTAAAAATAAGGTTATAACCCTGGGGGTGTTTCATAAAGCTGTTCGTAAAGTTACGTATGACTTTACGAATGACTTTAATATGAAAAGCCAAATGGGATGCTCAATCAACTGCATCAGAGTTGAACTGTGCAGATGTAGATTAACATTCCGTATTATAACAAACATTTTTAATGCAAAGTATATTTTTTGCCATAATTTAATTGAGGTTATTGGAAATATAGTCGCACTTTGTTAAAGCATCAGGAAAAACTTTGGCCATCCTATCTGGCACTTCATATTCAAGTCGTTCGTAAAGGCATGCGTAACTTTACGAACAGCTTTATGAAACACCCCCCAGGTTATATCTGTCATTTATTTTTCTAATGGAAATTGATCATGTATACATTCAGAACTTAATAAAATAATGAAATGAAATGAAATGAAATAAAATAAATTGAACGTCTGGTGGAGTCCTCCACAATTATGCACGAGGGGAGAGGTCAGGATTGTTTTTCCCGTGGGGGGGGTATGTCGGCTCCACTCTATACTAATAACCCACTGTGAAAATTATTAAAAAACTGCAATTTTTTAGAATAATTTTTTTCCCCCGTCAAATAACTAGTGTAAGCGCATGTGATCGAATGAAAAAAGGGAAGATAACGAGCGTTTAAATCATTAATAATTGGCAAGTGGCTCCGTTACCCATACACAATCATTTCGTAATTTCAATGCCTTGCATAGCTAAGGTATATGGTTAGTTCAAATCAAAGTCGGTCTTTGTATTTCTTAAAACAGCCCAGCCTCAAATCAGCCTTAAAATACTGCAGTTGATAGATGTAGCAAAGATCTTGTGTTCATTGACTGTAGTGATGAATTGAACGCCTTTGCTCTCATTCTATGGTGTCTCCGCGATAATGAATGTAAACTGAAGAATACCCTCCAGGATTACGCTCAGTTGCGTAGCTACAGAGGGCACAGGGGCACGTGCTCCCAATCCCATATCGAAAAAGAGAAAAAGAAAGAAAAGGAGATGAAGATAGAAAAGAGAAAGGGAAAACAGGTAAATTCGCATTTCATTTTCCGATTTAGACCGTTGCCCCCTGCCCCCTCCATGATGCCAGTGTTCCTTCAATATAGACTCACACTATGCCACTGATTACGTTTGTGGGTAAAGGCAAGTATTTGGACGGACTGGAAGCTTTTTTGTTTGGACGAATACTTGAGGGAATGGACTCTAAACCACGATTGTAATAACGAGAAGTTTTGTATCCTGGCAAGGGTTCAATACAAATTCAATTCCGATGGTGCCATTGACGGAGCCGCTGCCAAGCGATTGGGGAATAACGAACTCGCAATAAATGTTTCATAATCGTTTATACTAGTAATATTTTGTCAATGATGCACAATATCTTTGCAGGCTAATGACCCCTTGTCTATGTATAATTTCAAGCGACCTTACATGTTAAAATGTTGCAAACATATGGAAATAAATTAACATCAACTCAAATCAAAATTACATTTTCAAATCTTGAATAAAAGTATTTTGTCACCTATGTATTTCCAATCGGCTATTCTCAATGAAACCCGGATTATGATATGTCAGTTTAACACATTTTTTTGGACATCCTGACATAAACTCTCAGTCGCACAACTTGGTTTGACAGAGCCTTCTACTTCTCTGGACCTGAGCTGTCGAATAACCTTCCACAATCTATCAGGAGCGCTGAGTCTATGCCAACGTTCATGTCAGCCCTCACGACTTTTCTGTTCCCAGCTACGACATCATCTCAAGAATAATACTAATGCCCGAAAAGACTAATGGAAAATGATCTTAATTTGAAACACTGACCAAGAACGTTGAATTTGTGAGACAGTTGTAGAGCAAGCGCCATGAGCGCCTATCAGAGGCGGACGACGGCGCCATACAAAAAGCCATCATCATCATCATCACCATCATCATCATCATCAACATCATCATCATCTTAATAACTTGAAATTATATATTGTTTACACAATTATATTTTATGGTGAACAAATAATACTTCTGTTCTAATTTGCTTTATAATGGGGAAGCTTCCCTATAGACATTGCAAATACATGTATATGCAATATCTTGTTCCTCTTGAAGGTCGATTATTTGAACTAAGAATGAAAAACATTAAGTTTCCTCCAGATATTATACATTAAATAAATATGAATAAATATATATAATATAAATAAATTATATAATATGAATAAGCTATGGATTACACACGGATGCTGAATTTAATATTTAATCTCGGGTATATAAATATAATTATAAATATTATATATATATATAATTTTGTAACTGTTTATTTTCAAACTTGTTTTCAAACTTGTTTTTATGATTATGTTATATTCTTTAATTCGAACGGTATATTTCTTGCCGCTATCTCATGGACACAGACCTGAGTGGGTTTTAACAATCTCTATCTGCATCCGAAGACAATCATGTATGATTTTAACTGTCTAAAATCGATACAATGTAATTAAACCTCAAAACCATTGATGAATAGATGTATGACTCGTTTGAAAGGAAGTGAAGAAATTATAAAACTCTGATTGAAATTTTACTTTGTTTTCTTTGATTTGATCATCAAACAGTGAGCAAACTCTTAAGGGGATATGTTTAATACATTCTTTAAGGCTGTGATAGGGGGAACCTGTTTCAGTCTCAGGGTAAGTGGTTTTGGGCCCCTGGTTACCACTATTTCATGAGCTATTGGACAGGTTTGCATCTTATTGATCGGTCGACCAAGTCCATTGAACCTAATTTAAAACAATGAAAATAAGAAATAACAGAATGCAATCTCTAATCTGTATCAATGTGTGTGATTTATTTTCCAAGGATATGTGCTACTATATTTCTTGACATAAAGGAAATCATAATATTGTAAGTTTTTTGTTTGTTATCAACACTCATTGCAGTTTGCAGTTGTTACTAACATAAGGCCTTCGATGCTCTACTAAAAGTTTATTTGAAATCCCGATGTTAACGTTGGCCGTGCCATCTTTACAATGATTATAAAAATAGAACTTAAAAATAAATAAAATTACAGATCGAGGATTGATTTCAGATCAGTGATGTTTTCACGTGGAAAAAATGAGTATCAAATTTCGAATTTATGGAAATTTTATATTGATTAATGATAAATCAGTCTTAATTATGTTTCGCTTAAAAAATGGAATAATATAAACAGATTTCATGTAACTTTATACTGATTAATGATTAATCAGTAATATAAGAGCTTTTATTAAGCTAGACAGGAAACGAAGATCATTTTTTTTCATACAATAACTGCTTAATTTTTAAGATATTCCGAAAATGCTGAAAAATCAATACAAAATAGGGTTCCCTAATTAGTAGGCTACTCAAGGAAGCTAGAAAATAAGGGATTACTTAGCGCACGGATGTAACATCATTAACTTTTCATGGTACAGCCGACCTCGCGATGGCTTGACTCAGCTGTGTGTATCTTACTCATTTAGGGTCGCCACGGGTTATGTTTTCGCTCCCATCAATATTTCGGAGGAAAGCTTGACGTTCTAGAATGCCAATGCATCGTTCCGATGTCGTGTCGCCGAGGTTGGGTAATGCAAAAATCAATGGTCGGACGTATACGGATGGAGAAGAGGATATTCAGTGACGATTATTGGTATGATTGATCAGCCTTTTATAGAGGTCATCGCACGGATGGAGAGATAGAGAAGGAACAGAAAGAAAGATTAGGGAAAGGAGATGGATGGCTGGATCAGAACGTGGTTGGCAAATGGAAATGAAAAGATATATAATACAATAAATTGGATTATATAGAGTACCGAAGTACCGAACTGCTAACGTCATATTCGCTCGTCGTCTAGGCTACTGGTTCTAAACAACATAGCCTGGGCATGAGGTATACCGCAAAATCATTCAAGCAACGGGCTGGAGCAGGGAAAATTCAGTGTTTGGGGCTGGTGTGATTACCACACCATTGTTTAGCACAACATTGCTGGGAACCAGCAACTTTGACACCTTGGCCAGTATGAAGTCACACTTTGGTACTCTATTGCATATTAATTGAAATTATATATATTCGAACTAAAATTAATATCATGCTGATATCGATATTTCTTAGATCATAAAATGTTGCTATCTAGGATGTTTCTAAAGTTACCCCTTTTCATATTGATAATAATTATAATAGTAGTCATTTATCCTGCGCTATACACAAAGTAGTAGGCCTACCATAGCATTTACAATGCAAACAACATTAAAAAATAAAAAGCTTTGTGGAAAAAGCTGAGTCTCCAGTTGTAATTTGAACGTGGAAAGATTTCCATACTTCGAATTGAGCATGTTGTTCCAAACTCGATAATGAAATTACAAATCATATATTACGCCCTGTGGGGATAGTATGCAAATGAGAACTTTTCAATCTCGTTAAGACCTCTAATAACAGAGCAGGAATCTAAGGTCAAGATTTGCATGTACAGATTTTGATGGTACACTCTGATTACCGTATACCGAGCTACTTGACCTTATAAAATGTTAGTAATCTTAGAAACCAGGGCTTGTGAAGAGTTGTGATTCCTATATCCATTTTCATATCTATTATTCAAGTAGGCCTATATTTTTGTTGTTATATATTTTTTCTACATATTTCATTGTTATTGTTATGTGTTGGAATGATCTTGAAATACAACCAAACCTGTCTATTATGGCCATAAACGATAATGATAAAGTGTCCGCTGTAGACAGGTGGCCTTTGTAAACAGGTCCCGTAACAAATATTCTTCTCTTGAGGGAGACAAAATGCATGGCCACTATTGACGGGTGGCCTTTATAGAGAGGTGGCCACCAAGGCAGCTTTACCTGTACCGCATACTCTTAAATTACCACTTTACCACTTACAAATGAATATTCATTTATTCATTAATTTTTAATTACAAACCATAGTTCTGAATTCATTAACATGCGGAAGTTTGTTTCAACAGCTGTGCCTAAAATAATATGTTTTCTCTAAGGCAACTTTAGGCAATTAGTGTTCAGGATGACTATTTTAATTTTACAGTATCATTCAGGTGAAAATTTTGCTCCATTAATGTCTTGAACAAATCTATAGCTTCACATCTACTTTGGATTTTGCTGAATTGCTTGCAAAAAAGGAAAGAAACAAACCTTTACTCGTTCTGCTTCGCCATTCATCACAAACACCGCGCCACTGCTTATGCTTATCCGATATTTTCCTATTACTGAGTATACACATTTTGATTGACTTGATTTGATTATTTTTCAATTTCGAAGGCTAAGAATAAGGATAGCCCGAGAGAACAGCTAAATCAATCACATCATCGACTGGCGGGAATCTAAAAAGGAAAATGAAGAACGACAGGTTTGCAATTGGTCATAAAGGAAGGGAAAATGCATTGGAAATGGTTAGAAATTGAGCTTAATGTAGAATGCCATAATCTCGTTTGGAAAATTGCTTCATATCCATTTCACCGAGGGGAGGGGGGCTCAAGATTTTTATGTGTCCGTTACGGAATGCGTTTTGGGTGAAACACACTCATGCGGCAATAGTAGGTTGTGGTACATGTTTAAGTGTATACACCTTTAAACCTATCGTTGTTAATTTTCTTTAATGGTTTTTATCATTTTAGAGCCCACAATCGTTTAAAGTGATTTCTAGAGAAAAAAAGAGAGAAAATGCAAAGAGAAAAGTAAAAAGAAGAATGAGATTAACGGATTAAGAAGCTGATTAAAGTTGAGAAGATGAAAAATGATTAAGACGAGGATAAAATATAATGAGGAGAAAGGGGGGAACCTGAAATATATGAAGAAAAAGAACATGACAGCGACGTAATGATGAGAAGAAAAAGAAAAAGAAGGAGACGAAGATGATGACAATGATGATGATGATAAAGATGATGATGATTTTGACGATGATGGTCGTGATTAATGGTAATTCATCACATATTACATTAACTGATTGTGAAGTAGACTCCTCATAACTGTTCACTTCAAATAATGATTAGTTTGTACAAATTTATTGTTACCCCCAAAAAAAAAAAAAAAAAAAATCATGATAAATTATTACAAATGAAGATTTCAATCCTGTGTCAAATTGTGCATGACAACTCAAGAGGCGTCTCGTATTTGACTTTAATTGAGCAAAAAACTAGGCCTACTCTAACCCCTACTCTGAAATACAGCATACGTCAAAAGTTGAATTTTGTATGATCACTAGTCTTCCTCAGATGTCAGATGATACAACTGGTTATGTGGTTTAGGTATTCAGAGTACGTCAGACAATATCATGTTAACAATCACCCTCTTTACACAAATAAATTTCCAAAATCGAGTTCACGGTAATGACTTTCGGTGGCTCAGTGCATCTCTTTGAAACCCATCCAATATTCCAATAAAAAATGATCCCTTTGAATTTAGATGATATCATTTTAGTCTTACAAAATAAATGTACACGATTTGTCTGCTTCTAAAGCTCCTATTTGTCAGAGTATTTGAAGGACTAATGACAGACATGATTTAATGAATACATGAGTCTGGGTAAAAAATGGTAAAGGTGTGTGTACTTCTGATATGATGGAAATCGTTCTGTATGAATTTCTCCAAACTACTGATGCTGGGGTTTGAATGCAGTGATATAACTTTTATAATATAATTAATAATAACATTTAAAAAGAAAGAAAAGGGTCTTATTTGCCAAGGGGAGCTAATACTGCTTTTCCCCCTGGCTCGGCATTTGCATTTACACCTGGGTGGAGGGTGGTAAACGTGGATGAATGTCTTGACAAAGGATGTTAGTGCCGGGCTGGGATTCAAACCTGCAACCCATGGATTGAGAGACAAGTGAATGAACCACTATACCACGACAATTAAATGCGGGTGTTTTCGCAGAATGAAAAAGTCACATTTTGAATAACTCTAGATGGATCTAAAGTAGAAGATATAAGTTGTATGTAATTGGGCAGCATGATACCAGCTTTCGTGACATGGCAGATTATTTAGGCACCTGCCGTATTTTGGACACTCAAAAGGTTCGCCTTCTCTCCAGGGGGATACAGAACGGACAGATCGCGCATGCGCCCAAAAACAATGAAGTACTGAGCTCACACACTAGTCACGATACATTTTATTCGGTGAACGAGCACTCGCAGTTCAGAATTTACAAGTTTGAACCACGAGGACAGTTCATGTTTGTTAGTGTAGTACAGTGAGTTGATTTTGGACTGATAGAACGTCGATACATAAATTATCAGCGAAAACGAATAAATAATCATATTATGAACCATGTGAGCTGAATCAGCACGCGTGTATTAGGCGAATTATGTTCTTCAGCAAGCTATAGAGACTTGGAAGGTATCTTTAATCAATCCTGGAATCGAGTTCGTGTTCTGACATTAAGCTACTGGTAACTGAAGAGATAGAGAAAGTCATTAACGTTGGTTGAAGTTTAAAAGTCTGATTACACTGGAAGAAATTGGCAATATTAGAAAGTGTTCTTTGAGGGAGATTAGCGGCATCCATAATTTTGATCAATCATGCCTCTCGTGACAAGACTCTCCGGCGAAGGGGTGGTTTTATCAGATTCTAATCGGATCGAAACGGTGGAAGAGGATGAGGAACTAGAGACTATTCCACGATCTCCGCCCAACCGCGAAAATGGAGGCGTTGTCGATGGCGGAGGAGGGAGTGATGGGGGAGACGGAGGGAGGATGACACCGATGGGAGTGGCGGTGGTGGTGTGCATCAAAACAGAGCAGCGAGGCTTTTGCAGGATAGGCGGAGACTTGTGGATCGGACGGTGAGTGAGGGCCAGCTGAGGATCGTTCCAGTAGGACTACGGGTAAGGAGTAAATCCACCGATGACGATAGTGAGAGACCAGACTTCTTCGAACTACGCGCCAAAGGTAATATTCTATTCTCATTATACTTTATATACATATACAGAGTATAATTAACCGAATCTTTAAATTCGTTTTGGAAATTTTCGTTTCTGAAATCCACGCTCAAAATTGTGGGATCCACTCTCGAATTGGTTGTTCAAACCCCTGTTTGGAGGGAACCGATTCCACTTTAATTTTAGAGTGGACTCAACTCAACAAGATTGCTTACCCTCACTCAAGTGTAAAATATCGTCAGATAGCTGTGGAGTCATTTGATGGAAAAGACCCTAAGCCATGATAGCCATCCACAGGTATGAACATTTTAGGAAAGTATCTTGATATATTTATTTTGGGAGACTTCTTCCAACTTGTTGGGGCCAAATGGTTTATACGATAAATGTAGAAATATAGAATACCAGTATAAATAAGAGACAAACAAAAATGAACGTATGTCCAATAACATATGTGGTTATATATTATTGTGTGGTTAGATACCGTAGGGAAAAAATTTTTTCGGGTGCCAAAATAAAAAAGTGTGCTCACTACCCCTGGTGGCCAAGGGAGGGGTGGCGGTGGAAAAAAAAAAAATACCCTTCCTGGAGGGAATTTTTTTTTGCTCACTACCCCCCACTGAGCGAAAAATCGACCGGCACGATTTTCAAATTTTCGCACGAAGTGGGCCCCTTTTTAGGCCCCCTCCCTTGCCGCCGGCTGGATCCGCTCCTGCATCCAGCCCACCTTTTATTTTGAGCTACGAAAAACAAAAAACATCAAATTTACATATATTATATGTTATTATGTATATATACAATATATACAATGAATCACAACGAATATCCAGATATTGATCTAAATCATTAAACCGATTTCTGTGCTCCTACTTTTTTTTCTCGATGTGGTCTTGTGGATTCAGAATTGCTATGGGAGACTATAATCGCTTTCCTTCTAAGTGATAGTAGAAAAAAAAACAGGTAATGATCTGACATATAAACGGGTCCAGATCTACAGAATTACGCTTTCTTGATCTTTTCTTTTGTTAATCTTTAATGTTGGATCTATCCTCGCTTACCGAGCTCAGATTGTGTTATTTCTAGTATACTTTCAAGATTAAAGAGAGACGTTGTATTGTACATATTTAAAAATACAGATTTTTTTTGTGGAGTAATATTCTTTACGGAATCTTTTTAAGTAGGCTGAAGGCAAATTCTATTTGCTGTAAGCAAGCACAGATCCATGATTTTGTGAAAGAGAGGACATACGATAAAATATAGAAATATAGAATACCAGTAAATATTAGCTGAAGAAGAAGAAAAAGAAGAAGAAGAAGAAGAAGAAGAAGAAGTAGAAGAAGAAGAAGAAGAAGAAGAAGAAGAAGAAGAAGAAGAATGGCTATAATGTCAAGGGGGTGGGTGGTGGGAAGGACGCATTCTTAAATTAGGCTATAGGGTATGCCACTTGGGTTTCTTAATGTGGAGGGGTGGGGGGGGGGTTGTCCACACTCAATCCGCCAATGAATATAAGTGTATCCAACATGTGTGATGACACAGTAAATAGTTCGCATAAGATTGTGAAATAAGAGTCTGGAATAAAATGATCATTTGTGGAGGTATAGAAGGAGCATCCGCATGATGCAGTTATGCACATCTCAAGCAGTTTCATAACTTACATTTTGACAAACGTGCAATTTCTAACATCTAAAAGGCAAAAGAAACCTTTTTCTTGCTCATTTTGTGAGGGACAGGAGCAAAGAGATATATGTCACCTTAACCATCACGTTCAGTTCGAATCAAAATGCACAACTGGACATAAATATATCATCCCCAGGTTGTTTAGCAACATATGGCGTCTCTGAGATTTTATAGGGATGGAGTGAAAGCAATAATTATGTATCAACTTCTCAGTGCATTAATCAGTGAGAACAAAGATTGAAAAGGTGTGAGCACACTTTAAGTAACGAATGGCGATATTCCTCAGGATTCCGTTGTTTGAAATTTGCTTCCTAAATTTGTATCTCTGTGTTTACATTTCCATGACCAGCCAAAATTGAATTCCCAAAGGAGTGTCCATCAACGTACCCGTTAATGTTGACTGAGTTAGACACATCCCGTGTCCAACCTTTTACGCAGTAGTAAGCCCTTCTCGATTGTGGAGAAAGTACCATATGCATATAATGTTTGACTACTTTATTGAATGCTAACATATACATTTATGTTAAAACACCCCTTTCTCTCTCTCTAATTCGGATCCAGATGTAATGAAAAACTATTGGCTACGACAAACATTTACGAGTTGGTGGGCTCTTAGAAGCACGCCTTTTGCGGCAGGTAGGCAAATAAAAAAAATCCCCGTCAAAATATACATTGCTTTTCTCTCCTGTTTGGTAGGAATAACCAAATACCAAACAAGATAACGGTGTGAATTTTGCCTGTTTCCCCATCCCGCCTTGCAATTGACATTTTCACAGGATAACCCTCTGAAATAGGAACGCACTTTTCTTTTTCAAAGTTATGCGTAGCGCTCATTGATACTTCAACTTCTGTCGATACACCTCTCGTGTTTCTTGCGGGATCCGAAGACAGATTAACAAATTTCAGGAGGAAAACACTGGTATATTTTGACAGGGTCTTCTCTATCTTGGTCCAAGGTGTCGCAATTCGTTGCTTTTTAGTGTGCCCGTGCTTTTGTTTTATTTGCATGATTACCAACTGGTTAGCTTGATCCCTCGTGACATCCATCCGTTCACCTTTGTATATCGAAACATAAGAAATAAATACGTATTTTGTCAAGCAGTACTAGTGGATCAGTCTACATATAGAGTTTCATTGTCACTGAGTATTTTTATTTTTTATTTGTAGGGATATGCATAGAGTTCGTTGTGTAACCTGTCTTTAGGACCTAAAATCAGTCTGAAATAGTATGATAAACGATGCCCACAATTTTGTTAAACATGGTACTACTAAAATAACTAAACGTCGCTTGAAATGGTTTGGTCATGTTGTACGCATGCCGCATTACCGCCTACCATACCAAGCATACCAGAATGACTTTGATGCACGCAGACCTCAGCAAATTGTTGAAAAGCACGTGAAATATGAAGCTAAAAGTTATTATTCTAAGTAATCGTCAGTTAAATTTTTAATTTCTATGTCAGAGAAATGTAGTTTATAATTATGGTGTATACGTCTGAATATATATTTTTTAAAAGGAATAAAGTTGGATTCTGACCGATAAATACAACGACCAAAAATGTCCTCTTATCAATCCAGTGTAGTAATTGTCAATGTATGCATCTGATAACCCCCTTTACCCATTGTTCCTGCTGTTGTGATCCAGGGGGGTGTTTCATAAAGCTGTTCGTAAGTTACGCACGACTTTACGCACGACTGGAACATGTTCTTGGGTGCTAATCAGATTCTCAATCATTTACATATAGCACAAGAACATATCACCAGTCGGGCGTAAAGTCGTGCATAACTTACGAACAGCTTTATGAAACACCCCTGCTGTCATTTTGTCATGAATCAGTTACTTTTCGTGTACATTTCCTACAATGACATAGCTTCCAGTCATTTTGATCCATTAAGGAATGTGAAACAGACTAATTTGGAAAATAAGAACTACATCAAGAACAAGATATGTGCAAGAAGACGTCAATTTCAGCGTCATCTTCCCCGACCACAGTCATCATCTTTCAGCAACTGACCTTAAATCCTAGAGAAACATCACCTTAATACATGGTGAAACTTCAGTCCCTGTCCACAAATATCCCGAAACCATTAAAATACTTTTTGACTTGATTTTCATATTTTGATATATATTCTAGTATGTATTTATATGCCTGTTCCTGTTGTTTGGGATTCTTATTCTAACTGCGTAAATAAACTGAACTAAACTGAGCTCAAAATCAGATTTTTTTTTTCTCTCAGAATTTTGTTACCTCCCTCCGGCCTGATTGGCTGTCAATCATGTATGTTTAACCTTACGTGAATTTCTAAATGATACTTCTATGGAGCCTGGTCATCACTTCAAGAAATTTTATTATCTTCAAGTACATATAGATCTGCAATGAACGATAACAATATTTATTTCCAACACCACTTTCTATATTGAAGGAACTAAGTTCTTTGGCATTTGGATGACAGCATAATATTAAAAACTATTCATGACTGTCCATAATGATCACTAAAACACGTCGCTTCTAGACATTTTAATTTATTAGAGTACTAATAAAAGGTCAGATATTATCATTCCTGCTCAGTAACCATGGTCACAATGGATATAATATTTCACTGCCTATTCTGAATTATAATGAGGATAATATATCCTAATTTCTGATAATTGACCCAATTGAAATGACAACATTCACTGCCCCTGTAATCGGATAAAGCTATCTAGAACATGAGGTCATGGAAACCATATTATACATAGTTTGATAGGTTGACTGCATGGCCATTTATGAACTTCATAATCACGATCTAAATTTATGTTTCACGTCCTGACATTTTGAAATAGTGCAGTGCCCTCCTAAACGAACCATAAATCTAGCCGGTATTAACATGCTAACTCAGATATTGAAAACTAATTATGATCTCATAGAGGGTATTATGAAGTAATGAAAATAATCACCATCTAACCATACTTTATCTTCACGGAGTCTCTTAATATTAAAGGTAGATTGACGTTCCTTGGTCTGTGATTTTTCTCTGTGTGATTTTACACCCCCACTGACTCCAGTGTTTTGGTTTGGTCACGTGATCTGAAAACCCCACTTTGCTGAAAGTACGAGGATTTTAATGAAGCTTCTGTTTGTACCAGTCTAAAGTGAATGCCTTTTTCCCCCTTCTATTTTACTGTTTGCGTATGCATTGAAATGACAAGAAATGAACATTTCCCCATCCATCTTTGATCTGCTTTTAGAGATTAACACAATACCATTGGCAGAGTACTATTATTATGCATATATACCGAGCCTCTATACGTTTGGTGTGAATCAGTTCGCTTTTCCCCTTATATTCCTCTAAAGTGTGTTTTTTTTTAATCTAGGCGTCCATTTTTTCCACGGATAGCTTATACTGATGTGCTGTATAGTGGCATTAAATGATATCAATAGAATACAAACAATCAACAATGTGTAGAGAAATGGAGCACAACATCTTATGTTAGTCAAAATGTGTGCTATTAAAGGCTAATACATGATTGTATATAATGACTGTGTTAATGGTCGACTGTATTTCACTTAAATGCTAACAAGTTTTCAAATTTGCATACGTTTGTCCATGATCCATACAAAGTTTGTAGTGAAATCGTATTTGCTCTTACAAGTTTATTGCTGTATTACCTACACTCCATTCGCTCTCTTCTGTATTGTCAAAGCCTGGGTGATAATTTGGCTCTCAGGGAATAGAGGTGTTGTGGTCTAGTGGAAAAGTCGCCGGACTGTAGATCACAAGGTACGGGGTTCAAATCCCAGCCCGACACTATAACGTCCTTTGGCAAGACTTTAATCTACATTTGCCACTCTCCACCCAGGCGTTCAATGGGGACCCGGTAGGATGCGAAAGTTAATGTAGTATATGCTCAGCATTGTGAGTGTCTGTAAAATGACGCCTGGCTGGAATGCTCCCCAGGGAGTGGAGAATGTGCATACATTGTGTGCGGGCAAGCCTGAATCCGATGACCGGGGTAATAACATATCTGTAAAGCGCTCAGAGACATCGTTGATGTATCAATCGCTATATAAAAGCGGAATATTGTTATTGGTAGTTTTACGTTATTATTAAGGAATTCTAAGTGTATCAATTTTCTGGGGTACTTGCTGTATTTACTGAATATTATTTAATTATTGGGTGAAAAATCAAAATGTTACTCTAAATAATTTTATGTACACCACTACAGAAAATATTAAGTGCAAACAGGAGGAGGTTGATTTAGATTGTAAATGAAATATATATTTTTTTCAGAAGATGTTTTCCAATAGAGTTTAAGCTTAAGTCAGTAATCTTTTTTTTTAATATCATTATCTCTTTGAAATGTGACGAAAAGATAAAAGAATACGATTTAGATGGGGGAATGGATTGTCGTTCAAAGTTTAAATTCTGGTAAACTTTCTCAATACTCCTAGTAAAGAAAATACCTTGCATAGCTCCTTCAGTGATACATTCCTATATATAAAGTATTTCGTGCTTGCATTTTAGAGAGATTTATGACTAGCTATATGTTTCTGAGTGGTAACCATATCTCGCATGTTGAACCGGACTATCATGTATACATTGTATATAGATTGTACCTTGGCCTATATTTTGTTAGCATGATAATAGTGTGATACCAGTCACCTCGGTACCCCCCAGACCCCAATTTAACCCAAGTGAATTCAATCACAATGTGAGAAATGTGACACATGTGCTGCATTGACATGCCCTTGAGTTGCGCTCGTGGTTCCCCAGACGGTTTGTACCCCAGTCACACCGGCAAACCGATACCACAACCGCCAGATTCTTGTCGATTCGGATAAGGTAATGTTTCTTGTTTCTAGCTCTTATCGGTCTCGTCGGTTGGACTGAAGTATCACTCACACCACCACACCGACTCCAAACTGACTCCAAACTCGACCATTCTTTGCAATTCGGGGTATTGTAATTTGATTTGCTTGGTCGGTTGTTTTTTCGGTGTGACTGAGGGTATTATTGTGTGTGTGAGTGTATGTTGTGGGCGTGTGCGCGTGTGTGTGTGTGTGTATGTGTGTGTGATAAAGGCGCAGAATGTCATTGCTATGTGTCTGAATAAGGAATTCACTATCATTTAATATGATAATGAACAAATTTTCTCACTGGTGATTTAGTTATCTCAGTAAGTTGTTATAAAATGAATGTATACGAGGTTCCCATGTATTTTTATTTTGTTTTTATATACGAGTTTTTTTTGGTGAACAGACGATGGCATGTTTGTATTTTACATATATATATACTTAACACAATTTAGGATTACTGTTAATTTTAAGATTGAATTTTTTGAACATTTAAATTGAACATGAAATCTTGGTATTGGGGCATAAATGTTATATTTAGTTGTATTCACATGCACATTCAAATAATTTCATTTATAGTTACGATTCATGATAGCTTCATTTTTTATGACGAGGTACAATGAGAGATTAAACAAGATAATGTGTGATTTTAGAGTCGTGGCATTTCGGGCAAATGACCCTATATAAGAACGGAAAAGAATAATAAAACAAAAATACATGAAGCGATTGTAAATTGAAAGGAGTAAGATTCATAGAGATCTTTTTTATTAAAAAGTTTTTTATAAATACAGTTTTATTTAGAGAAGAGGCAAGCTTTAGATCTAACCAGGGTGGGCTTACGAAATAAAGTATTTTCAAAGTAAAAACGTACAAAAAGAAAGAAACAGCGGCAACTGTAAACAGACGATCGAGATCGATTCTCTAGCGGGTGGAATTACCGATCAAGGAATGTTCAGCCGGCCAGATTGCACTAAGATGCGTTTGGATAAGGCTACCAGGTGGCGATCGATAGATTTTAAACTCGGAGAACTTAAAAATTAGAGGGACGTTCACACTAGGTGAACTTTAAAAATGCAAGTACGTTAAGTTTCATTGAGCGTGTGAACAAACTACTTCGTGCATGGGCAGGAAGGTTAAACTGAGTATTTGACCGGAAGTGAAGTAGGAATATTTCTAAAAACGGAAGTCTTTTTTCCTGGCAATCTCATTAAAAGATAATTTCTAAGAAACCGTGGCATTTGAGACATACAGCGATGGTATATATACGTGGATTTAACCACATTATGCTATATGGCTATCAATCAATAGTCCCTTTTTATACTTATAATAGGAAACTAGTTCAAGTAATCTCCGAAAAATCCACAATTTAGAAAGTGTTTTTATTCTTCTTTCACTATCCCTATGAGAATTTCAATATAGGCGATTTTGAGAGGAAGCTCATATTATCATTATCTTTTGTCATTAGTTTCAAAGATTACGTGACTAATCTAAACAGGAAAACATTCTTTATTTCATTTTCTTAACCGTATCTATTCTATGTCACAGCCACCGCTTTATATTACCACCTGCTTGCCAAGCCATTACCATCTTTCATCAGCATTAACAAAACGCGTGATTCAAGTGGGCATAACATAATCATCATTGCTTGGTATAAAGGTAGAATAATTAGAATAACAAAAATGGAGCTAGGTTTATTCTTCTACCTTGCATTGATTTATACAAAAATCATTGTTTCTTGTGTTTATAGTGTTTAATGGTTGTATGTAGAATGAAAAAAAAACTAATTCAAGCAAACAACCATAACTATAATTACTTTCCCGATCCATTACAAAAGAGCTAATGGAGTGTTGGCATAAAATACGATCGCGATTACTTTCCAAAAATCATCCTCAGGCAGTTTCAATGGCCTTGCACGTTACCCTTTTGAAATGTGGGAACATTAAAGTGACATATTATGTAGTTTTGAACATGATTCTATTGGATAAGCAATAGGGTATTGCCCTTTGGTTTTTTTTTTAAGTAGTTGCGATCGTATTTTAAATGTATTGTTTTTTTAATAGAAATATCTCCTCAATCATTTTAAACCACATTGTACAGATTCAAAGGCCAGTCAAGGCAGTGAGGACAGTACTTTGACTGATCTTCGGGGAGGCTAGTTTGGGCGAGTCTATAGTCAGATCGTGCCTATGCTTGGTTCCGATTTATTTCGGTACTGTCTTATTGGGTTAACCCTCAGAGTACCTAGAATTTACTACCCTTGACATCGCGACGCTTAAAGACAAAGTTGAGTTCTCGTCTAGCGATTACAGTTTGAAAGAAACTGCCTGGAAGCAATTTCGAAAGATTTATAATGTAGTACATATAAGAATTAGTGCATACTGCGAGGGTCTGGAATCATCAACATGATACGAAATTGACTTAATGTTATTGACAGTCATATGCACCTAACAAACAAACAAAGTAAATATGGGACTTAACACACCCAAGTGGCATGTAAGTTTCAGCTATTTATTTTCATATTTCGAATGTGAGGGCATTCGAAGAGCAATGTTTTTCAAGGGATATTTCTTCTATGATATGTTTCTACTCAATTATAAAAGAATGACAAGTCTAACAACTTATTTGTCACCTTCACTAGAAATCAACTTTACCTTTAAAGGGACTTGGTAACATTGTTCAGATGAGAGAAAGTGGTGCTAAGGTAGTGACTTCAATGCTAGATGTACAATTAAAGATAATCTGAAAATTTGAGTGAAAACTGACCATTATTAATGATACAAATTGGAAAAACTGAGCTGATCGATTCCTTAATTCTCCCAACTATATTATTACAATTTAATTACATTTTAGGTGTATGTAAATCGTCACAAAGCAATAAATTGGCTCTATATACCATTCCAGACATTTAAGTGTTGAAAGATTTTTAATAGCCTGTTTTATGTCTTTTTTCATGGAAAAACGGTTGGGAAAATTCAAAAATGGTTGGGAGAATTTACTGTTAATCACTGTTAGAGGGTGTTGACCAGTGACGCCTTCAAAGAAAACCATAGATATCTTTGTGGTTTGAGAATTTTTTCAGGATTTTTTGCATGTCAGAGGGTTAGTACAGTAGAAGGAATATAATAAGTAACATTTTATACAAAAATTATGCAATTTTTTTCATCAACCTTCAACAATGTTACCGAGTCACTTTAAGATGACATCCACATCGGACAAACGATTCTTAAACGTTCTGGGGAAAAAAGTCATTAAATGATCAAATAACGAAGTGAAGATACAATTGAGATGACATGGGTTCAACATGAACGCTAAGGCTTTCAAGTGAAAAGTGCAAATACTATAATGAACTTATACATAATCCGAACGCAATACCAAGATAACCAACACAAAAGAGTATATTGAAATTGTCCTTGAGTTGATTTCTTGAAAGTCTTTGCGACTGTGTTGATCAATGTAGCTTTATAACATCGTATTCACATGATTTATATATCAAATAGGTATTAATGGAATCATTCCCCAAAGGAAAAAATAATATTGCTAGTGTGCGTTTAAAGAGAAATATTACATCTCTTACAAATTAGCACAAGCATATTTCATTTACCATTTAGCACACAATATGATTATACCATATCTCTAAAGAAGTATCGATAAATGCCTATTAAATGCTATTCATAGCCATCGTACATGTCAATGAGTGAAGCCAGAGTCTTATGTATAAGTATACGAGTCGTATGAATCGTATCAATACATTCATATCTTATGAAGATAACACCCAACAGTTTAAGTGCGGACAAAAATACGTCGACTATGCCCTCACTTCGGAATAAATAATAAAATAAGTCAATTTAAAACTTCTATATCTAAGAATACTCCCGAGGTAGTGGAGATGGTGCACATTGTGCGTGAATGAATCCGATGAAGGATAGCGTCGTTTTTAAATCTCTTTCCTCAAACTAAACAATGAAATGGCAATCATGGAGTAGTGCCATGGTCCTATTCATAAGGCATCCTCATCTACCTGAGAGACCTGCAATCATTGCTACCAAAACTTTGCCAGGTACCCATTTAATACACCTGAGTCGAGAGGGGCAAAACAAGAATGTGGGTAAAACACCATTCCAATGATGTTTAAGTACTGAACAAGGATCAAACCCATACGACTTATCGCATAGGAATAAAAAAAAAACTCACCAATATGCTAATTTGAGAGTACTCCAATGTATGAACAAGAATTTCATGAATAATTAATATAATCATATGGACAGGAAACTAATTGTAGCCTACCTCCAGGTTTAAAATGTATTTAAGCCTCACTGAATCCATATGCAGTAAAGGCGTGTGGTAACAGTTTGGTTGTCCCGGTACATTGTAAAGAAATGTATATATTAATATTCATAGCTTGTATATAGATTGATGGGCTGCATTTTGCAGGATTACCAAGCACGAGTTCTACTGGTTTCCATTTTTCATTGTTATGGAGATTTTATGTATCTATAACACCACGAACCTTGATTCCGGTACATGAGAATGGTGATGGATCACAATAGTGGAATGAACAGGTATGAAAATCTGTTGATTTACATATTCGTATTTACGTCAGAAGAAATGATAACCTCGCTGCTCATATCGCACGCATTATCTGGTACATCGGGAAAGTGCAATTTGAATAGCGTGCAGTGTCTATTTTTGATGATATTTAACACAGAATATATTTAATGATGAAGCTTGCCATTCCATCATAACAGAGGTATCCCAGAGCTGACTAAGGTACGTTGAAGAGTGGAAATTACGCTCTAAAATCTGAAGTGTTAGATCAACATTTAAACGTGTCGTGGAGTGCCCACCCTTACTAGTAGATTAAACAGTACAAATTGTGCGATGATAAATGTTTTATAGTGTTTGAGCCTGGCAATAAAAAAGAAGTGAGTCTTAATCATGTGTGAATGTAAAATTCTCTCCTGCTCTTTTAATCTGTTTGTGTTGATACGACACTTTAGTGTTAAGGGTGTGACTACAAGTTCTTTATCGAGGTTTTTTTTAATAAATTTGATACAATGCTTACTATCCTTTGAGATTGTCTGATAATTCTTGTTATACTATTAAGGATATTAAAGCCGCAATGCTAAAGGCGTTTATCTTTAAGTATTTATATTTTAAAAAGTAAATGAAATTTATTTTGTATGGATTGGACAGTTTTTCTTTATTTCACGCACCCTAAACGTATACGAATGAAAGAGAAATCACAACCATGTAAGCAAATAGAGAGAGACTGAAGGGCAAAATTATGGAGACAGCGGGAAGAAAAAGAAGAAGAAGAAGAAGAAGGAAAGAAAAATAAAAGAAGAACAAAAAGAAGAAAAAAAGAAGATAAAGGATAGAGAGAGAGAGAGAGAGGGGGGGGGGGCGGGCGAAGAGAAGTCGTGGAGTCTACTAGACATGGGGTATAGGAGGTCCGGCTAGAAAAGGGGTAAAGAAAACAGGGACATACTTAAAGAAAATCCGTTCTCTCGGTATTCGACAAATAATTGGAACAGATCAAAACAAACGATAGAAGGATATGCTTTGATACTTGAGATCGAAACGGCACACATCGCAAAGTGACATTACTGAATTGTGATGCATCTCCAAGCGATTTGAAGACATTGATGGACTTCAAGAAAAAAATAACCCTAATGAAATGATAGTCATGCTTATTAACCTCGCCACTCAATGACGTCATCACTGTTAGTCCAGCTGAGTTTAACGTCTCGTCTATGTGGTTGAGATCAGGGAGGATTTGAAACCTCAGCGAGGTTGGCAGTTACGCAAACAGGTAGTGGGAGAGTCTGGAAGAGACTGTAAAATGAGAGAAGAATACAGGGATCTTGAAGGGAGCGGGAGAGGGAGAGTCAGAGAATTTTATGGTGACAGTGAGAGTGAATGAGAGAGAGAGACAGAGACAGAGAGAGACAGAGACAGAGACAGAGACAGAGACAGAGAAAAGGGAAAAAGGAAGGGAGGGAATAAAATATATACTGTTCTATTACCAAGAGGGGCCGAGAGACGAGATGGAATAGAAGACAGTCGGAGAAAGATGGAAATGAGGAAAAGAGTCACAAAGAGAGAGAGAGAGAGAGATAGAGACAAAAAACGGACAGACAGACAATCGAATATACAGAGAGGTAGATATAGACACACAAAGAGAGAGAGAGAGAGAGAGGGGGGGGGAGAGACAAAAATTGAAAACGGGAGGGAGGGGCAAGATGACAGAAAATTCAATAATCACTTCTAATGGCGTCGCATTTGCAGATGATCAAAATTGCATTAACTCAATCGCCTACTCGGACTATTTTCGGCGCGCGTATTCCCTTTCCCTTTTATTGCGTTGTTAATTGTTGTTTCCTAAATACTAACCCATACCTCTTATGGGATGTGGATGCGAGGATACTGATAAAATGATTAAATTATTGCATTTTGTAGGAATTCATCTAAAAAAATATGTGTGCGGCTGTCCGAGGTTTTCCCAGCTGATAATGGTTAGCATTTGAATGATTGAACTCTACTAGATTATAAAACCAAATGACGTAGTACCTGTATGTAATTTCTATGTCTGGACTCTTTGGTCCTGTTTAAAAAGACTTGAAATGCATTTACCTGAAAAAAATATCCAATTTCGATTGGCAGAGTGTTTATACATATGCTTCTGGTTATCAAGATTATTTTCTTAAAGCAAGTGCAATGGTAAAACTTAAAATTGTTTCAAAGCTGTTTATTATTTCCGTCCAGGTTATAACCCTTCAAAACATGAGATGGAGAGAGCAGATCATGATATAGAACTTGAGATCTGGATCACAGACCCAAGATAAGATGAAGAAAAAACTTCAGCCATGAAGAAAAGTACTTTACAGCGCTTTCATCCTTGGCCAAACAGATGACCAAGGCGCGTAAACAAATCAAAGAAAATTGGCAGACCATGACACAAACAAGCTCATCAAAAATCAAATTGAAGAAAACCCTTCCTCGCCCTCTTGTACGAAAATGATCCAAATTCCCCCAATTTAGAGCGATTTACGGACAAATGCGGACAAATGCCCTCCATGGGTTCTACTCGCAATACCATTACCGGTGAATGCTTTTATCCTTCGATTTAAAGAAAATAATGAAAAAAAGAAGTTGGTATACCCTGACCGTTGGACGGATAGACCTACATCGTATGTCCTAAATCAGCTCTGTCAATATAGCGGTAGTGGTCCTGTTTGTCTTCAAAACGAGGGATGATCGATAGGAGAAGACAAACGATAGTAACGATTTGAATGATGGTCGTCTGCTTGGTGTTTTACGCTGAGATGTGTTTGACGTTGAGATTGCTGAAAGTATAGCAGAGTGTACTTTTGGAAGTTACCATTGCATGGGGGATAATAAATAAGAAGGGAATAGCGAATAAGGGATATATGAAGACAGATATAAATAGAAACTGAGGGAGAAAAGGAAAGGGAGAAGTAATGTATGTATTTACATAAGCTAGTGGTACGTGGTCTACCAACGCCAAGTAGCCGAATGTAGGATTTTTTTTAATGGAAAGAATATCTTGAAGAGGAGCCTTGTGCAGAAAAAAAATAACTGTAATAACACCTGGCATTTTAAAAATAAAAACCTAACAATTTAGTAAATTTAATTATATTTTCACGCAGCAATTTTCCTAATATTTTGTCATTTTCTATATCCTTCCTGTCCCTCCCCCTGCCATTTTCGTCCATCTTTCTCCAACCACTGCCCTAACCTCCCCCTCTCTCTCTCTCTCTCTCTCTCCCTCTCTCAATTTACCTCCTTATGATCCTGTTTCCCCTCCATTTATTCTCGTATCTCAATATCAAAATCTCTCTCCCTTTTTCTCTGTCACTTATCTTCCCTCTCATTTTCTCCCCACTCCACTTTCTTCCGAACCTCCCTCCCTCTCCTACTCCCTTCATCCCATCTCTTGACCCCATACAGACCTTCTCCCATGCAAGGGAGCCAGCGGTATCACGGCCAAGTTCTTGAAGGAGATGCATGACATCCTGGTGGAGTACGTCGAGGAGTCCTACGACCGTTCGACCAAGATCCTGGAATTCAACCATCCCCATGACCTGAGGGAGAAGCTTCACTTGGAGCTCCCGGACAAGGCGGAGAACCTGGATCAGATCCTCAACGATTGTCGCAACACGCTCAAATACTGCGTTCACACAGGTATAGAGCAAGTGGATGCAGTTTTTACTTGAAATTCCGCCTGTTAGAAATGTCAATAAATTCTGAAACTATTTTGAAACACTAGAAAAACCAGTGTATGTCTGTATGTTTGTTTGTTTTATATTAGGCGCTTTTGGTGTGTTGATAATTTATGGCATAAGGTAACTTATTATTTTATTTTTTTTTTTACATAATAGTATCAATTATTTTCTAGTTTCCACTGTAAATTCTTTTCCCTCGTCTAGCTGTATCTGATGACTCTTAATATTTTCCTCTTTACATCATATCTTTAAGAGAATGAAAGCCTCTTTTTTAATGCAATGATCCTGCAAATGTAATCTAGATTTAATTCTCCGAGCTGAACATTATTTCTATATGGAAGTTCATTCTCACAAATCCCTACATGTCTACCACTTTGCCTAATGTCATCTCGATTCTCAATCAATAAATACCCATCCTCTCCAGTCTACCTGAGTTCGATATAACGCATCTCACCCATCTCTTATCTATCTGATCTGTCCGTCTGTCTGTAACAGGTCATCCACGGTTCTTCAACCAGATCTCACAGGGACTTGATATTGTATCGATGGCAGGGGAATGGCTGACAGCTACAGCCAATACAAACATGTGAGTTTCATCCAGAAGATGGGATTTTTCTTTGAGAGTGTATAACATTCGTCTCTTCCATTTAATAAGCTTCCTCCCCAGGGGCGGCCGAGCAACTTCCAAAGTGGGGGGGGGGCACCAAGAAAAAGGGCACTTTCTGGAAAAAAGGGCACCTACAACGGAAATCTCAAAGCGAAAATATACCATTTTTTAGACATTGGTATATACCCCTACATTGTGATTACATTATCAGGGATGATTTCAATATTTGTTTCACTTTATACACCATACAAGATATTGCTTAAGCATCATGCTTTGCAGTTGAGTGTGGTGGTCTGACAATTTATTTGCGAGCGAGCGAAGCGAGCGAGGGAAAATTTTAAGATTTGTGAGGTCGCAGTGCGAAAAATTACATCTTATAAAGAGGAAAAAACCCAATCCTGATGGGGTTATAAGCACATTCTCATATCAGAAGAATGAAAAGACCTTTGATAAGTAACATGGGTATATCATTTATAGATGCGTGCGAGCGTAGCAAGCGAGCTCTGGGGAAATTGCTCTTAGTCGCTTGAAATTAGGGGCGCATTTAATGATGAGAGGAAAAGGGACACTTATCAAAAAAGAAAAGGAGCATGTGTCAAAGTACAAAGAGTATTAATATTATCAGAGGTGAAAATGGGGCACTTCTTACACCCTCAAAAAGGGCACTCACCAGGGATGAAAAAAAGTCAGTCATGAGAATTGAGAATGGGCATTTGCCGACGGAATAGGGGCCCCCATCAGACCTTGATAGGGGCATTTATAAGAGGTGAAAAGGGGCATTTATGAAAAGGGGAAAGGTCCGTTATTAGAAACGAAAAGGGGCACGTATCATTGGTAAAAGGGAAATTATCAGTAGTGAAAAGAGGCACTTATCGCACCTGAAAAGGGGCAATGACCAGATATAAAAAGGGGCACTTATGTGAATGAAAAGGGGGCACTTATAATAAAGGAAAATGTGCATTAATTGAAAGAAAATGGGCGCCGATCAGATTTTAAAGGGGCAATTATCGGAGGTGAAGGGGGCACTTATCTGAAGTGAAAAGGAGTAACTTCTCGTACCTGAAAAGGGTCATTTATCAGAGAAGAGGCACTTATGAGAAGGGGAAAGGGCTCTTTTTGAATGGGGCACTTATCATTAGGAAAAGGGGCACCTATTAGAAAGGAAAAGGGGCACATGTGAAAATATAAGGTGCGCTTATCCGAGTTAAAATGGGGGTAGTTATTAAAAGGGGAAGGGGCACTTCTTACAAAGGAAAAGGGGCACTTGTCAGATTTGAATAGGGCAATTATCAGAGGTGAAGGGGGTACTTATCAAAAGTGAAAAGAGGCACTTCTCGTTACCTGATAAAGGCACTTACTAGAGATTAAAAAAGGCACTTATGAGAATGGAAAATGGACACTATGTCTTATTGCAAAGGAAAATGGGAACTTGTCGAAGGAAAAGGTGCACGTGTCCAAATAAAAGGGGCACTTATCAGAGTTGAAAAGGGGAGGGCACTTTTAAAATTAATAGGGCACTTGTCAAAGTGAAAGGGGCACTATTCCTATGTAAAGGGGCACTTCTTACAAAATTAAAGGGGCACTTTCCTATGTAAAAAGGGGCACTTTTCGGGTGCTTGAAAAAGTGGGAGGGCACTGTGCCCCCCTGCCCCCCCCCCAGAGGGCCGCCTCTGTTCCTCCCAATAATTCGTTCAGGTTGCAGTTTTTTGTTGAATTGAATGATCGTATTAGCCATGAATGTTACACAATATTTTGTCATCGAACATACCGTTAAAAAAAAATCATAAAAGGTAATCATACATAGGAATATATAGGAATATGACAATAATTAAATTAATAATTTACAGCCTTCAGACCATCCAAGGTGGACATGAAAGACTGCGAGAAATATCTTCAATTTGTAAGAAGGGTAATGAATTAAGTGAAAGTCTGAAAAAAATCAAGTGATGATCCGAAAATGATAGTTGACGGTCGGAAATATAAGTTCCCTTGTGGGAACTGTGATAAGCCAGTCAAATGTAATCAACCCGGCCTTCTGTGTTCTGATTGTAAAAGATGGTTTCACACTGTTTCATTGTCAAGCTATAAGTTTATCAGAGTACCGTAGGTTATATTATGAATGCCCTGATGAGAAGTGAAATTGTTTAACATGTTGTCTGCCATCTTTTTTGTGATTCATTATTTACTGACGATTGTCTAGAGAAAGAAAGCCAAATTGAGGATAGACTAAAAGAAAACTATTTTAAGGTAACGCGCGTTACACCTGAAAAGCAAGCGATAGCAAAAACAATTCAGCCAAACCTCACAAATGAAAACACTTCTCTTTATCAAGAATTTGAAAAAAAGTTTAAAGTTAAAGGTCTTCATTTTTTACACATTAATGTGAGGTCTATCTTAAACAAGATATCGGAACTTAGAAAGAAAAAGGCTATCTATTATTGCTTTCACTGAAACATGGTTAAATAATTCCATAAATGATGAAGAAATTGAAATAGACGGATATAAAATCATACGCCATGATCGATCCTCTGGCTCTGGAGGTGGTGTATGTTTCTATATCAGAAATGATATTGCATTTAATATTATGGATGCTATAAGTACTGGAGATACGGAATCCCTGTGGATAAATTTGCTTATCACAAGATCAAAACCAATTGTTGTTGGTGTTCTGTATCGACCTCCGAAAACAATTTGTTTATCGAGAATTTGTCCAATAGTCTTGATACACTAAAAGAAGGATGACGAATAATTCTTTGAGGAGACATGAATATTTGTCTGCTTCACAAATCGCCACTGGCTAAAACATATATTGACTTGTTGAGTCTTCACGGGTTTAGTCAACTCATTAAAGAGGCAACGCACATTACACCTACATGTTCTTCTCTACTGGATCATGTTGGTTGTAGTAAAGAAAACAAAATAAGTCAAAGTGGTGTCATTGATCTAGGTATTAGCGGCCATTCTTTTACTTTCTGTACACGGAAATTTTCTAGACTGGCTATAGGTCATCACAGGACTAATGATATCAGATCCATGAAAAAATATACAGAAGAGACTTTCAATTTTCAACTATCTGTTGTTGATTGGTCAGGAATAACTGACTGTACAGATGTAAATGAGGCATGGTCAATATTTCAACATGCTTTTATCTCAAATTTGAATATGATAGCGCCACTGAAACGGATTAGAATATAACAAAGATCAGAAACTTGGGTGACTAAAGATATTCTTTCCCTGATTCAAGAGAGAAATATAGTATACAAAAAGATGAGATAAAAGATACAGAGTAATAAGCAATATGGTCCAAAGAGAGATGAAAAGGGCTAAACTCGATTATTTACAAAACAAGATAGAAGAAAATAAACAAGATTCGAAAAGGCTTTGGCAGAATCTAATAGGCTTAAGATTAAAAAATAAGAAGCGAAAAGAACAAGAATCTGTCATTACAATTGATGGGGAATTATGTCATGATAAGAATATGATAGCGCCACTGAAACGGATTAGAATAAAACAAAGATCAGAAACTTGGGTGACTAAAGATATTCTTTCCCTAATTCAAGAGAGAAATATAGTATACAAAAAGATGAGATAAAAGATACAGAGTATTAAGAAATATGGTCCAAAGATAGAAGAAAATAAACAAGATTAGAAAAGGCTTTGGCAGAATCTAAAAGGCTTAGGATTAAAAAATAAGCAGCGAAAAGAACAAGAATCTGTCATTACAATTGATGGGGAATTATGTCATGATAAGATGGCCATCGCTAATGAATTCAATTCTCATTCCACAGACCTTTTCAGCGCAGACAATGATTGTATTCGTGAGTTTTACGAAAGAAAAGGTGTACGTGAAAAGAGCTTCGAGTTATTACCAATCAGTGAACAATTTGTTTTCAAAGAGTTATGTAAATTGAATGTATAAAAAAGTACTGGCTTAAACATGATTCCAGCTAAATTTCTAAAAGATGGTGCGAAGGTTTTATATAAGCCTTTAAGTTACTTAATGAACCTATCTATCTTGACGAGTACTTTTCCAGAGGATATGAAAATAGCAAAAGTGACTCCACTTTATAAAAAGAAAGATAAAACTGATGTAAGCAACTATAGACCTATTAGTGTTTTAAGCGTAGCATCAAAGATTCTATTGAGGAAAAGCTCAGTGAACAGCTGTCTACGTGTGTCGATTGGATGACTGATAATAAGCTTCTTTACACTTGGGAAAAAACAGAAAGCATTTTGTTTTGTTCTAAAAGTAGTTCTAAAAAGTCAATTGAATTCAAAGTGACACACAATAATCAAGTAATCAAGAGAAAAGAATCTGTGAAGTATTTAGGCATTGAGTTGGCTAGCGCAATTTCGTTTTCAACTTTAGTAGAATCAGTTGTAAAAAAAGCAAATTCTCGTCTGAAATTTTTGTACAGATATCAAAGTTGTATGGACTTAAAAGCAAGACGTATACTCTGTTTTGCGCTTATTCAATGTTTATTTGACTATGCTAACCCTGCATGGCATAGTAACATAAACAAGTCAGATCAAAAGAAGTTGAAGATTATACAGAACAAAATGGTGAGATTCATCATCTGTTCTGGTCCAAGAACTCATGTTGGCTACAGCGAACTTTCTAAAGCTGGTTTTCTTGAAGTCAACCAAAGATCAAAACAACTCGTATTGCATCACGTGCATAAAATATATCACACTAGGTCGAATAATTATATTCGATCCAACTTCGATCTTGTTACTGACTTACATGATTATAATACAAGAAATAGCCGATTCAACTTTAACTTACCAGAAAGAGTAGGTAGTATTGGAAATTCGTTTTATTACCATGCCATAAAACATTGGAATTCCCTTTCCAATGGTTTAAAGGAAATAGAAAACTATGCTCATTTTAAGAGGGAAATAAAGGAATACCTAATACTTAAGAGTCAGAGAAGAGAAACGAATGACATGTTATATGATTGAAATTTGTATTCTTCTGCCGGTTCATACTTTTACATTTTGTACGTTATAGAAATTCTACAAACTCATTATTTTCCTCTTATTCCTCCTCCTCCTCCTCCTCATTTTCTTCTTCTCCTTTTTATTTTTCTTCTTGTACTTATTATCATTTCTATCGTCAGTTTAATGTTGTTATTATTATTATCTTTAATATTTTTTTCTTCTTTTTCTTATCTGACTGTAAATACTACTATTTTAACTTATTAATGTTGTACATGTCTTTAGGGGACCCCACTGGAAATAAGCTCTCGAGCTTTCGTGGGTTATCCTGTTCAAGCTGACTTAATTTTGATCTGTTATTCTTGTATATTGTTGTATGTTGGAAGCTTGTCGAATAAAAATCAATCAATCAATCAATCAGTCAATCAATCTCTGCCACTTGGCTGTTTTGCAACTTTTAACGATACCGTTGTAAATGAAAGAAATTTTGTATGGATCGCGACCTTTTAATTGAAATCAGACCCCATCTTCCTAATCTTTGGACAAAAAAATGTACTCTTGAAAACTCTTGAATGCTTTACACATGCAGGCTGTTTTGTCCAATATCCTTACCCATCTCTCTCTCTCTTCTTTTTCTTCTTATCCGTGTTCCTCTTTTTTTTTTTTCTTCTTCTTCTTCTTCTTCTTCTTCTTCTTCTTTTCGTGTTCTTTTTTTTCTTTTTATTCCTCTTCTTCTTTGTCTTCTTATTCTTCTTCTCCTTCTTTGTCTTCTTCTTGTTGTTCCTCTTTTTCTTCTTCTCCTCTTTCTACTGCTGCTTTTCTCTTCCTTTCTTTCTTTCCATTTCTATCACTTTCTCTCTCTCTTTATTCTTCCACTCAATTTCCCCTCTCTTCCCTCTCCCCCTTCCCCTCTTCCTCTTCCCAATCCCTCTCTCTATATCTTTCTTGTTTTCTTTTCCTTTCTCTTTTTCATATATACTCTGCGACCTTCCATTAGTCTTGTATTTAATTCTAAACCTACAATGGAATAGACTTACGTCTGCCTGTCATGTTCACGGGCATTTCCTTTAAATACTCATCTACAAGAGCATACTCTCGAGTTTCCGTACAATAGTCAAGCTATTTCGAGGGTAAAGGAGCTAACGCTATTTGAGAACGATGATTTTATCGATGATACATTTGCTAAAACGCTGATGCCTCCAGACATATCTTACAAAAGAGAGATTTCATCTTCTTTAAAGGAGATAATGGAAACTGTAAGATCATCCAGGTGTTTTCTTTGTCAATTCCAAATATCCACTTATCCTCACATCAAAGTTTGAAGTCCCTTTTATAGTAGGAGCGTTTTCAAGGGACAGAAGCTTGTTAGGAAACCCCTGCGAGTTTAACGATGACTTAGTATACGTTTTCAATTTTCTATTCTTCTTCATTATTTTAACATCAGAATCCATGTCCATGCATGGATGTAACGGTACGTCACCAATGAAGTTTATATTATATTGCAATTTCTGATAGACTGTACTTCTACCTGCAGTCCGTGCCATTACACATACTCTCTCTCTCTCTCTCTCCTTCTCTTATTCTCTCTCTCTTATTCTCTCTCTCTCTCTCTCTCTCCCCCTCCCCTCTCTCTCTCTTTCTATCTCTCCCTCTTTTACTCTGGCTTTCATTTCTCAAGCATGGCTATTCTTGTGTAAATGTGAACTAAAAAAAGCACTTGAGACAAAATGTCAAAACTCCTATATCGAAGGTTACATCAGGGGAAGGACAAATTCGAAAACTTTATCAGTTCATACGACCTAGATGCACTCTTGGGAAACGAGGTGAAATGTAATAAAGCAGGTTTCAGATCCCTCTCAAGTTACGCCACTAGGCAATAAGAACAGGAAGTTGGTGTACAGATCTGCCCTATGATTTCTCATCGTACGATATTAGCATACAGTTGTCATCCCCAAAATACCGTCACACCGACGCGTCGGTGTGACGGTATTTTGGGGACGACGAGACCAATACACGAGACTGACAATAGACCAAACGGAAATTAGATATCAACATTTCCTACCTCAGTTACTCCGCTAAACGGACTTCACCACCAACTAAAACCGACCGATTCTTGGCCATTCGGAGTAATTTAATTTAATTGTCGGTCTGTTGGCTGTCTAAGGTCGGTCTCGTTGGTGTGACTGAACCCGAACGTCCCAGTCACATCAACGAGACCGACACCAAATAGACAACAGATGGAACGAGATTGCCTTATACCCTTAAGATCGAAGAGTTAGGCAGATCGGCGATGTAGCAGGGGTATCAACATTGTGCAATTAGGATTGGATTTTTAGGCAAATTCGATCATTCCCTAAGCTAACACACGTCTGCTTACATTGTCAAATTGAAATAACACATTATCACAACATGTGTTGCTTTGGAATATGATACGCTAACAGAAAGAATTATGACGCTAAACGTTGATGGAATTAATACCCAAACCCTGTCATGTTGTTCACAGTAAGTCTTTCAGTGCTTTGCTTGCAACAAGATTCCTGCATCTCCATTATTATTATGTGAAGTACAATCACAAGGATGGGAAACTCCGTATAGACGAATAAAAAATCATCCAACACTCCTACACATTTGAGATTTTATTGTCTATTCTTATTTTCTAATTGCTACATTTTATTTGTATTTGTATTTGAATTTGTATTTGTATTTGAATTTGTATTTGGATTTGGATTTGGATTTGGATTTGGATTTGGATTTGGATTTGGATTTGGATTTGTGTTTGTATTTGTATATTTTCAGTTGTATTTTCTGATTCATAATGATATAATCCCAACAAAAATGCCACGATGCTGATAATAAACAGATCACATTGTATGCTCGAACAGCAGAATTCGCGTACACGAATAACCCTCGTCTAGGAATTTAGATTAGGGGGAATAAGTCTGAAATATTGCAGAAAAGATTTTCAAGACTTAGATACACATAACGTGCTTCAGTTACAACTAGCTTTGTTATATCCCTGTCGTGCATCATTCTTCTTTCAACGATGTGAATGTCACATTTCATCCAAGAAACAATACATTAACCTCAATACCTGCTGTTTTCAACCCAATACAAAAAGTCGAAATCATCAAAGCTTTGCTGACACAGATTTCCTGATTTGGTCTTGATTCCACTGTCTTTATCGGGGAAGGGTAAGCTTAGTTGTCAACACATAGAACTGTTGGCTATGTGGAATATGAACAGGTTTATGTACGTTGGTACATAAAACCTATTCGACGCAATGCAATTGCTCTCTTTCCCTAGAAAATACAGTTGCATGTATTTGGAAACTCCTTTAATCTTTTATTCAGTTTTATAGAGAGTTTTGCTGTATGACTCAAAAACAGACATTAAACGTTATGATTTGACTCGACTCTATCGTCTTACTTTGGTTGATCCTAAAGCGACGGTGGCATATATAAATTTTAAATTTATTTTTAGTTAGTCATTAGCAATAATTTCCGCCGAATTCAACTAAACTACATTTATAAATATATCAAAGCCTACAGCTGGCAAACGGCAAATTGATAAAGGTGATCTGTTATAAGTTTACTGAGTATAGTTTGAAGTCTGAAGTTGATGTTTAAACCCAAATTGTATTGAAACTTTATTGTTGATAAAATCATATAAGTTGTGATCTTTCTCAAGTGTTTGTTTTCGGAGAGTGAGTCATACGTTACAGACACAATGTATAATCCGTGTACTAGTTCTCTGAGTTAAGGCTTAAGTGGTGGATTATTTGGGAGACGACAGTCGACTCCCGAGGTCAACTCGTTCACGAAAGATGGATCACAAACTAAACAAAATCAGTAAAAGAAATAGAAAGGAGTATGTGGGCGATGATAAGGCTTGGTTTTCGTTGTTATTTCCCATTTACCTTTGAATCATACACCTTCAGATTCTCTTCCAATGTAGGAATGTAAAAAATACTTTTGTTTGAGTATTCGTGAGAGGGGTGGTGGTCTCCAATATTGTAGTGGGAGTCGAGCCATCGACGTTGCCGAAAATATTGGGTGTATGAAATGCGAGAGGGTGGGCCGTGCCATAGGGTGACGGTGTGGTAGGGGGTTGTATTTTACCTTCCCCCTCTCTCTTTCGTCTACTCCAAACAAAATTTATGAATGTTTAGATGTGCTGTGTAACATTTAGTTCTCCAAAATAATACCCCAATTGTTAAAAGAAACAACTATGTTTTCATTCATAATATAAACAGATCCATATCATGTTTTCACATGTTATGCAACACTTCGTTCCGTGGAATATGGAACATTTTGATCATTGATAGGTAGTGACTTTATTTGCTTTTATTATTATATTTCAAAAGCAAGCTTAACTGCAAGATCGAGATCATTTCGTATTTATTTCATTTTTTGTTCTCCATCTAATTACCTTTAGCAAGAAAGACTGAAACCAGCAGATAAGAACAATTAGAGTATGAAATAATATTCGACCTGATTGTGTTTGTCTTGATATTTGTAGGTTTACATACGAGATCGCACCCGTGTTCGTTCTGATGGAGAGAGCCACGCTCAAGAAGATGAGGGAAATAGTCGGCTACAAAGATGGCGACGGTATCTTCGCTCCAGGTAAAACAAAATCTCCCACACATGATTCGTTAAAGTGACTCGGTAACATTGTTGAAGGTTGATGAAAAAACTACGTAATTTTTGTATGAAATGTTACTTATTATATTCCTTTTACTGTACTTACCCTCTAACATGCTAAAATTCTCAAACCACAAAGATATTTATGGTTTTCTTTGCAGGTGTCACTGTGCGACACTCTCTAACAGTAAATTCTCCCAACCATTTTTGAATTTTCCCAACCGTTTTTCCATGAAAATAAGACATAAGACAGGCTGTAAAAAATCTTTCAACACTTAAATGTCTGGAAGGGTATATAGAGCCAATTGTAATTAGATTGTAATAATATAGTTGGGAGAATTAAGGAATCGATCAGATCAGTTTTTCCCAATTTTTGTCATCAATAATGTTCTGTTTTCACTCAAACTTTCAGATTATCTTTAATTGTACATCTAGCATTGAAGTCACTACCTTAGCACCATTTTCTCTCATCTGAACAATGTTACCTAGTCCCTTTAACGATTGTTTCGCGTCGCGGTTGATTTCTGATTCCAACATAAACCAAATTCTTAACTTCAACCCAGGATCTTAGTCAAAACTATACCTAACCCTAACCTAAAACCCGGTCTCACCTATTTAGTCAACGAAATAAACCGGCACCGAATGTCATGGGATCAAAATAATGTCGCATCACCCAACATCAAAAATCCATTTAAAAAAAGAAGATATAGAATGTAGCTGCTTTAAAGATACAATGTCCCTTTTGCAGCCAACATCAAATTCTGTAGAACTTTGCAGGAATTATGAATATATCATGTATGTCCTATCTGTGAAATTTAAACGTTAGCAGTGTCCTAATATTCAAATTATGCAAGGAAACCCGTTTACTTGCTAGACTTCACTGTCAGACACTATTGAGTGACTGACTGGCTTTTTCATCTTTGGTAATAACATACATAAAATGAGCTGTAAAGGGTACATGAGCATTTGTCTACATCAATAACCCACTTCTTGTAATGGCCAAAATTAAACTGATTGAATCTTTGCGCAGCATAAAACGTACGACCATTCGGTACAATGGTCTGAAAAATCAGACTATTACTTACTGGCTCTATAGCTCCTAAGTCGATTCGACAACTAATAGTCGTTATTTTCCCACTTAAAGACATTTTCAAGCCCCCCTTTTTGTAGGGAAGTTCTAAATTAGTATTGTCTTTCAAATGCCGTTGAAATTTAACCTTTTCATTTTTTTGGCCTGCAAATGGGACATAGTACCTTTAAGAAGAAAAAGGTTGCTGTAAATAATGAACGAGGTGGAAAAATGATTGACAATTTTCGGCATAGCTGTATGAATGAATGATTTGAATAGGGTGACTTCAAAATACAAGAAAATACTAACAATTTATTTTAGAGCAGAAACAATAGTTTGATACACTTTTCATTATTTAAACTTCAAATGTCACCCAAAATTACAAATGAACTGATTAAATATATTTCTCTATATCATTATGAAAATGATGTTATTTAACTTATACCGTAATGGAAGGAGAGACATTGCTTTAAAAGTTATTCGTTTAAAAAGAGATATACAGGAACTCAAAGACTACATAACTATCACCTTCCCATCTCCAGGTGTTTGATTACGCGTGCTAGACATTAATTATCGTCCGCATAATGAGAGAAAAGTGACGGCTCGACCTTAACTCAAGATAATGCAGTCATCGACACGTGACGCAAGAAACGATGTGGGCAATTATCACCCTGGTAACGAGTCAATAGAGGGATTTTTCCAGACCTTTTCTCTCTTATTTCAATCCACAATCCATGCAGGGGAGTAGAGTACTCCATCAAATGAATCCCAACCTCCTGGAGATGCATATGATTATAAGAATCAATTTGTACCTGACAAAGTTAAGGGTATCGAATGAGACATGACACAAAATATGCAATTCATTATGTTCTTTGTTTGGAAATTAGAGAACTAATTAATCCAACCCATCTGATATTGAAGTAAGACAATTATACAAGCTGGACATGAGATTTTCTCTTTTTTAAAAGGGGACGTACAATTAAGTGTAAATAATTTTCTATAGACCTTGGCATGTAGATATTGGATTAGATAAAACTTAGATTGTGGAATTTTTAAATTTTAGTTAAGAAAAAGAATATGTTTAAACTCTGTACTAGAAACAGTAAAACGACTAATGAGAAAAGAGGGAGGATAATAAATAAAACTAGACATATAATACTTGTTAATAACAAGTATAGGTGGGCTGTTCCAAGTACATGCCACACATGTTTAGTGACATACTAAGTAGTTAAGAAAACATTGGCATGATTTAACCTTATTTTTTTGAAATAATCCTCTTATTCAGATCTATTAGTGTACCAAATTTCTAGTCTGTACGATGCATGGTTTTAGAGAAACCATGTACAGTATATTTGACCTTTGACCCTCAAATCTAAATATCAAAATGAAATATGCATTTTCTAGATTTTGTTTTTATAAGAAATCATATCTCCGACTCATACTCTATCCAACTATGAATAAAAATTAATACACGACAAGGACTCAGATTTCCCATAAGGTTGTACTCAAACGATTGACATATTTCTCCCATAGATATAACACGCAAAATTAGGCATTTTATTACATTGTTTGTGATAGTATATGATAATATGTTATAATAGTCGAAGAAGATCATAAAATCAAATTCAAAACGACGGCAAAAAAAAAAAAAAAAATTGACCCACCAGGAATCGAACTTGGGTCGCCGGAATGGGAGGCAAGTGCTATGACCACTATACCAAAATAATCCACATAGACATTACACGTGAACGGAAAATGGAATTCTCAAATCCCACTTTGCAAGTGAAATATGAGCATGATCCCGGCATCTGATCGAAAAATAAAGGGCACACTTGTGATAGCTTATTGTCTCAGCTACAACATACTCGAAGCTCAGCAAAAACAAAACTAAAACGACGGAGATATTGCTCGCGAAAGACGGGAATGTAGAATCCAGTTTTGAAAAAGTCATGTCCCATAGAGAATACACGCAAAATGTGAAAAATTGATATGCCTCCTTTAATCGCAAAAATACGCCATGATGCCTTTGTCAAAATGAAAAATTGTGAATGCTGCATTTGTAGAAAATTGTCTCAGCTAGAACATATCAAAATTTGGAAGAAAATCGATCAATATTTACAGAGATACAATCAATTTTCCAAAAATATGCTAACGTCATAATATGCAAATTGAAATTTTGAGTTCGGAGGCCATTATGATGACGTCATGAGTTAATTGAGGGTCAAATGAGACATGAAATCATATCTCCGACTCATAATCTATCCAAATATGAAAAAATTTGGAGTTCCCATCCATTCTGAAGAGTTACAATGAATTTTGTATAGGCATGTTTTTGCCCATATATGCTATGTATTACAAGAGCTCGCGCGCACGGACATTTATCTTGAATGGACGCTCATCTTGTTATTAATGGTCATAAAGAGATAAACATGGTATCAAATTGTTCGAAAAAATATGGGAAATATCATGAAGGAAAAAAATGGCGATTCTATGTTGTGTAATGGTGTAACGCGCGAAAACGCGCGCGCATGTGCGTGTGCGCGATTTTTATAAAATGCTTAAAATGGCCTGAAACGTATGCAAAATGAATTTGAGACGATTTTGAACATTTTAAAATTTTGCGCGCGCGTTAACGCACGGACGTACGCATGCGCGCGCGGTTTTTGACCTGAAATTGACCGGACGGATATTGACCTTGATCATGATAAATATGAATGAAAAACGACTTTTCGTTATGAAGATATGATCATGAGTAGATTTTCAGAAAATTTTACAAAATGGCGCCTAGATGACGTCATCAGTCAAGGTCAAGGTTGAAAACGTTATTTTGATTTTTTCATATGCCTATACATATGTGTGCCAAATTTCAAGGCATTTGATTAGCCATTTTCAAGTTATCTTGCTAACAAAAAAGTGATTGGAAATAAGAAAAATAAACTAGACATGTAATACTTGTTTGGAACAAGTATAGGTGGGCTGTTCCAACCAAAATTTGAGACAAAATAGAGCAAAAATAAGCAAGATACTGCTAAAAAAACAATGTCATGTAGATTCATGATGTGAACGAAATTTACCTTCCTGAGGCATAACACATGTGGCTTTTAATCGAAAATTATGACGTCAGCATATTGAAGGAAAATTGAGTGTATCTCTATAAATACTGATCAATTTTCTTCCAAATTTCGATATGTTGGCAATTGAGCTTGTAGAGAATTGCCTTAGCTACAACATATCGAAATTTGGAAGAAAATTGATCAGTATTTACAGAGATACACTCAATTTTCCTTCAATATGCTGACGTCATAATATGCAAATTCGTATTTTGAGTACCAAGGCCATTATGATGAAGTCAGAATATTTGTAATAGCCAAATGAGACATGAAATCATATCTCCGACACATACTCTATCAAAATATGAAAAAATTGGGGGTCCAGGTGCATCCCAAAGAACTATAAAGGATTTTGTATAAGCATGGTTTTGACAAGTGCGTTACGGATATACCAAAACATTTCCCATAGCATTACACGTGAACGGAAAATGGAATTCTCAAATCCCACTTTGCAAGTGAAATATGAGCATGATCCCGGCATCTGATCGAAAAAAAGGGCACACTTGTGATAGCTTATTGTCTCAGCTACAACATACTCAAAGCTCAGCGAAAACCAAACTAAAACGACGGAGATATTGCTCGCGAAAGACGGGAATGTAGAATCCAGTTTTGAAAAAGTCATGTCCCATAGAGAATACACGCAAAATGTGAAAAATTGACATGCCTCCTTTAATCGCAAAAATACGCCATGATGCCTTTGTCAAAATGAAAAATTGTGAATACTGCATTTGTAGAGAATTGTCTCAGCTAGAACATATCAAAATTTGGAAGAAAATCGATCAATATTTACAGAGATACAATCAATTTTCCAAAAATATGCTGACGTCATAATATGCAAATTGAAATTTTGAGTTTAGAGGCCATTATGATGACGTCATGAGTTAATTGAGGGTCAAATGAGACATGAAATCATATCTCCGACTCATAATCTATCCAAATATGAAAAAAAATTGGGAGTTCCTATCCATTCTGAAGAGTTACAATGAATTTTGTATAGGCATGTTTTTGCCCATATATGCTATGTATTACAAGAGCTCGCGCGCACGGACATTTATCTTGAATGGACGCTCATCTTGTTATTAATGGTCATAAAGAGATAAACATGGTATCAAATTGTTCGAAAAAATATGGGAAATATCATGAAAGAAAAAAATGGCGATTCTATGTTGTGTAATGGTGTTACGCGCAAAAGCGCGCGCATGTGCGTGTGCGCGATTTTTGTAAAATGCTTAAAATGGCCTGAAACGTATGCAAAATGAATTTGAGACGATTTGGAGCATTTTGAAATTTTGCGCGCGCATTGACGCGCGGACGTACGCGTACGCGCGTGTTTTTTGACCTGAAATTGACCGGACGGATATTGACCTTGATCATGATAAATATGAATGAGAAATGATTTTCCGTTATGAAGATATGATCATGAGTTGATTTTCAGAAAATTTCACAAAATGGCGCCTAGATGACGTCATCAGTCAAGGTCAAGGTTGAAAACCTTATTTTGTTTTCTCCATATGCCTATACATATGTGTGCCAAATTTCAAGACATATGATTGAGCCATTTTCAAATTATCTTGCTAAAAAAAAGTGCTTGGAAATAAGAAAAATAAAGAATAATAATAATAAAGGCAATTTTAACGAAAACATAAGGTGGTCTGTATTATATACAGCCCACCTAACTAGACATGTAATACTTGTTTCGGAACAAGTATAGGTGGGCTGTTCCAATTAGTGCATACCACACATGGGTAGTTACATGTAGATAGTGATCAGTGAATTGTTTGACCTTTGACCCTAATTTACATACTAGTAGTTAAGATAACTTTGGCATGATTTGACCATCTTTTGAAATACTCCTCTTATTCAGGTTTATTACTGTGCCAAATTTCATGTCTATACAAACCATTGTTTTAGAGAAACCATGTACAGTATATTTGACCTTTAACCTTAAAATCTAAATAACATAATGAAATATGCATATTCTCGATTTTGTGTTTTGATATGAAAATTTTCTTACCTATCAACATGCAACGTCAAGTCAATTGCGACCAATATACCAAAATAATCCACATAGACATTACACGTGAACGGAAAATGGAATTCTCAAATCCCACTTTGCAAGTGAAATATGAGCATGATCCCGGCATCTGATCGAAAAATAAAGGGCACATTGTGATAGCTTATTGTCTCAGCTACAACATACTCGAAGCTCAGCGAAAACAAAACTAAAACGACGGAGATATTGCTCGCGAAAGACGGGAATGTAGAATCCAGTTTTGAAAAAGTCATGTCCCATAGAGAATACACGCAAAATGTGAAAAATTGACATGCCTCCTTTAATCGCAAAAATACGCCATGATGCCTTTGTCAAAATGAAAATTCGTGGTACTGCATTTGTAGAAAATTGTCTCAGCTAGAACATATCAAAATTTGGAAGAAAATCGATCAATATTTACAGAGATACAATCAATTTTCCAAAATATGCTGACGTCATAATATGCAAATTGAAATTTTGAGTTCGGAGGCCATTATGATGACGTCATGAGTTAATTGAGGGTCAAATGAGACATGAAATCATATCTCCGACTCATAATCTATCCAAATATGAAAAAAATTGGGAGTTCCCATCCATTCTGAAGAGTTACAATGAATTTTGTATAGGCATGTTTTTGCCCATATATGCTATGTATTACAAGAGCTCGCGCGCACGGACATTTATCTTGAATGGACGCTCATCTTGTTATTAATGGTCATAAAGAGATAAACATGGTATCAAATTGTTCGAAAAATATGGGAAATATCATGAAAAAAAAATGGCGATTCTATGTTGTGTAATGGTGTTACGCGCGAAAACGCGCGCGCATGTGCGTGTGCGCGATTTTTATAAAATGCTTAAAATGGCCTGAAACGTATCCAAAATGAATTTGAGACGATTTTGAGCATTTTTTAATTTTGCGCGCGCTTACGCGCGGACGTACGCATGCGCGCGTTTTTGACCTGAAATTGACCGGACGGATATTGACCTTGATCATGATAAATATGAATGAGAAATGACTTTTCGTTATGAAGATATGATCATGAGTAGATTTTCAGAAAATTTTACAAAATGGCGCCTAGATGACGTCATCAGTCAAGGTCAAGGTTGAAAACGTTATTTTGCTTTGTCCATATGCCTATACATATGTGTGCCAAATTTCAAGGCATTTGATTGAGCCATTTTCAAGTTATCTTGCTAACAAAAAAGTGGGTGGAAATAAGAAAAATAAAGAAATAAATAAATAAATAACTAGACATGTAATACTTGTTTCGGAACAAGTATAGGTGGGCTGTTCCAATTAGTGCATACCACACATGGTTAGTGAGATAGTGATCAGTGAAATGTTTGACCTTTGACCCTAAATGACATATTAAGTAGTTAAGATACCATTGGCATGATTTGACCTAAATTTTTGAAATAATCTTCTTATTCAGGTCTAATGGTGTGCCAAATTTCATGTCTATACAAAGCATTGTTTTAGAGTATATTTGACCTTTAACCTTAAAATCCAAATAACATAATGAAATATGCATATTCTCAATTTTGTGTTTTTATATGAAATATTTTTTCTTACCTATCAACATGCAATGTTTTAAGTCAATTGCGACCAATATACCAAAATAATCCACATAGACATTACACGTGAACGGAAAATGGAATTCTCAAATCCCACTTTGCAAGTGAAATATGAGCATAATCCCGGCATCTGTTCAAAAAATAAAGGACAACATGTGATAGCTTATTGTCTCAGCTACAACATACTCGAAGCTCAGCGAAAACGAAAATAAAACGACGGAGATATTGCTCGCGGAAGACGGGAATGTAGAATCCAGTTTTGAAAAAAAGTCATGTCCCGTAGAGAATACACGCAAAATGTGAAAAATTGACATGCCTCCTTTAATCGCAAAAATACGCCATGATGCCTTTGTCAAAATGAAAAATCGTGATAACTGCATTTGTAGAAAATTGTCTCAGCTAGAACATATCAAAATTTGGAAGAAAATCGATCAATATTTACAGAGATACAATCAATTTTCCAAAAATATGCTGACGTCATAATATGCAAATTGAAATTTTGAGTTCGGAGGCCATTATGATGACGTCATGAGTTAATTGAGGGTCAAATGAGACATTAAATCATATCTCCGACTTATAATCTATCGAAACATCAAAAAAATTGGGAGTTCCCATCCATTCTGAAGAGTTACAATGAATTTTGTATAGGCATGTTTTTGCCCATATAATAATAAAGCCCGCACGCACGTACATTTATCTTGAATTGACGCTCATCTTGTTATTAATGGTCATAAAGAGATAAACATGGTATCAAATTGTTCGAAAAAATATGGGAAATATCATGAAGGAAAAAAATGGCGATTCTATGTTGTGTAATGGTGTAACGCGCGAAAACGCGCGCGCATGTGCGTGTGCGCGATTTTTTATAAAATGCTTAAAATGGCCTAAAACGTATGCAAAATGAATTTGAGACGATTAAGAACATTTTGAAATTTTGCGCGCGCGTTAGCGCACGGACGTACGCATGCGCCCGCGGTTTTTGACCTGAAATTGACCGGACGGATATTGACCTTGATCATGATAAATATGAATGAAAAACGACTTTTCGTTATGAAGATATGATCATGAGTAGATTTTCAGAAAATTTTACAAAATGGCGCCTAGATGACGTCATCAGTCAAGGTCAAAGTTGAAAACCTTATTTTGCTTTGTTTATATGCCAATACATATGTGTGCCAAATTTCAAGGCATTTGATTGAGCCATTTTCAAATTATCTTGCTAACAATAAAGTGGGTGGAAATAAGAAAAATAAATAAAGAATAATAAATAAATAATAAAGGCAATTCTAACGAAAACATAAGGTGGTCTGTATTATATACAGCCCACCTAATAAAGGCAATTCTAACGAAAACATAAGGTGGTCTGTATTATATACAGCCCACCTGATAAATAAAGGCAATTCTAACGAAAACATAAGGTGGTCTGTATTATATACAGCCCACCTGATGAATGTAATAAAAGCTGTGGATAGACCATAAATACCAGTACATTATAGTTTGAACGGGTTTCATTTCCTTCGTTATCGGTTCATTTTTAACCGAGCAGATAGGTAAAAGTGAGACCCTTCCGATTACAGCATTACTTGAAAACTGTATTTTTCGTATTTTCAAACAATATATATCAGTATAATAGGTGTTTATAACACATGCTCCCGGTGACGATCGCTCCGCGGTCGATTACCTATACCATATAACCGAATTACAAACTTCAGACATGGACCAAACACTTACCTTAAACCTAAATTAAACCGGATTGTAACCCTAACCCTTACACTATATCTTTGACGAAATAAAGCCCAGCGCAAATTGTCAGCGGAGGAAAGATCAGATCACAAAATTTATAAATGAAAATAAGAGAATTAATTGTTCACAATCGTATGAAAATTTCAATATTAATTCCTCATAACTATTTGTTTTGGTTCGATTTTTGTATGGTTTATTCTACTGTAGGAGGGGCTGTCTGCAACCTGTATGCCGTGTTAGCAGCCAGGCACAAGTTCTTCCCTGCATGCAAGAGACGTGGAATGTTTGGTGTGCCCAATCTTGTCATGTTCACATCGGAACAGGTGAGGATGTGATAGGGTAATAATTTACACGGTCGCAAAGACTCTTAGTCCTTTTTGTGTTTCTTTGGTGTTTACGTTTGTTTGGAAAAGTGAATAAAGAAGAAATTAATATAGTAATAAATAATGGGGATTTCAGCAGAATTTAACTATTTTCCCGTTACCCGGGGCAACGGGCATCTTTTAAAAAACTATTGAACGGTAGGCGGGCATGGCTAAAATCACGACTCCAATTTCGACCAATCAGATGGCTAGATTTTTAAAGAGAGGTATATAACATCCTCTAAAACATGACGTATCATCAAATCGCCATTAAACCACCCGAAAAAACCAGGATCAACAATAAAACAATTCAAATAGCTATAAGGTATGATGACTAGTAATGTAACTCTAATTCAATAGTGAAAAATAATTGCAAAAACATAGTGCAATTTTGAGTAGAATTCGTCATCTTAAGTGTCAGTGGTAATTTACCGTATTAACTTCCATGGCATCTTTGTAAATTTCAGAGTCATTTCTCGATCAAGAGGGCGGCCTCCATTCTAGGTATTGGCACAGATAATCTCATCCTTGTTGAAACAGACGCCCGGTAAGTTACCATGGCAACCGAAAGTTGTTAATATCGAATTATACTCTTCATACAACTAAGTAGTACAGTCATGGAAGGTCAACCATTTAATTGCTGGGTGTAGAATAGATACTGACAGTTTGCCAGTATCAAAATAAGGTTACTGGTTTGAGAGTCATACTACACATACGTCATTTTCTTTTGAGTGCTTTTGCGGATACTCTAGAATGATCAGATTCATACAAAGCAGCCCTCGTTAAACATTCCATCTTACCTAAAGATAAATAAGACTTACCTTGCATTCCTAGAAATACGAGAGGGGGGGGGGGCATCCAGGATGAGAGGCTCATAGAGGCTATAACCTCCGAGACACACGCCCTTCGAGTTCGACGTGTCTCACGTGTCAACTGACAACTTTCGAGGGTTCATGAGACCGACAGCTCACGTGACCAATACTGTATTAATAACTGTCTTTCCCTATACGAGTTTCTATGTTTTTGTTCGATTTTCCTCTCGACTTCATTCTTTCTAACTATGGTATTCTTAATATCCCTTCCTATCCTATCATCTTCCTTTCTATCTTTCATTATGTATGTCCCAGTTTTTCATCCTTTACCCCGCTCTATATTTCAAATATAATGCATCCCCTCTTTAAAACGACTATCATACAGAATGATAAAGACCAGTTAGTAGTAAGCACATGGTACAAAATGGACCCCAACTATCCAAAGATCCTGTTAATACACATGGAGAAGTTTGTGCATTTTAAAATAATCACTTCCAAAGTGATGGAGGTGCTTCAATATATATTTTACTACCCCTCTTCAGAAGAACTCTTCGACCTGTCTATCATAGAATGTACTGTCGGTGCATAAAATATGAATAATGATTACAGAAATGTTGTGAGCACGTATACAGTTATCTTCTCGGTGGGTTTCACTTTTTTTTTCTTTTTTTTTTTAAATACAATTTTTCTTTATCTGACTGGCTTACTAGTATTTGAAAATATTATAAAAAACTCTAAATCATTCCAAAATTTCTTTTAGGGGGAAGATGAGTGCAGATGATCTAGAAAACAAAGTTCAGCAAGCAATTGGAAGGGTGAGTTATATCTATGGAAGGTAGAAGGTAGAATTTCCAAGAGATTAGTGTTGAACTTAGCAAAATAAATGTTAGATTGTACTTTACTACACGAAAAAGAAGCTTCTGCTGTGAACAAAACAGTTAGTCAGAGAGGCTTTATTTCACCTCACATTTTGATATGAATACAATCGCAATTTGTTTTCTTTCGAGAAATCAACTCAAGGACAGTTTGATTACGTTATCTTGTTCTGAAAGGGTAAGGCGTCATTGCAATATTCGCACATTTCTATAGGTAATGCACAAAGCTTAGGTAAATTTTTCACATACTCCGTACTGAAGAAAGGTTTTATCGATTTTAAATGAAATGAGAGCAAGGTTGTATGTTTTTTGTTATTCTATCGCAACCCAGTGGTTTCTGGATTAGATATTCTAGGACATAGGGGAAATAAGTGTAATTCGCTAGTTGTTATGAATTACAATATGCACGAATGGATACCTTACAGACAGGACTAAAAAGTTGCGATAAATGGGAAAGAGTCGAGATCCATTCCTCTGACAAGCGGTATTCCGCAGGGAAGTGTGCTCGGACTAACGTTGTTTAGTGATTTCATCAATGATCTGCCATCAAATGTTGACTCCCACATGAAGCTATTTGCCGATGATACTAAGTTATACAGAATAGTGGACTCTAAAGTCGACTCAGTGTTACAGATGGATATCAACATCGTAACAAACTGGTCCAATGTATGGCAATTGCCCTTTAATGAAAGTAAGTCCAAAGTAGTTCATTATGGAAGAAAGAACCAAGGATATGACTACACATAGGCTGCTGGTACAAATATTATTTCAGTTGCATCTGGTAATGAAGAAAGAGATTTGGGAGCGTTGTTTCAACAGGACATGTCTTTCAGCAACCATGCAGCAGATGCTTCCAAGAGAGCCAACATTAAGTTAGGAATAATAAAAAGGTCGTTTTCAGCCTTGCAAAAGAAGGGTTTCCTAAGTCTCTACAAAACTATTATTCGACCACCACTGGAATACTGCAACTATATGTGTGGTGCCCAATACTGAAGAGAGATGAGACATACTAGAAAAAGTCCAGCAGAGGGCGACCAGACTTCTTCCTGAGCTGAAACAAAAAGCATACCCAGACAGACTACTTTGGCTTACAGAAGACAAAGAGTAGACCTGATACAAATATTAAAAATCCTGAGAGGCTTCGTTAGAGTAAATCCTCAAAATTCTTCCAACTAGCCACTGGCTCAACAACAGGAGGCCATAATTTCAAGATAGTCAAACAACGTTTCAAACAAAGACTTAGGCAGTATAGTTTCCCAATAAGGAGTGTAAATAATTGGAATGCCCTGCCTAAGGAAGTAGTCAATGCTGCCACCATTAACCAATTCAAGTCATTCCTAGAAAGGTATTGGAGAAACAATCCAATTATAAAGTTTGAACCCTACTTGAGACGGGATGGAACAGTATAAAGAGGGACAAATAAGCTAAGCTTCCAGTCTCTACACCCAAGTATACCCAAGTAACTTGAAGTAAGTATGCATTACAGTGTAATATAATTTTGAAGATATCATTTTTATTATCAGGGTGACAAACCGTTCTTCGTCAACGCAACTGCTGGGACAACTGTTGTTGGAGCTTACGACCCTATCAATAAAATAGCCGATATCTGCTCAAAATACAACCTGTGGATGCATGTAGATGTGAGTACCAATGTTCATACCTCGGAAAACTATTTTAGTCGATCGAAGAGGACGACAGTGCTTCTCTCAAGTTGGCCAACTTTGTGTTTACAGATGGCTCTGTTTGAAGGAAAGACGATTGATGACAACAAATACAAATACCTTTTCAATCAATGGACCATCACCAAAAAGCCCGTATGTTTCTGTAATCATTTCTACAATTGCTTATCGCCTAAAATTTCTCCAAACATGTTAATCCTATAACTATCTACAACAATTGAATTCTTTTCATTTAGGTATTCCTAGTTCTAAGTTTTTTATTTATTTATAATCTTATCCTATTCCACCTGGAATTGTCGCAACTTTTATTATATTTTTACCGAAATATGATTTTATAAGATTTTATCTAGCCTTTATTATAATGTGATAAATTCAAATTTTGTACAATTTTATCATTCTGATGTTAAAGCCGTGTGGTGAAGAATATCCATACATTATTTTTATGTGTTAACGAACTTTATCATGCAATTATTTTATTATTCTTCAGATTTTATCCATTTTGTAAATTCAAGTGGCTTTATATAGGGCTTATATTATCTTTTTATAAGAAGTTTTTATTGCACTGATTTCTTAATTACCTTTTTTTATTATTCCAGGCTGCATGGGGAGGGGGCGCTCTTCTATCTCGGAAACACCGTCATAAGGTGGATGGCGTGAGTAGGTATGTCTTGAAAGCAGAGGAGACATTTCATTTCATTTTCAATTATACTTACTCGTTTCCTTTTTAGGAATATACAAATTGATGGAGTCTATGTCGCCCATATCTATTGTCAATGTAAAGTAAAAATAGCATGGTATTGCGATTTTAAAGTAGCAATGTTTGTCTAAACTTCTGCCGTAACAGATACCCCGAATAACCATGCACCCATACAAAAAGAGATACGAAACAACAAAAACCAAACAATAATTAAAAAATAAAAATTGAAATGTGTAAATTAATTCCTCTACTAGAAGAAATCTGTTTACACTGGGGCTATACACAACGGGAGAAAGTTTGTATTTAAAGGAAGTGTATTCCATTTGCATCGTCCATATTATGAGGTACTCTAAACATTCAATATTTATGATAATCTCGGTCAATTATGATTACTCAAAGAGACAGTTTTCAGTTCAAATATGCTAACGGAGATTTCTCAATGGATACTTACCGTTGTATTTAGACAATTCGTATTTTAGGCTTGCAAAGGTTAATAGGCCTACATCAAGTTTCAAATGTTATTCGTTGACAGTGAGTGAAATTTGAATGCTTTTTATTTTTCGGCAGGTCTTTTTAATGAATATGAAATAAATGAACTGTAACTTTAATTTAAACTTGACAGAGCTGATTCTGTGACATGGAACCCTCATAAGATGATGGGAATCACTCTCCAATGTGCTGCTGTACTATTCAAAGAAGACGTAAGTTTCTCTCTAATTATCTGGATTACTTTCTCTTCCCGCGTTTAACAAACAGGGGGTAATAACCTATATAAAGCCTCGTTCAGATTTGACGCGGTTAACCGCCTTGGGTTGTTTTAAAGATGAAGTAAGAGTATTGTATACGCTCAGTGAAATCGTGTAGGACTTTTGTTGCCCGTGATTTCCATTAATTTACACAATGTACACAAAAACAAAACGCTGCCATTGGACACTTCTTATCTGAACGAGTCTTAACTTATCTATGTGAAAGCATTTTTAGTGAAATATTTCAATAGCTAAGGATCAGAACCTTACTATTTCAGTTGAAATAGTTTGATTTCAAATTAATGATTTTTTTTGTTTCAACCGAAAGTGAATCGAAGTTAAATTGAGCTAAATAAAGTAAGGTTCATTAGTCGAGTAAATGATTAAAGGCCATTAACATCATTATTTCAAGTCAAGCAAATTACTATTTTTTTTTAAACCGAAAATTAATTAAAGTAAGGATAAATTATGCTAAATTTAGGATCATTATTTAAGTTGTATACCGGATACTCATATAATAGACTCATTTAGATGTTCATTGTAAGTTTCTATGGTAAGTAAGTCTTGACGGTTGAAGACTTTCTGTAACACCAATGGTGTTTACATGGTGGTTTTATCGGAAAGCTTCAATCGTGAGATTCATTTAGTTTGAAACCCAAGGTGTATATGTATGTCGAAGCTTAATGTAAGTCATTAGCAATCTTACTTCGTGTAAAGAGGCATTAAAATGCTAGTTCTCTCGGCACCCAAATAAGTTTTCAGTTTACAACAAACTGCTGAGACTAAAAGTAAATGTGAGGAAAGATCCAATCACATATCAAAGGCCTGAAAGTAATTTGAACCATTGATCTTTTTTTTTACAAGACAGACGCCATAACCACTTGGCCACCAGGACTCACATTTCATTGCTTGATATTGAGAATAGCATTCTTATAATCTACGAATTGTCTGCTAAAACAGAATGCTGATGTAAAAAACAAACAATGTGCTTATGACATATTATTATAGCCAGGCCTGAAAGGGATTCGAACTCTTGATCTTCTGTTTACGAGACAGACGCCGTAACCACTTGGCCACCAGGCCTCACATCTTCATTGCTTGATATTGAGAATAGCATTCTTATAATCTACGAATTGTCTGCTAAAACAGAATGCTGATGTAAAAAACAAACAATGTGCTTATGACATATTATTATAGCCAGGCCTGAAAGGGATTCGAACTCTTGATCTTCTGTTTACGAGACAGACGCCGTAACCACTTGGCCACCAGGCCTCACATCTTCATTGCTTGATATTGAGAATAGCATTCTTATAATCTACGAATTGTCTGATAAAACAGAATGTTGATGTAAAAAAACCAAACAATGTGCTTATGACATATAGCCAGGCCTGAAAGGGATTTGAACCCTCGATCTTCTGTTTACGAGACAGACGCCGTAACCACTTGGCCACCAGGCCTTGCATGTTTCCTTGCTGGCCGTAGCAATGATGATAAATCCTAATTTTAGTAGGCCAAAAAATGAAAAAGCATCTTAGGCCTGGGAGGGATTTGAACCCTCGATCTTCTGTTTACGAGACAGACGCCGTAACCACTTGGCCACCAGGCCTTTCTCGAAATATCGTTATCATTGCGGGAAATAGAGCAGTCCCCAAAATGTATCGAAATGTTCATGAAATTTGTTCCCATTCATACCATTATAGGAACAGCAACTAAAAAGCTGATAAATATAACTGCTTTAAAATGTCACGTTAATCACTGATTATTATACACCTGTTGTTAGATAGGTCAAGCCATAATGTTTGTCTAACCTAGCAACTAGTAATGTATGCAATTCGCATTCTTAAATTATTCGTAATAGTTGAATGAAATAATTTGTAACGAGGCACTTGACAAAGATTTATGCATTAAATGTTATTACATTACGAAAATGGCCTATTAGTATTCAAATCAACTATATGACTTATTCAGTAAACTGTGCTACAGATCTATCTTGACCAATAGGCCGGTTTACTAATATATTCAAATGTTATGCATACTTTTTAAACAAAGGTTGTTCTTGACAACCTGAACGCTTGCCCGAGGCTTGCCTAACATATTTACAAGAAATGTATGCAGACTGGGTTCCAAGTATTGTAATTCATTAATTACAGGTTAATGTAATAGCTCGTCACTAGGTCCCCACTAAAAGAAACATTAAAAAATGTGAATATGTTAATAAACCGGTCTATTAAATGGTTTCTTTGGAAGGTTGAGAATTAAATTTGATCACATCGAACTAACTTACCCCAGAACAATTATAAGCAATAATGCTCCCTTAAAACAATCAATTAACAAATAAAGGACTCTGTGTGAACCAAATTATCAGAAATGCGTGTGAAAATGAACAATATTGACAAGTTTGCAACAAATTATAAAGATAACAAAAAAATTATTTAGGAATATTTGTTGTATCCGCACGCAGTTGAAACAGTACGAGCACACTATATCAGAATCATAATGACAATTTTTATGGGGCATTACGTGTATAATTCAGTGCTCTTCAGGTATATGCCGTGTGCTTTGTGTGGGTGACTACCAAATGAATTGCAAAATGGCTTTGTAATTTGTTTTTCTGATGTTGTGTCCGTTGTCGGCTCTTTTGAACTTCACGGTAAGATTTCCCGGCGTTATTAAACTGTATTGGTGTGGGGGAGGGGGTACTTAAACATTTAAGGGAGACCCGGCATTCTATTTATAAAAGTAAGAAATTGGCATATATTTTTTTTACTAAGAAAAAGAATAATGATGAACTTGTCATAGTCCATATTGAGCCTCCTGATCTATATTAAAGCAAAATCCTTTTCTCATCAATTGCATTTTACATCAATCATTCAGATTTAATAATAGAATAAACAAGGGCATTTAAGAAAGGGTAGCAATTGTATTTTTACAATTGTATTTTTACTACGTTTTACGATGGTTATAACTATAGTGTCGTAGAAACCATGGGCTGTATGGTTTTTGTTAAGAAATGAAGAGAAAAGAGAAGTTTTAAAAAGCGCAGACAATCCTAATCTTAAAACACAGAAAACATGGTAAAATCTTTAGAGCCGACTTTAACATGGGGAAAATGAAAAAGTAAACATTGAACAATGTCCTTGCATGCAGCCTATAGTGTATATCATAAACAAGTTCATCTTCACACGCTCTGGCAACAACTGCTTCACGGTCTATTATTATCATAATTACCCAACTTAAATTCTGGACCTAAAACTATATACCTAACTCTAAATCTAAATTTAAACCAATTGCACCCCTAAATCCAACCCTTTATTTTAGCCCATAGCAAAGGTAGCTAGACCATTTTCGGTTCGAGGCAGCCCATAGGTTGCCATACCCAACCCTAGATTTAATCTAAACCATAGTTACACCCCTAACCCGAACCCTATATACATTGTATCCATCCTGAGCAAATGAAACATAAATTATTTCAGATCACCAGCACATGAAATATGAATACTACTGTTTGTTTGACAGTATTATATGGACATTTTGACTACTAT
>CP137666.1:6182920-6201966 GCA_037976565.1 Mesocentrotus franciscanus | reverse complement strand
TTTTCTCTCTCTCTCTCTCGTTCTCATTCAATATCTATCTTGCCCTTGTGTTTTATTACTTTTTTGGAAAATAATTATTGTCATCAGATGATGAAATATGAGTGGAATAACTTTATTGGTATATCATACAGAGACTAATAAGAAGACATGGTATTGTGTTTTACAACACACAGCACTTCTTCAACGTGTTTCTGATTCATTATTTCCTTTGCTATGAATGTTATGTAAACCAAACACTTCTTTTTTTAAGTGCAGGAATTTCTTTAGTAAGCACTACAAGGTTGAAACACAGCATACATGGCGATCTGCTTAGCTGCAATTCATGATATTTCTTATTGAAGTTGCAGATTTTTCTTTCTGCCACTTATACTTGCGTGGTCTATTCCTGAAAACAATTTTTCGAACAGAACTTTACTAAAATTATAATATATGTAAGACGGCTCCTTTATTTGTCAGTCGATTGTTCAATATGATGTGAAAGAATTAAATTATGTCTGCATTGTCATAGGGTATGTAGACTGATATGTTGAGCAAAAGAAATTCATTTTATTATAAAAGTGGTATAACAATAATTAAACACATGCAGGAACACATGCAGTGTACTGTTTCATTATTTTCATTTCAAGTTTGACACATTTCTCAAGAATATATGAAATATGAGACGAGCCTCCTTGTTATATGTGCAGCAGTTTCTCACTTACTAATAAATATGTTTTCTTCATAATACCCTTGATATTTATACTTACTTTCTTATTCCCTTATCTCATCTCCCACTTTCTCTTTTCTCTGTTTCTCAACTTGCAAAAGGTACTTCTGTGTTTTGTTTTTGTTGATATGTGTGTTTTCTAATTTTGTTATGTTGTGCAGAAAATGCAATGCTATATATTCATATGGACCTTGATAGTCTGTAAATGTTGGCCAAGTAATAAATAAATTGAATTCGATAAATTTCTAAAAAATTAATTTCAGGTCATATTTATAGGTGTTAATTTAAAATTTAAGTTCTTTGCTTTAAACTTTTTGCTTTAACTTTGGTTAGGTTTGTGTCTTGTAATTGTTGTGAACTGAATCTATTTTTGGATTCGCTTGGAGATAATATTTCAATGAAAAGATGTTGGATTCTAAGTGATCTGTGTTAAAGTATTCTACTATTGAGTTTGTTTTAACATGTTTTCCATTGTATTTGCTAATTTTATTGATACAAAGGCTATTTATGTGGTAGATTTTCTCAGTTCGGATAATCAGATATGCTAGAAGTGTTGGAAGAGTATATACTATCAAATATCTATTCCAAATTCAAATCCTGGATTGACCTGTAAATAGGGTGAATATTACAGCAGTTAATATGAACTAGATAAGTGCTTGATTGGGAAAAGATAAATGGAAATGAATTGATTTAAATTATATACTCTGATTATTATTCTAAAAGAGATCAGAATTTGTGTAGGCTCTATATTCTTGGTTATTGATTGAATCGATTTGGAATAGATTTTAATATGAATGTATATAGTGTAAACTAGCAATCAATTGTACATTTACATGTTCATATCTTCTAGTTTGCTAGGGCCAATTGATATGGAGGACTATTTAGATCTCTGTTGCCTTAATACAAAGAAAATATGTCGTTTTATTTGTCCAGTTGCATGCAGAAAGAGTTTGAATTTTTCTTTTCTTAAGACTTGGAAATGTCGTATTGTAACTGTTTGTTTCCAATCAATAAATTGTTAGTAAAAATGCCAGGTCATTGTATTAGAATTGTTGTTTTTGTCGTGTGAACTCTCCTTCAAAGCAATGGAATTTGTTTTTGTCGTGTGAACTCTCCTTCAAAGCAATGGAATTTTATTTATCTACAGGGCTCTTTAACAATCACAAAGAAATATATGGATAGTAATAGTTGTATAGAAAAATGTAAGTCTTTTATTATTTTTATTAAATACAAAATGTCAGGAAGATGCGAAGCAGCAAAATGACTGATATATTTTAGCCAAAATATAAGATATTTCTATCATTCAAAGTACAATAATAGCAATAAATTGGAACCTTGTTTTGCTGGTCTCACTGATTTGTTATGTTTCATTACCATTTTCTTTTAGCCTTGATTTAATAAGGTTGCAGTATAACGGGATTTGATAACATGACAAATTACCTATGCCTAAAGGAGTTAATTATGAGGTTCTATTGTATTTTTCATTTTAATATTTTGGATGTATTCCAACAATAAATATCGAGCTTCTCTTACAATAGAAAACTGACAAGATATCATAATATATTGTATAATTACTTGGCTGGCAAGTTATGGGAGTAATTACCCAGATAAGGGTATAGCACCAATCAATGTTTACTTCATTATTGCTTTATTCATCATCCACTTACATCACATAACTCACACATGTACAACACTAGGGTGGTCTTGTCCACAAGGGGGTTTTAACATGTGACAGCGACAGGTTTGAATTATGAAATGATGGGTTTGAACATCATTGACAGATTAACATTCATTCTCAACTACCATAACAATTATGAATTAGTCATTTTTTGTTGTTGAAAAATGCATAAAATACGGCTCAGATTGCATCACAAAGCCGAATGCAAGATATTTCATATATATACTCCTTCCAACTTGCACTTTGGCATGCCTGAAGTGGACTACCCTGCAATGCTTAAGTGTTGTACCTGCTTTGGTTTGTCGGGGTATTGCCCATCTACGACTCTGAAATTTGAAACAAAACATTACTGAACCACATCCAGTAGCACCAATATACATAAAAATCAGAATATAGGAATTTGATCCAAATGAAATTCTATAATTTCTAAGATACAATACGGTAAGTGCAAATATTATAGCCAAAGTTGAAAGATGATAGAGTATAACTTGAGCATAAAAAGAAGATTTGATACTGAACCAAAATTGCAAAGACGGGCAAAATTGTGGCATAAAATAACACAAATCTATATATCATATAAATATATACATATTTGACAGGTGGAATGTTTAAAAACTTAATTCATACATTCATATAGTATGTAGTACTATCAATCACATTTCAAGATATACAGTACCTGTAAAAAGATAAATACATATCCTGTATATTCTTGCTTTTAGAAAACAATTGTCATAATTTCATACTGAACCATGATAACAGATAAATTCGTAAATTTAGGGGACATAAATTTCCCATTAATTTGCCATGCTAGAAATGAACAGACCTTACAAAAATCATGCATTGATGTTTTGAATCAGGCGGTTTGCATTAGATTGAGATATATGTTATTAAAATGGAAAAATAGCTTTCCACATTGAGCAACTATACAACATATCCTCATGCAGATCAATAAATGTTCACAACTTTGCAACAGATGTGTTATCATAATATTACTATAATGTTTATTTATTGTTTTAAAAAAACAATGATACTTTTAATACATGTAATTGCACAAATCTTATACATGTATACTAGTACATGATTCTTCTTGGTCAATTATCAATTCAATTGTATAATTACATCCTATTCTAATACAAATGATACATATTCAATATTTATTTCTAACATTGATTTCTTCACAGTGTAAGGCAAAGTTTTTTGCACAGTTCACGCTACTGCCTTATATCTCTTTATGACTTATTTACATTTTGTATATGATTTCTGACTGATTGAAACACTCTTACGACACCACACAATACCTCTATATAGTATACTACAGGGCTTAAACTAATCCAAGGCCACCAGGGCCATGGCCTTGGATGCCCTTTTGATTGGCCTCAATGCCCCTCTCATTGGACTTGGAGATTTTTTGTGCCCTTTCCAATTCTTCCTATTTGTGCTGTAATATAGGAATGTGCCCTACAGAAAAGTGGCCTTGCCCTAAAAATATTGAAATTTAAGGCCTGATACTACATGTTTTACACTGGTTGATTCAGTGTACAATTTCATTTAGCAAATTCAAAACGCTGTATACAAGAAGATGAACCACATAATGTTCAATGTCAAGGATTTTGTATTACAAAAAAACAAAATAATAATAATAATGCATCTACATGATCTTAAATGAAAATTCGAATTTTCTGAAGATAGGGACAAAGGGCAGGATCATCCAACAGCAATGGAACCATCGGAAGGGTTAGAATTATATAATCTGCCTATTCACAGACAGGATTGTACCTTCTTATACTTTATTCAACCACAAAATGTAAATTTGAACTGTCAAATTTTAGTTCAGAAATGTCTCTATCCCTGAGATATTCTTTCATTATTACACTTTATCATCATTATTGTTAAGACAGCTCCTGTAAATATATCATTTACAGTGGAGAACAAACATGGTGACGGGCAAAACTGAGGTATTGTTAGGGATATCTTGCGTAGACACTTGGCTTATGAGTTGCACCAGGGTGCAACCAACAGAACAGTGCATATGAATGTTGCTTGCAAATTTTCATATACTTTGGCCACTTTTCAAACCCCTAGAGGTTAAAGTTGATACTTATAGGAAATAAAATCAAATAAAAATAGTTTATTTTATAATTGAATGAGTTATTAAAGCAATTTATGCAGCTAACATGCCATGAACGTGTGCAGTTTTGTGTTTTAAGAAAATCAAATTTCACTAAATTGACTCTATCCTGACCTACGAAATCGCCTAAGGGAAAGTGTCTTTGTGAGTGACGTCAGAGCCGGGATATGCTTCACGCAGCTATAGAGACTAACTGCGATCTACACACAAATATTCATAGAGTCGATGTCAGTTCCACTCTCTCAAAACGATTGAAATATTGCCTAAATGGTCAATATCTGGCATACAGTTGTCCTCTCCCGTCCTGAAACATATCCTAATGTCAATATTCATGTCATTATTGGCATTGAAAAAGTGACAATATCCGTAAAATAACTGTTTACCACTCAACCTTTTCACCGGCTTTAGCTTGCCAGCTGAGCTGTATGTACACGGAGATAGTATGAAAAATCAACCTAGCTGTGTTTCAAAACATAATTACCTTTAGTAGAATCATGTTCCGAGGTGGAATTTCCTTTGACATAACAATGAATAATGTTTCTTCTCCATTTTCATTTGTCGATAACTATAATTACATAGAATAGTGTATTTCTCGACGTTTTGTTTTGGTTTGGTTTCGTAAGGGTTTCGTCTATCGCGACTGACTAAATGCAAGCGTACAGTACTGTGTGTGTGCGGTGTGCAGTGCAGTCACGTTTACGTGTGTTTTGATGTGCGCGCAGGTAATGTAAATCCGCCAGCGATACTAAATTCAATCAGCGATCAGCCGTGTAGGTAATGCGGCTGCCAAGAGCCGCACTACTCGCAGATGAATCGTAACAACAGCAGAATCGCCTCGATTTTTCCAGCTAATCTAGCCATGATACGATCGACTAAATGAAATATTCTTCGATTTGTTTGAATTTTATTTCATTCATAATAATGATTAAATCAATACTAACTGTTTTTTCCATAGTGGAAGAGAAGTCTCCGACTGATATGTCAAAGTGAATTAACTACATGGTGGTAAAAACCGCCGGCACCCAAATCCCATTATATATGCAGGCTCGCTGTACAACAAAGCCGCGGGACACAGCCATAGTTTCACCTTCTTTTCCCCATTTTTCAACGTTTTTATTTCACAAATAATACATTTCTTAGAATATCAAGATGGAAATATTAATGAGAAGTAACTTACAAACGATGTTGTATTATAATTTATTCTATAGTAAGGGTAAAATAACACATAAGTTGAAGCTGTGTTTTCAGCCTTATAATGTTATACATGCGTTCTACTAGATACCGGAAGTGGCACACTAGCCACGCCTCCCTTTTCCTACGTCACAGCTAAAGGCCGTTTCGGATGACAATAGGGCAAATTTGTCCCAGAGAATAGGGTGATTGTTTTCACCCTAATTTCGCTTTTTCGGAAGTGTTATATTGTTTGAATGTCATCCAAGCTCATTGTATGGCTTATAAGCTTTGTGTAGATATAAATATCTTCATATTTAGGGCTCTTCTATGAATATCACCTTTAAGAGGTTAAGATTCGTAAAAAAATTATTTTGCAAAATAACTAATGGAAAAAGTGGCATGACACAGAAGATTTATTTGTAGAAGTTTTTCACAATGAAAACGGCTATTGTTTCCAAAATGAGGGAGTTTTCAAGTCACAGAAGTTTCTAGATTTACAATACCGGTAGTATGAATCGTCCAAAGACTTTCAAAATTCCATCAGATAATGAAAGTAATCCCTTTGAACTATGATGCTAACCAGGAATGTTGATGTAAGTATCAAATTTCTCTTGGTCCAGCTTGTCAACCAGCACACAGATTGGACTCACTGATCAGCAGCTCAACAATATCTCATACTCGGGCTGTAAGAGTCCCGGTAAGAGTTTGCACCTAAGTGCCAAATAACCTCAAGTTGCTATTGAGTTTCATATACTAGTACTATGGCCACTTTTCAAGCCTTTTCATTCTAATATTCCAAGTGTGATAAACTTTCCCTGGTAAAACTTGATTGTTAGTGTTTTACAATCATACTTTTAACCCCTTCTGAGCCATAGGTGACAAATCTTACCCAAGATATGGTGAGCTAGACTGTATTTCATAAAACTTATCATCAATAACAACTGCAACATTTCTATAACAATTTTGCCAACGGGCAATCAAATGCAACTATTTCAGTAGCTTATAACACCTATTGTAATTTGTTATTGATAACAAATTTTATGAAACGGCACCCTGAACAATGTCTTTTGAATAAGAATGGCTGTTTTTCTTCCTGAAATAGAAATCTAGAAATTATTATATTAAGTCCCATCCAACAGATCATGATAGTTCTTTTAAGACAATTGCTCATAAGTGGGCATAAACGAGGTTACCAATGTTTGGATTATCTGGAGGTTTTCACTGGCAGGTTGGAAGGAATCTCTAGACTATGAGGCTGCACCAGGAATGTTGACATAGGCATCGGTTTTCTCCTGGTCAGCTGGGTCTTCCGACTTGACCATCAGGATACCATCTAGGTTGTCAACCAGCAAACAGAAGCTTGGACGATCGATGGGACTCACTGACCAACAACTCAACATCACCTCATACCTGTAGGGAAATCACATTGAAGAATAAATCATACATTTTTATCTCATTAAACAGTGACCGAACCATATATTGTCTAATTGCCAGGATCGCCCAAAGTACCCAAAGTGTTTTTCTTTGGAAAGGTAATGTCATTTTCAACAGGGACAGTGTTAGAGGAGCAGTGTTAAGGGGGCAATGTTAGGGGGCTGGATTTTGATAGCCTACAAAAAGTTTAACAAAACCCAAAGGACATGCCTTTAGCATATTTGAGATCTCTTTCTGTTTCTTCTTTTCCTTGTTAGAGACTTTGGAAACAATGATTCAGAAAAAAGTGGGAACCATTTTAAACAATAGCATCTGAAAAGTTGCATTTTTATGAAAAGGTAATGCTGAACCAAGATTTATAAACCGAGGACAGTTTGCTATTTTCTTGTTAAAAAACAAAGATAAATTCTTATTCTTTGACAATGGGAATAGCATTACCTCCCTACTCCCCAAACCAATATATTTATCGACAAATATGGAGCTGTGATTCTTGTACTTACACATGGTCTGGACAATGCTCAGGCTGGGAAAGCCGTCGACCACCATGAAGAAATTTTAAGATGTCCACATTGTCCACAGAAGGGTAAGGCACTATTCCTCGGGTGAGTAACTCCCACATCACCACACCAAATGACCACTGGAGAAACAAGGATAACAATTTAATGAAGTATAAATCTTGTATTTATGTAACATCGTCTGTTTGGTGCAGCAATGGCATTGATCCAGATTACTTTGACATGGAGTTAACGCCCTGGTGACCTCAACAGGCGATATGTTAAACCTGTCCGTTAACATCGCAGACCTGCCAACCTCTGGAGTTCAAAAACTGTATTCTTTAATCCCAAAAGTTGTATTTTAACGACAAAAGTTGTATTTTAATGAAATGCGATGGACGAGGGAGCAGTGGCGTAATGAGCAAAAACGTTTGGGGGCAGAAAAATCTGCATCACCACCACTCTTACATGTTACGCAGGCCCTGGGAACGTTTTCAAAGTGGGGCTAAAGTAGTTACGATCAGGTAGAGCAAAGCGAGCAAGGCAAGTGGAGCGTAAATTGGCGTGGGGTCCAGGGGCAAAGCCCCAGCAGGGGTCAAGGGGGCGGAGCCCCATGAAGCTCAGGGAAAAATCATGCCATTTCAGCAACATCTGTAAATCACTGGTATCGAATTAGAAATAAACCATGTTTGAATTTTATTTGAAGCTCAGGGGTTTTAGGCATTTAATTACAGTCAGATGAGCATCCAGGGGGCAGAGCCAGATTTTTGAATTTTTATATGTCCAAACGCTGCACTCTTGGGCCCTCCAGAGCCTAAAAGTGTGTTGCAGTTTTTGGTCAGTATTTCCTATACATTTTTTTTGCACTTTTTCAAATTTTGAGGGGGACGATCCCCTAAATTGAGGGGGAAGTGTCTCCCCGGTATCGTCGCCCCTGTGTATTATATTTTATTACTTCCTGATTGTTAATAAAGTGATATTTAAACAAAATGACTTTATAGGGACACTGAAATTACTCAAGAAATATAGGGCACAGCATATTCCTTCATACTAGTAGCTGGAATACTGCAACATCATTCAAGAAGATGAAGCATTCCAAACCCAGTATAACAAAATGTTCTTCTGACATGTCAAATTCTTTTTGATCAAATCTAAGGTGACATGTAATTGTTTGCTGAAAATCTGCCAAATATTCTGTTACTGCAGTATATTTCCTTATAAACTTTATGATTATCAAATCATTCTGTTTCAAAAGAATTATGTGAATGGATAAATTTTAAAGAATCATTGATCGAAAGAGAGATAGATGACTAAAGAGTAAAATATGCAGGTGGGATTAGGGATGAGTCAATGCAACTCTAATGATATGATCAAGTAAACAAGATTTGCATAGAGAGTACAGTTATACAAATGAATTTGAGTGCCGCAAACTACTGCCACCCTTGTAACCCCTCACAACTTACCACATCTGTCCTGGTATTATAGATGTTTCTCTCCAGACACTCCATGGCCATCCATCTGACTGGCAGCTTGGCAGTCTTGTCCTTAGCGCTGTAGTATGACCTCTCATAGATGTCCCTGGACAGTCCAAAGTCCGCTACCTTGACCACCATGTCCTTGTCCAGCATACAGTTACGTGCGGCCAGGTCGCGGTGGACGAACTTGAGACCCGACAGGTACATCATGCCCTCTGCTATCTGGCGACAGAACTCTAGAAGCTGTCTAGCTGTAAGCTCCTATCATGTGAATACAATATAATATTGATGCACATAATTCCTTTTCTTTACTGATATTCCATTTGATGGAGCAAAGTTATTACATATAGCACCATGCAGACATAATTTGCAAAATTTACCTCTACATATATAGAATATTTGCCACTAGCACTGCATACAAGATGAAACTGTGATGAGTACCGGTATATAATATTCAAACTCAGATATAGGCCTACAGAATCTGGGCAATCAATGATTTTCTTTCAACTATATGGGATCTAGCAAGACAGTACAGGGAAGCAACAGAAAAAACCATTTAGGCAAGTCAACCCTAGTTACAAAGATCCAACATATTGAAAAGACTAATGATGACTGGCCAGATGTGCCACTACATATTGTCAAGGTGTCTCAGTGATCAGAAAAGCCAAATTGGTAGTGTTTTCTCATAAAGAAGAGTATGTCAATGCTTGAAGCATTTCTACCCCTGGATAGATTCTCTTAGAAAAATGTTCCATATTTGATGTTATTTAATAGTGATTGTACCTTATCTGCAGGGCTTTTTTTCTTTTATGGGAAATCCATGCCTAACTTGTTGCCAACTGTGGCTGAATGTGGTTCTACCTGGAGAGTGTCTTTTCTTTGACCAAGTGAGGGTGATCAACTTTAATAATAAACACAAACACAGTCCAATTACTGGTATACATGTAAGTGAGATTGATATTTAGGTGAGTATAGAATGACTTACATTGGACGGATCCCGTACAAACGTCAGGATGTCTCCATTCTTCATGAAGGGCAGGACGACATAAGGCATGTTGGTGTCGCTGATAATACAAACACCAATCAGAGCTAGCGCGTTGCGATGTTTGAAGTCCTTCATCATGATTCCCTCACGAAGGAAGTTACTGATTTCGTTGAGGGTTCCCTGGTGAAGGGACTTGACTGCAACTTGCAGTTCCTCGCCGTCTTGATGGAGCTTACCGGCAAAAACACAACCAAAGTGACCTTTGGGGATAAAGACATCAAAGACCAACTAAACTAAAACAAGAAAATTGGCTAACAGTCCATTTAACTTAGAGACCTTTAGTAAAGTTCATCAGTTTAATAATACCAACAAAGAATGTTTCATCAATATAGTGCGGAAACTGAGCTCTTATAGCTAGTTCTCATGGATTTGCCAACAAACATTTGTGGAGATTTTACTATGAATGGACTATCACTATGTACCACATAGCTCCAAAAGCAAATGCTACCAGAACACATGCCAATACAACCAAATTGCTGACCCACTTATTTCTTTGATGACCGCATATAGTGTATCTTGCAGCTATTATCAAACATATACAATAACATATATCTATTCATGCTCTTTCATTTTTAAGGATTTATTGTACAACTCTAACCACCTCAATATTTGCTTCATTATGTAATTATAAATTAAACAATGGAAAGAATCTAATTAAGTTATACACAATAGCATATAATATAAGTTATTGATTGACCCACTTACCTTGGCCTAATACTTTGCCCACAGCAATCTTCTCCTCATGAATCAAGACCTGACTTATCTCAGCAGCTAGCTCATTGTTAATCTGCTCTAGTAGAGGGGCATTCATGAGTGGCATGGCTTCATTGGCTGGCATACCAGGGTTCGTCAAGTAGGCTGTGAGTAAACAGAAATGGAGACAAGTCTTTAATAAGTCGTTTAAATTAGGATTAAAAACATGCAAACACAAAATTAAGATCATATTTCAATGTGCTCTTGTTGAGGGGCATGCATGAGAGGCATGGCTCCAATATTAGCCGGTGTATCAGGATTTGTCAAGTTCGCTGTGGGAAGCAAATGATAGATTTCTTTGATAATTCATTTGAATAATGAATACATAGCTTCCATCAAAAGGGGTTAATACTGAATTGTCTGTTGCAAAACAGCTACAATGGTCTGGTGTTCCAAAGCTTTATAAATTTGCAAGTGTACTCTCACCCAAGGTGATTCCACTTACTTGGTACAAAATATAGTGGTGCATGTGTTATTAAACAAGCACAGGCAGGCATTCCATTTCACAGAACCTTCACTTTAAGGCCTGGTAATGGCATCCATAAATGGAACATCTATTCCTTAAGATGAAGCTCATCACAGGGTATTTCCCAGTTTTTGCAAAAATGTATTTTCTTACACAAGCACATGTATTGGCTTTCAATTACAACCATACATGTATTTCAAACATGAAATTTATGTAGACCAGACAGAAGAGCACTAATGCCATTATTCCTACTACTTACTGTTGATCCTATGTAGACCCTGGCCTTGCAAATGGACTTCCTCTGTACCTGCCATATGATTGAAACCCACATGAGTGTTATCAATCGGTAATCTCTCTCCTCTCTTTGACTTCTGGTACCTCTTGATGCCTATGACAACAATGAGGATGACGATGGCCAACAGGGTCAGGATGCCGATGATGGTGAGGGCTATGGGTGTGTTACCTATGCTCTCTGGGCGTGGCATTTGGAGGAGTCCCACGTTATATGTCTGCTTGTCTCCCATCATCACCTTCAGGAAATTACACAAACACAATCTTAACTGGTTGTGGTTGCTGCTACTGGTTAAGTTGAATTACTTTTGAAAATTAGTGATTTTCATTCGGTAGCAATTTGATGTTTTGACTCAAAAGCATGTATTTTAGACTTTCATTTGTGAAGAGCAATACTGCCAGTGGTCGATATTATAGATATAATGACTGCTATGAGAGGGATAGTTGTTTTTATAGGCTCAAGGGACGTTACATCCTGTTATCACCCCGAGGCGTGCCGAGGGGTGATCGATGGCAGGATGTAACGTCTCGGAGAGCCTATAAAAACAACTATGCCTCAAATATTAAAGTAGTCATTATATCTTTTATATACCGAATTGACACAAAAATCTACCAAGAATTCTTACCTTATCCTTTTCTTGAGTAAAGATTGGTTAAAACATCACAGAAAATCTGAGACACTGTCTGTTAATCTTCGCTGGAAAGGTGACTGAATCTTACAATCATTTGGGAATCGCAGACAAAACGCACTGTATGGTATCCGCGCTCGCACAAAAAAAAATTTTAACACGTAAACCAATGGGGATCGCAGCATGAGGGCATTTTTTAAAAGACTATTGACTGGTAGGCGGGTATGAGGGCACTTTTTAAAAGACTTTTGACAGGTAGGCGGGTATGAGGGCACTTTTTAAAAGACTATTGACTGGTAGGTGGGCATGGCTAAAATCAGGACTCCAATTTCGACCAATCAGATGGCTAGATTTCTAAAGTGAGGTATATAAAAGGATATAAGGACCAAAATACACTGCATAAACACCTCAGCTAGGAAATGAAAGTCTTGTTATGATGGATTTATGTATAAAACTTGTTATCACATGTTATATGATCGTCACTATCCTCCTATTGAGAGATATACATTTCTTAGTAACCATAGTAAACTACATATGTACCTAAAGTTCTTTGCAAAATTCAGCAAAATGCAGACACTCCCATCCCTGATTTCATACCCATCTCAAGAATTATCACTTGATAAATGTAACTTCTGCTACAACCTTAACCCGTTGACAACTGAATTCTCTAGTTCCCATAGGCTTAATACAGGGACCACCCGGTTCCGTAGGCAATGGGTTAAAGGCAATGCTCAACACCTTTAATGCATTAGTTAAACACTTCACTATCTTTGGTCAAGCAATGGGACAAACAGGGACTGCCACACAAGACTTTTATCACACATAAAGTTTACATGTGCAAAGCACTCCAAACTATGTGGCATTCCAGGGTTCTGATCTGTAGCCAATAATAGAGGTCAAAATCTCACCAGAGCATTTTAAAGGTTTAACCAATGATGAGAAAACAAGCTATACCTTGACTTCATATATTCCAGATCCATTGCCTGATTGCTGAAGAGAAGAGGGGACCTGACATGTGATGTAGGTTGATTTAAACTCTTGGATAGCACATGGCTGGGAACCAACTGTGACAGATACATCCTCTTTTTGGCTCACCAGGTCCAAATATTCACCCTTCAAAAGAGACAAATCCATAAGAGACCAGCATGAATACAGAATGATGATAAAATTAGTAATAAATTAAACAGGAATTCTTTCCTCAAGTACTGTATGGTCTCCATCGATTCAGTATGATTTTTCTTCTGAGAAACAACTGCAAAACTTGAAACTTTTGTGTATATGTGATGTTTGCAAATTTCACGACTAGTTCAGATTCGTGAACGTTTCAGGCCACAAAATAATTGAATGACGATTAACACAACAGTAAATTTGTGCAAGTCATGAAAGTTGCTTGGTGAGAAAATCGCTCTTCTTTACAAAATGCATGAATTTCTAATGTCACATTACCATGGCTAATAGTGAAGAAAAAATAAAATCATATACTATATTGAGTTGGAAACTAATTCAATACAAGATAATAGATTAAGACATGCTTGTCAAACAATCCAGGCATACAGAGTATTACAACTTGAATACTGCTATTACTTTCCCAGTAGCCTTATAGTGTTTATTTCAAGCAGAGTAAAACATTACTGAGCATATAAGAGAAAAGTCTACCAGCACTATAAAGCATGTAGTACACATAGATGAAGAACATTGTTTAACCTAGTTCCAATGGAAAGAAACAACATACTCACATGGATGATAACAGAATTGGAGTCTAGGTCTAGAATGTATAAATGATCTTCAAACTGTTCCAGGATAGGGTCAGGGTAGTACAGTATCTCCCATGTTGGCAGTTCTATCTGGCCATCATGGGACATGGGCACCAGGACGTTCTTGTTGAACTTGATGGTGAGATTGGCGATGAATGGCTGGTACGGGTGGGGTTTAATTCTTCGTCACTCAAGTCTGGGGTAGTACAGGTTAAGCTGTTCTCAATCGTACCACTTGGAATGGTATTGTCGGATGGGTGCCATGGCACAGTGCATCCCTGGGGGAAAAGACGAAATAACAAGATTTGGGGGCTTAAAAAAGGAAAATAATTGCAATTTGTATACATTTCTTCTGGATGGAGTTCATTAGAAAATACAGTATGATGATGACATTTAACAAAAGGAATATTGTTAGGAACTTGAAGAAAATACAATGCAATAAATTTCCCATCAAAAAGTGACAACGCACGGCTAAAAGTGATAATGAATGCTTAAGATGCACGTATGCGTAAGTCTGGCAGGTACAAAATCAAGACAAGATGATATACATGTAGCTCAAATGGCAAGGACATTGATGTGCGCAATATGATGTGCATTACACTATTTGACTGCACTGACGTAATGTCATTAAGTAGAAAAAGGCGGCCTCTATGAAGGTGCACCTCTTGGTGTGTTTTGATCAGGTTTGTTCCATATTTCTAGACTTTATTGCCGACCCGTTTCATACAACAAATAATTAATATTTTGAAGCTTGTGCATTAGTGATATACACTGTACTCGGTTAAGTCACAAGGAGCCTGATAAGGAACTAGACAATTAGTCTTGTTCATTATCCAATTGTGACTTAACCTGCATGCAGTGCATATTCACTCAAGCCCTTGAAACATGATATTCTTCTACTTCTACCAACCTGTGACTTTATCACCCTATGGCCAGAGTCAGTCAAGGCGGAAACCTCTAACTGAACATTCTGACCAAGATGAAGATTGAAGCCTGAGATCTTAAGATTGTTGCCTCCACTAGTCATCAGAAGACACACACAGACAAATGACACAGGGCAGAGGTCAGTTGCAAGAGAGGAAGGTCAAAGGTCACATATTGGGAAGAAGGTGCGAGGTAGGAAGCGTGCGTTCAAAAACAAGAATGAGTAATTAAGCCACATGCATATCAGAAAGGAAGGAAGGAGAGTGTAAACACATGACATAAACGGATACAGGACACATAAATAAAGTAATGAGACTTTCAATACCACTATGAAAGTGCCCAGATTGACTTTAAACTGATCACTATTTCACGTATTATGATAAAAGTACAAACACTATAAAGTACATGTATGATAATTGTATGATATAAAAATGAGGCCATGAAATGGGGACAGGGATATCTATTAGTGGTGCATGGTTGACAAACAGCCACTTGCAAAACTATACCAAAGTCTGGAATACATGACACAAAATATTCTTGTTTTTATATTTTTGAAAATGTTGCAAGAAACTCTTTTTTACATGTACCTTAATCTGCTGAAGGTTTGTTCATTCATTTGTTGTCAAAAATTATAAATACTCTAGTTTGAACCCGGTATTTCTGTATCCCTATATAATCATGCTTATAAAAAGAAGTTTGCAAGTTTTGAAAAATATAGGAAAAGAACACTTCTTGTAAAAAAATTAAAGGATGGTCCAATCAACAATTAAATCTTCAGCAAATCAAGAGAAGTAAAGAGACAAAAAACAGGGTGGATACATAACTTACACATACATCATACACTGATTAGATTTTTTTAAAAACACCTACACACAAAGAAAGCATAGAAGGGAGCAAGCCATGTATATAAATGGTGAAACAGTGGTCATGATACCCCTTCTAAGAAGTACTTCCTGTCTTGTGGTTTAGATGATCTGTGTATATGTGCCGTGCCATTATATGACATAAACGGATACAGGAGGTGTTTCATAAAGCTGTTCGTAAAGTTACGAATGACTTTACGAATGACTTATATATGAAAAGCCAAATGGGATGCTCAATCATTTTTAACTGCATCAACTAAAGTTGAATTGTGCGGATGTAGATTAACATTCTTATTATAACAAAAAAATTAATGCAAAGTATATTTTTCGCCATAATTTAATTGAGGTTATTGGAAATATAGTCAGACTTTGTTAAAACATCAGGAAAAACTTTGGGCATCCTATCTGGCACTTCATATTCAAGTCATTCGTAAAGTCATGCGTAACTTTATGAACAGCTTTATGAAACACCCCCCAGGACATCTATATATTAATACGCAAAATCGTCGCGGGGGGTAAAAACGGTTCATGAAAAACGTCTTTCCTCGACCGCGCCCCCCTTCGCCGTGGCGCGGGAACGGCGACACAATTATACGAGGCATGTCTCCCGTACCCGCGTGCCACGTCGACCCCGCGGTCGCCGTCGATGTCGTTAAAGGTGGTTTCGGGGTCCCGGGAGGACGAGCGGACGAGAGCACGGCCGTCGTTGTCCGTGCAACAAGGCGACGAACCCGCGAGTGAGGCAGCAAGGCGTGCACCCGCCCTCTGTCTAATCAAGGAGATACACTTTTAAGAGACGATCCACTCTATAATGTGTTGTAGCAGATACACGCTGCAACAGAGCGGGCCTACCCGTGTTAGGCATCTTGCTTATGATATGCTTTGTAGGCACTTTACGGGCATGCCAGAGAAATACACAGCATACGACAATCCACTCAAGTCATGTGGCGTAGCAAGTACAAGGCGCAACGGGTTGGGCCTGTCCGTGTTAGGCATCTTGCTATATATAGGCCTTTGCAGCAGCCAAACTGACGAGAACGTATTATGTTGGTTCTACGCCCAGGCCACACACACACACAGTTGAGACAATTCGTGCGACAGCTGCGATATATTGGCACAAATCGTCCGATTTTTCGCGTAAAATCTTTACTTTGAAAATATTTATACATATTCTGTGAACCATGTCAACATAATCATAGTCCAAGCTTCTGCTTTATTGGTCTTTTCATGAAAACTACATTAAAATCACAACAACAATAACGCAAATAGATTGTAATTATCGAGACCATATAACTGACGAGAAGGTAAATTCAGCGAGCTCACGTAATATCAAATGCCTCCGCACGGGCAACTCCCGCGGTGCCAGTCACGGCGCTCACGCCATGCAATTTACTGTACCCTGTGCGGTAACTGCAGCACTCTACTGCTGTACCTGTAATACTGGCTGTATAGCGTGTCTTCAATGTTTCGTGTTTGAGCCGTGCAATGAATTGTTGTTTTTTATTTCTTTATTGAATGTGATGTGAATGTGAGTACGGTACATGCTATTACAGAAGTGTCCAAGGAATGATAGGCCTACAGGTGGAAGGGATATAAAACAATTATACAATGACTCATTCTCGGAACAAGCTAAAACTATTCGCACTCGAACAGTACTGTTCTCTCTGGGGCCGCGATCGATGGCCCTCGGGATAATATAATACGATTTGATGTTCCTTCGATGCGAATAGTTTTAGCTAGATCCTCGAGTCACTTCGAGTGTCATTGTATATTTGTATATTTGTATATTATTTTCATTGTAGGACTAAATTAACTTAGTAATGTGTGAAAATAACCAAAATGATAATGGGAGTGAAGTGCATGAGAACAATATTTGTAGGCCTATCAGGGGCGTCAATCCATTATCCTTCGAGTGTCATTGTATATTTGTATATTATTTTCATTGTAGGACTAAATTAACTTAGCAATGTGTGAAAAAACCAAAATGATAATGGGAGTGAAGTGCATGCTGAGAACAATATTCGTAGGCCTATCAGGGGCGTCAATCCATTATCCTGGGGGACGGGGACACGTCCCCCACGAATTTTCAGGTGGTGAAATGTCCCCCACGATTTGGGGTTAAAATCTTTCCTTTTTCTTTCTTTCTCTCTTTCTCTCTCTGTTGACTTCGCGGGGGGGAACTTTATTCAAACAGTCGAGAACGGTACTATGAAACGTCTTCTTTCTCTAAAAATTTAATGAAACAGGGATTAAGAGTAGAAACGGTACAACGAATCGTCTTCGTTCTCTAATATTTTAATGAAACGTCAAGCTTCCTACGCGCGAGAGAGGTGGAAACTGAATTCAGGCAAGGATTAAGAGTCGATCGAGAACGGTACAATTACGAATCGTCTTCTTACTCTAATAATTGAATGAAACGTCACAGCTGCCGCGCTAAGCGCGAGAGGGTGGAAACTGAATTCCGACAAGGATTAAGAGTCCAGAACGGTAGAACGAATCGTCTTCTTTCTCTAATAATTTAATGAAACGTCAGCTTCCGCTACGCGCGAGAGAGGTGAAACTGAATTCAGACAAGGATTAAGAGCGCAGAACGGTATAACGAATCGTCTTCTTTCTCTAATAATTTAATGAAACGTCAAAGCTTCCGGCTATACGCGTGAGAGGGTGGAAACTGAATTCAGACAAGAATTAAGAGTCGAGAACGGTGAGAATTATGCTTCTTTCTCTGATAATTATGAAACGTCAAAGCTTCCGAGCTATACGCGGGAGGGTGGAAACTGAATTCAGACAAAGATTAAGAGTCGAAACCGTACAACCAATCGTCTTCTTTCTCTAAAAATGTAATGAAACGTCAAAGATAAAAGACAAGAAATGAACCGGTCACCAATGAAAGTACATGCCGTGAAACAGCGTAACTAGAGAGAGAGTGACATGTAATTGTGTCCCCATGCTCAAACTCGGATTGCAATGACGCCCTTGATTCGTATAGATAACGAGTGAGGATCCGGGAAAGGGATAGTGAGAATAATAGAACAGTAGCGACAATAATAATCGTAAATAACGAAAGTGAAAAGAAGGTAAAGTCTAAAATATCTGCATCAATTTTGATTACAAATAATTGATTTCACTGTTTTCTTCCAGTTTTCAAGTTTTATTACATAATTCTGATAAAAATTCAAAATTCAAAACGATACATGATGGGACAGCAAACAAAGGTTGGTATTCTAACAAGT
>CP137666.1:6167065-6182420 GCA_037976565.1 Mesocentrotus franciscanus | reverse complement strand
ACGTCATCGTCAAGCCTTGAGAATAAACAACGTGTTTTTTGAAATTCTATATCTATATACTTGAAGAGTTTTTGTGTATGTGTAGTACTATGGCCTGCAACAAAAATGTTTTGGCCCGCCTGACAAATTGTTTAAGAAAGCCTGTTCCAAGAAAAACACACTTTCATCCTGTGTGTTTTGATTCATTAACCTGCATTTACTTTTGACTCTGTAATAACCAGTGTGACTCCTACAAAGATTCATTGTGTGACGGGAAATTCCAGTGAAGTGACATCAGGGCCAGTTATTCTAAACCTAGACAGCCTCCAACTCAACAGCACATTGGACTTTACTTACGCAGAGAATCCATACATCACACACTTCTCCCCTGCAAAGAGCTACCTAAGGTAGGAGCACTTCACATGTCTGTAGTATTCTCATATTTTATGTCGTTAAATATGTGTATCTATCGCAGCTTTTTTCACTAATTTGTTCAGGCTACGTAATGCTTTTTCTGTCAACATACATATATATATATAGTAGCTCTTGTGGTGGTCAGGGCCATATTCTGAAACTATGTTATCTTTTATGTTAAGTGGAAAGTATGTTAATAGCCATAACAATAGGAAATTATGCAGAATAGACACTTATCATTGGTGCTAAACATAGCTGTCTCTCTTAGCTATACTAGTATGTGTACTCAACCAGCTTTGTTCAGACATCATCAACTAATTACAAATTCCTATTTATTTTTCATGACAATTAACATACAAACAGTATTATTTAATAAAGATAACATAATTTTCACTATACGATCTGAAGATATTACACAACGGATGAAAGCTAATAATTAGTAACCACTACCGGTATTTCAAAGAAAGGGGTTAGTTTGACCATCTTAACCTATAGAAGGACTGACCAGTAGGAAGAGGATATTGTTTTCACCTGACTGTCATAAAAAGGGTATTCTGGTCAACGGCCATGAATAAAATGATTATCATGTTATGGATGGACTAGACAGGATATATGCTGATTGACTATCGTTTAGGAAGAAAAAGCAATTCTGTCCATCTATAGAACAAGGACAAGCTGACCATTTGACTGTGAAGCCTTGTTCAGACATGACTCTCAAAACTGCTTTTTTTTTTTCTTCTTTTTTTCTTTTTTTTTTAAAGCAACAACAAGTAAAAAAAAAAAAAAAAAAAAAAAATGCCTCAGCCAAACTTACATGTAACTGAATGGCAAGAGGTACTATAACAATTTTTTCCATTTATCTATCTACTGTTATTTTGATATATATTAAGCAAATAATTACCGTTGGTGAAGGTGATGGGACAAACTATCACTTCGAGGCGATCTGGATGTAGCTATCTTTCGAAGCAAAGCTGAGGAAAGATAGCGTATACATTCAGATCGCCGAGAAATGATAGTTTGCGCCTGAAACCAAAAGGTGATTATTTGCTTTATATTCCACATCCGAAACATTTCACTTCTTCCGTCATTTTAGAGCAACAAGTCATCAATTGACAGCTAGCTAGCAAACGGTGTACGATACGTACAGTGCATGCAGTGGTGTGACCATAGCTCGCGCGTGACCAAAGTTCGCGTACTAACACTAAAAGCGCTTAAAGAGGAGAGCAATATGCAACGCAAAGTGTGTTGCACCCGGTATATAGTACTACTATCTACTACTACTATGCACCCGGTGTATAGTACTACTATCAACCGGGTGCAACGCACTTTCACTGAAGATAGTAGTACTATCTAGACAGTGTAACAAACTTTTCTTCTCCCATCAATGATGGGCGAACTATCTTTCATCACGTGATTTACTTTTGACCAATCATAGAGCAAGATTCTTAGTATGTGGAATATATATATATATATATATATTTATATATATGTTTGAAGGGTAATATAGCTGCACTTGTTTCTATATCCATTCACAGATCTGTACATTAGTTTGTAAGATACAGAAATGTGGAAAGCAGTATCTCATTTTATCTTGTCTCAGCAAAAAAAATTTAAAGCAGTAATTACCATCTCATGTGTGATTAATTGGTCTTCAGGCAGCAGTGGGACATTGCAGTCAACCAATTAATTGTTGGCAAAAAGAGCTAGAACGCTGTTAAATTCCAAGTGTCTGGCATGAGGAAGAGGGTTTACTTTCATTTGACCATGTAAATTAGTACTCTGGTCATGGATACAAAACTTACACATTGAAAGTCTCATTACTTTATATATATACTAGCAGGGCCCGTGGAAAATCCACGGGATTCTAGGGAGGGTGGGAGGGGGTTGTAAATACTTTAAAATAGATATGTGCTATCGATTTTTTTTTTTTTTTTGATTTTTTTTTATAATAATTTTTAATTATATTTTTATTATATTAAAAAAAAAAGATATTTCTGTGCTAGATTATATTATTTTTCTTCATTGTATATGCCTACTTTTTATCATTTTATAATTTTTCTTCTTCTTTTCATTAATATTTTACTCGTTAGAATACCAACCTTTTGTTTGCTGTCCCATCATGTATCGTTTTGAATTTTGAATTTTTATCAGAATTATGTAATAAAACTTGAAAACTGGAAGAAAACAGTGAAATCAATTATTTGTAATCAAAATTGATGCAGATATTTTAGACTTTACCTTCGTTTTCACTTTCGTTATTTACGATTATTATTGTCGTCACTTCGTTCCTATTATTCTCACTATCCCTTTCCCGGATCCTCACTCTCGTTATCTATACGAATCAAGGGCGTCATTGCAATCCGAGTTTGAGCATGGGGGGACACAATTACATGTCACTCTCTCTCTAGTTACGCTGTTTCACGGCATGTACTTTCATTGGTGACCGGTTCATTTATTGTCTTTTTATCTTTGACGTTTCATTACATTTTTAGAGAAAGAAGACGATTGGTTGTACGGTTCTCGACTCTTAATCTTTGTCTGAATTCAGTTTCCACCCTCTCGCGCGTATAGCTCGGAAGCTTTGACGTTTCATAATTATCAGAGAAAGAAGACGATTCGTTCTACCGTTCTCGACTCTTAATTCTTGTCTGAATTCAGTTTCCACCCTCTCACGCGTATAGCTCGGAAGCTTTGACGTTTCATTAAATTATTAGAGAAAGAAGACGATTCGTTATACCGTTCTGCGCTCTTAATCCTTGTCTGAATTCAGTTTCCACCCTCTCGCGTAGCGCGAAGCTTTGACGTTTCATTAAATTATTAGAGAAAGAAGACGATTCGTTCTACCGTTCTGGACTCTTAATCCTTGTCGAATTCAGTTTCCACCCTCTCGCGCTTAGCGCGGAAGCTGTGACGTTTCATTCAATTATTAGAGTAAGAAGACGATTCGTAATTGTACCGTTCTCGATCGACTCTTAATCCTTGCCTGAATTCAGTTTCCACCCTCTCGCGCGTAGCGCGAAGCAACGTTTCATTAAAATATTAGAGAACGAAGACGATTCGTTGTACCGTTCTCGACTCTTAATCCCTGTTTCATTAAATTTTTAGAGAAAGAAGACGTTTCATAGTACCGTTCTCGACTGTTTGAATAAAGTTCCCCCCCTCCGCGAAGTCAACAGAGAGAGAAAGAGAAAGAAAGAAAAAGGAAAGATTTTAACCCCAAATCGTGGGGGGACATTTCACCACCTGAAAATTCGTGGGGGGACGTGTCCCCGTCCCCCAGGATAATGGATTGACGCCCTGATAGGCCTACGAATATTGTTCTCAGCATGCACTTCACTCCCATTATCATTTTGGTTTTTTCACACATTGCTAAGTTAATTTAGTCCTACAATGAAAATAATATACAAATATACAATGACACTCGAAGGATAATGGATTGACGCCCCTGATAGGCCTACAAATATTGTTCTCATGCACTTCACTCCCATTATCATTTTGGTTATTTTCACACATTACTAAGTTAATTTAGTCCTACAATGAAAATAATATACAAATATACAAATATACAATGACACTCGAAGTGACTCGAGGATCTAGCTAAAACTATTCGCATCGAAGGAACATCAAATCGTATTATATTATCCCGAGGGCCATCGATCGCGGCCCCAGAGAGAACAGTACTGTTCCGAGTGCGAATAGTTTTAGCTTGTTCGAGAATGAGTCATTGTATAATTGTTTTATATCCCTTCCACCTGTAGGCCTATCATTCCTTGGACACTTCTGTAATAGCATGTACCGTACTCACATTCACATCACATTCAATAAAGAAATAAAAGAAAACAACAATTCATTGCACGGCTCAAACACGAAACATTGAAGACACGCTATACAGCCAGTATTACAGGTACAGCAGTAGAGTGCTGCAGTTACCGCACAGGGTACAGTAAATTGCATGGCGTGAGCGCCGTGACTGGCACCGCGGGAGTTGCCCGTGCGGAGGCATTTGATATTACGTGAGCTCGCTGAATTTACCTTCTCGTCAGTTATATGGTCTCGATAATTACAATCTATTTGCGTTATTGTTGTTGTGATTTTAATGTAGTTTTCATGAAAAGACCAATAAAGCAGAAGCTTGGACTATGATTATGTTGACATGGTTCACAGAATATGTATAAATATTTTCAAAGTAAAGATTTTACGCGAAAAATCGGACGATTTGTGCCAATATATCGCAGCTGTCGCACGAATTGTCTCAACTGTGTGTGTGTGTGGCCTGGGCGTAGAAGAACCATAATACGTTCTCGTCAGTTTGGCTGCTGCAAGGCCTATATATAGCAAGATGCCTAACACGGACAGGCCCAACCCGTTGCGCCTTGTACTTGCTACGCCACATGACTTGAGTGGATTGTCGTATGCTGTGTATTTCTCTGGCATGCCCGTAAAGTGCCTACAAAGCATATCATAAGCAAGATGCCTAACACGGGTAGGCCCGCTCTGTTGCAGCGTGTATCTGCTACAACACATTATAGAGTGGATCGTCTCTTAAAAGTGTATCTCCTTGATTAGACAGAGGGCGGGTGCACGCCTTGCTGCCTCACTCGCGGGTTCGTCGCCTTGTTGCACGGACAACGACGGCCGTGCTCGTCCGCTCGTCCTCCCGGGACCCCGAAACCACCTTTAACGACATCGACGGCGACCGCGGGGTCGACGTGGCACGCGAGTACGGGAGACATGCCTCGTATAATTGTGTCGCCGTTCCGCGCCACGGCGAAGGGGCGCGGTCGAGGAAAGACGTTTTCATGAACCGTTTTACCCCGCGACGATTTTGCGTATTAATATATAGATGTCCTGGGGTGTTTCATAAAGCTGTTCATAAAGTTACGCATGACTTTACGAATGACTTGAATATGAAGTGCCAGATAGGATGCCCAAAGTTTTCCATGTTTTAACAAAGTCTGACTATATTTCCAATAACCTCAATTAAATTATGGCGAAAAATATACTTTGCATTAATTTTTTTGTTATAATAAGAATGTTAATCTACATCCGCACAATTCAACTTTAGTTGATGCAGTTAAAAATGATTGAGCATCCCATTTGGCTTTTCATATATAAGTCATTCGTAAAGTCATTCGTAACTTTACGAACAGCTTTATGAAACACCTCCTGTATCCGTTATGTCATATAATGGCACGGCACATATACACAGATCATCTAAACCACAAGACAGGAAGTACTTCTTAGAAGGGTATCATGACCACTGTTTCACCATTTATATACATGGCTTGCTCCCTTCTATGCTTTCTTTGTGTGTAGGTGTTTTTAAAAAAATCTAATCAGTGTATGATGTATGTGTAAGTTATGTATCCACCCTGTTTTTTGTCTCTTTACTTCTCTTGATTTGCTGAAGATTTAATTGTTGATTGGACCATCCTTTAATTTTTTTTACAAGAAGTGTTCTTTTCCTATATTTTTCAAAACTTGCAAACTTCTTTTTATAAGCATGATTATATAGGGATACAGAAATACCGGGTTCAAACTACAGTATTTATAATTTTTGACAACAAATGAATGAACAAACCTTCAGCAGATTAAGGTACATGTAAAAAAGAGTTTCTTGCAACATTTTCAAAAATATAAAAACAAGAATATTTTGTGTCATGTATTCCAGACTTTGGCATAGTTTTGCAAGTGGCTGTTTGTCAACCATGCACCACTAATAGATATCCCTGTCCCCATTTCATGGCCTCATTTTTATATCATACAATTATCATACATGTACTTTATAGTGTTTGTACTTTTATCATAATACGTGAAATAGTGATCAGTTTAAAGTCAATCTGGGCACTTTCATAGTGGTATTGAAAGTCTCATTACTTTATTTATGTGTCCTGTATCCGTTTATGTCATGTGTTTACACTCTCCTTCCTTCCTTTCTGATATGCATGTGGCTTAATTACTCATTCTTGTTTTTGAGCGCACGCTTCCTACCTCGCACCTTCTTCCCAATATGTGACCTTTGACCTTCCTCTCTTGCAACTGACCTCTGCCCTGTGTCATTTGTCTGTGTGTGTCTTCTGATGACTAGTGGAGGCAACAATCTTAAGATCTCAGGCTTCAATCTTCATCTTGGTCAGAATGTTCAGTTAGAGGTTTCCGCCTTGACTGACTCTGGCCATAGGGTGATAAAGTCACAGGTTGGTAGAAGTAGAAGAATATCATGTTTCAAGGGCTTGAGTGAATATGCACTGCATGCAGGTTAAGTCACAATTGGATAATGAACAAGACTAATTGTCTAGTTCCTTATCAGGCTCCTTGTGACTTAACCGAGTACAGTGTATATCACTAATGCACAAGCTTCAAAATATTAATTATTTGTTGTATGAAACGGGTCGGCAATAAAGTCTAGAAATATGGAACAAACCTGATCAAAACACACCAAGAGGTGCACCTTCATAGAGGCCGCCCTTTTTCTACTTAATGACATTACGTCAGTGCAGTCAAATAGTGTAATGCACATCATATTGCGCACATCAATGTCCTTGCCATTTGAGCTACATGTATATCATCTTGTCTTGATTTTGTACCTGCCAGACTTACGCATACGTGCATCTTAAGCATTCATTATCACTTTTAGCCGTGCGTTGTCACTTTTTGATGGGAAATTTATTGCATTGTATTTTCTTCAAGTTCCTAACAATATTCCTTTTGTTAAATGTCATCATCATACTGTATTTTCTAATGAACTCCATCCAGAAGAAATGTATACAAATTGCAATTATTTTCCTTTTTTAAGCCCCCAAATCTTGTTATTTCGTCTTTTCCCCCAGGGATGCACTGTGCCATGGCACCCATCCGACAATACCATTCCAAGTGGTACGATTGAGAACAGCTTAACCTGTACTACCCCAGACTTGAGTGACGAAGAATTAAACCCCACCCGTACCAGCCATTCATCGCCAATCTCACCATCAAGTTCAACAAGAACGTCCTGGTGCCCATGTCCCATGATGGCCAGATAGAACTGCCAACATGGGAGATACTGTACTACCCTGACCCTATCCTGGAACAGTTTGAAGATCATTTATACATTCTAGACCTAGACTCCAATTCTGTTATCATCCATGTGAGTATGTTGTTTCTTTCCATTGGAACTAGGTTAAACAATGTTCTTCATCTATGTGTACTACATGCTTTATAGTGCTGGTAGACTTTTCTCTTATATGCTCAGTAATGTTTTACTCTGCTTGAAATAAACACTATAAGGCTACTGGGAAAGTAATAGCAGTATTCAAGTTGTAATACTCTGTATGCCTGGATTGTTTGACAAGCATGTCTTAATCTATTATCTTGTATTGAATTAGTTTCCAACTCAATATAGTATATGATTTTATTTTTTTCTTCACTATTAGCCATGGTAATGTGACATTAGAAATTCATGCATTTTGTAAAGAAGAGCGATTTTCTCACCAAGCAACTTTCATGACTTGCACAAATTTACTGTTGTGTTAATCGTCATTCAATTATTTTGTGGCCTGAAACGTTCACGAATCTGAACTAGTCGTGAAATTTGCAAACATCACATATACACAAAAGTTTCAAGTTTTGCAGTTGTTTCTCAGAAGAAAAATCATACTGAATCGATGGAGACCATACAGTACTTGAGGAAAGAATTCCTGTTTAATTTATTACTAATTTTATCATCATTCTGTATTCATGCTGGTCTCTTATGGATTTGTCTCTTTTGAAGGGTGAATATTTGGACCTGGTGAGCCAAAAAGAGGATGTATCTGTCACAGTTGGTTCCCAGCCATGTGCTATCCAAGAGTTTAAATCAACCTACATCACATGTCAGGTCCCCTCTTCTCTTCAGCAATCAGGCAATGGATCTGGAATATATGAAGTCAAGGTATAGCTTGTTTTCTCATCATTGGTTAAACCTTTAAAATGCTCTGGTGAGATTTTGACCTCTATTATTGGCTACAGATCAGAACCCTGGAATGCCACATAGTTTGGAGTGCTTTGCACATGTAAACTTTATGTGTGATAAAAGTCTTGTGTGGCAGTCCCTGTTTGTCCCATTGCTTGACCAAAGATAGTGAAGTGTTTAACTAATGCATTAAAGGTGTTGAGCATTGCCTTTAACCCATTGCCTACGGGAACCGGGTGGTCCCTGTATTAAGCCTATGGGAACTAGAGAATTCAGTTGTCAACGGGTTAAGGTTGTAGCAGAAGTTACATTTATCAAGTGATAATTCTTGAGATGGGTATGAAATCAGGGATGGGAGTGTCTGCATTTTGCTGAATTTTGCAAAGAACTTTAGGTACATATGTAGTTTACTATGGTTACTAAGAAATGTATATCTCAATAGGAGGATAGTGACGATCATATAACATGTGATAACAAGTTTTATACATAAATCCATCATAACAAGACTTTCATTTCCTAGCTGAGGTGTTTATGCAGTGTATTTTGGTCCTTATATCCTTTTATATACCTCACTTTAGAAATCTAGCCATCTGATTGGTCGAAATTGGAGTCCTGATTTTAGCCATGCCCACCTACCAGTCAATAGTCTTTTAAAAAGTGCCCTCATACCCGCCTACCTGTCAAAAGTCTTTTAAAAAGTGCCCTCATACCCGCCTACCAGTCAATAGTCTTTTAAAAAATGCCCTCATGCTGCGATCCCCATTGGTTTACGTGTTAAAATTTTTTTTTGTGCGAGCGCGGATACCATACAGTGCGTTTTGTCTGCGATTCCCAAATGATTGTAAGATTCAGTCACCTTTCCAGCGAAGATTAACAGACAGTGTCTCAGATTTTCTGTGATGTTTTAACCAATCTTTACTCAAGAAAAGGATAAGGTAAGAATTCTTGGTAGATTTTTGTGTCAATTCGGTATATAAAAGATATAATGACTACTTTAATATTTGAGGCATAGTTGTTTTTATAGGCTCTCCGAGACGTTACATCCTGCCATCGATCACCCCTCGGCACGCCTCGGGGTGATAACAGGATGTAACGTCCCTGAGCCTATAAAAACAACTATCCTCTCATAGCAGTCATTATATCTATAATATCGACCACTGGCAGTATTGCTCTTCACAAATGAAAGTCTAAAATACATGCTTTTGAGTCAAAACATCAAATTGCTACCGAATGAAAATCACTAATTTTCAAAAGTAATTCAACTTAACCAGTAGCAGCAACCACAACCAGTTAAGATTGTGTTTGTGTAATTTCCTGAAGGTGATGATGGGAGACAAGCAGACATATAACGTGGGACTCCTCCAAATGCCACGCCCAGAGAGCATAGGTAACACACCCATAGCCCTCACCATCATCGGCATCCTGACCCTGTTGGCCATCGTCATCCTCATTGTTGTCATAGGCATCAAGAGGTACCAGAAGTCAAAGAGAGGAGAGATTACCGATTGATAACACTCATGTGGGTTTCAATCATATGGCAGGTACAGAGGAAGTCCATTTGCAAGGCCAGGGTCTACATAGGATCAACAGTAAGTAGTAGGAATAATGGCATTAGTGCTCTTCTGTCTGGTCTACATAAATTTCATGTTTGAAATACATGTATGGTTGTAATTGAAAGCCAATACATGTGCTTGTGTAAGAAAATACATTTTTGCAAAAACTGGGAAATACCCTGTGATGAGCTTCATCTTAAGGAATAGATGTTCCATTTATGGATGCCATTACCAGGCCTTAAAGTGAAGGTTCTGTGAAATGGAATGCCTGCCTGTGCTTGTTTAATAACACATGCACCACTATATTTTGTACCAAGTAAGTGGAATCACCTTGGGTGAGAGTACACTTGCAAATTTATAAAGCTTTGGAACACCAGACCATTGTAGCTGTTTTGCAACAGACAATTCAGTATTAACCCCTTTTGATGGAAGCTATGTATTCATTATTCAAATGAATTATCAAAGAAATCTATCATTTGCTTCCCACAGCGAACTTGACAAATCCTGATACACCGGCTAATATTGGAGCCATGCCTCTCATGCATGCCCCTCAACAAGAGCACATTGAAATATGATCTTAATTTTGTGTTTGCATGTTTTTAATCCTAATTTAAACGACTTATTAAAGACTTGTCTCCATTTCTGTTTACTCACAGCCTACTTGACGAACCCTGGTATGCCAGCCAATGAAGCCATGCCACTCATGAATGCCCCTCTACTAGAGCAGATTAACAATGAGCTAGCTGCTGAGATAAGTCAGGTCTTGATTCATGAGGAGAAGATTGCTGTGGGCAAAGTATTAGGCCAAGGTAAGTGGGTCAATCAATAACTTATATTATATGCTATTGTGTATAACTTAATTAGATTCTTTCCATTGTTTAATTTATAATTACATAATGAAGCAAATATTGAGGTGGTTAGAGTTGTACAATAAATCCTTAAAAATGAAAGAGCATGAATAGATATATGTTATTGTATATGTTTGATAATAGCTGCAAGATACACTATATGCGGTCATCAAAGAAATAAGTGGGTCAGCAATTTGGTTGTATTGGCATGTGTTCTGGTAGCATTTGCTTTTGGAGCTATGTGGTACATAGTGATAGTCCATTCATAGTAAAATCTCCACAAATGTTTGTTGGCAAATCCATGAGAACTAGCTATAAGAGCTCAGTTTCCGCACTATATTGATGAAACATTCTTTGTTGGTATTATTAAACTGATGAACTTTACTAAAGGTCTCTAAGTTAAATGGACTGTTAGCCAATTTTCTTGTTTTAGTTTAGTTGGTCTTTGATGTCTTTATCCCCAAAGGTCACTTTGGTTGTGTTTTTGCCGGTAAGCTCCATCAAGACGGCGAGGAACTGCAAGTTGCAGTCAAGTCCCTTCACCAGGGAACCCTCAACGAAATCAGTAACTTCCTTCGTGAGGGAATCATGATGAAGGACTTCAAACATCGCAACGCGCTAGCTCTGATTGGTGTTTGTATTATCAGCGACACCAACATGCCTTATGTCGTCCTGCCCTTCATGAAGAATGGAGACATCCTGACGTTTATACGGGATCCGTCCAATGTAAGTCATTCTATACTCACCTAAATATCAATCTCACTTACATGTATACCAGTAATTGGACTGTGTTTGTGTTTATTATTAAAGTTGATCACCCTCACTTGGTCAAAGAAAAGACACTCTCCAGGTAGAACCACATTCAGCCACAGTTGGCAACAAGTTAGGCATGGATTTCCCATAAGAAAAAAAGCCCTGCAGATAAGGTACAATCACTATTAAATAACATCAAATATGGAACATTTTTCTAAGAGAATCTATCCAGGGGTAGAAATGCTTCAAGCATTGACATACTCTTCTTTATGAGAAAACACTACCAATTTGGCTTTTCTGATCACTGAGACACCTTGACAATATGTAGTGGCACATCTGGCCAGTCATCATTAGTCTTTTCAATATGTTGGATCTTTGTAACTAGGGTTGACTTGCCTAAATGGTTTTTTCTGTTGCTTCCCTGTACTGTCTTGCTAGATCCCATATAGTTGAAAGAAAATCATTGATTGCCCAGATTCTGTAGGCCTATATCTGAGTTTGAATATTATATACCGGTACTCATCACAGTTTCATCTTGTATGCAGTGCTAGTGGCAAATATTCTATATATGTAGAGGTAAATTTTGCAAATTATGTCTGCATGGTGCTATATGTAATAACTTTGCTCCATCAAATGGAATATCAGTAAAGAAAAGGAATTATGTGCATCAATATTATATTGTATTCACATGATAGGAGCTTACAGCTAGACAGCTTCTAGAGTTCTGTCGCCAGATAGCAGAGGGCATGATGTACCTGTCGGGTCTCAAGTTCGTCCACCGCGACCTGGCCGCACGTAACTGTATGCTGGACAAGGACATGGTGGTCAAGGTAGCGGACTTTGGACTGTCCAGGGACATCTATGAGAGGTCATACTACAGCGCTAAGGACAAGACTGCCAAGCTGCCAGTCAGATGGATGGCCATGGAGTGTCTGGAGAGAAACATCTATAATACCAGGACAGATGTGGTAAGTTGTGAGGGGTTACAAGGGTGGCAGTAGTTTGCGGCACTCAAATTCATTTGTATAACTGTACTCTCTATGCAAATCTTGTTTACTTGATCATATCATTAGAGTTGCATTGACTCATCCCTAATCCCACCTGCATATTTTACTCTTTAGTCATCTATCTCTCTTTCGATCAATGATTCTTTAAAATTTATCCATTCACATAATTCTTTTGAAACAGAATGATTTGATAATCATAAAGTTTATAAGGAAATATACTGCAGTAACAGAATATTTGGCAGATTTTCAGCAAACAATTACATGTCACCTTAGATTTGATCAAAAAGAATTTGACATGTCAGAAGAACATTTTGTTATACTGGGTTTGGAATGCTTCATCTTCTTGAATGATGATGCAGTATTCCAGCTACTAGTATGAAGGAATATGCTGTGCCCTATATTTCTTGAGTAATTTCAGTGTCCCTATAAAGTCATTTTGTTTAAATATCACTTTATTAACAATCAGGAAGTAATAAAATATAATACACAGGGCGACGATACCAGGGAGACACTTCCCCCCCTCAATTTTTAGGGGATCGTCCCCCTCAAAATTTGAAAAAGTGCAAAAAAAATGTATAGGAAATACTGACCAAAAACTGCAACACACTTTTAGGCTCTGGAGGGCCCAAGAGTGCAGCGTTTGGACATATAAAAATTCAAAAATCTGGCTCTGCCCCCTGGATGCTCATCTGACTGTAATTAAATGCCTAAAACCCCTGAGCTTCAAATAAAATTCAAACATGGTTTATTTTTAATTCGATACCAGTGATTTACAGATGTTGCTGAAATGGCATGATTTTCCCTGAGCTTCATGGGGCTCCGCCCCTTGACCCCTGCTGGGGCCCTGGACCCCACGCCAATTTACGCTCCACTTGCCTTGCTCGCTTTGCTCTACCTGATCGTAACTACTTTAGCCCCCAGGGCCTGCGTAACATGTAAGAGTGGTGGTGATGCAGATTTTTCTGCCCCCAAACGTTTTTGCTCATTACGCCACTGCTCCTCGTCCATCGCATTTCATTAAAATACTTTTGTCGTTAAAATACAACTTTTGGGATTAAAGAATACAGTTTTTGAACTCCAGAGGTTGGCAGGTCTGCGATGTTAACGGACAGGTTTAACATATCGCCTGTTGAGGTCACCAGGGCGTTAACTCCATGTCAAAGTAATCTGGATCAATGCCATTGCTGCACCAAACAGACGATGTTACATAAATACAAGATTTATACTTCATTAAATTGTTATCCTTGTTTCTCCAGTGGTCATTTGGTGTGGTGATGTGGGAGTTACTCACCCGAGGAATAGTGCCTTACCCTTCTGTGGACAATGTGGACATCTTAAAATTTCTTCATGGTGGTCGACGGCTTTCCCAGCCTGAGCATTGTCCAGACCATGTGTAAGTACAAGAATCACAGCTCCATATTTGTCGATAAATATATTGGTTTGGGAGTAGGGAGGTAATGCTATTCCCATTGTCAAAGAATAAGAATTTATCTTTGTTTTTTAACAAGAAAATAGCAAACTGTCCTCGGTTTATAAATCTTGGTTCAGCATTACCTTTTCATAAAAATGCAACTTTTCAGATGCTATTGTTTAAAATGGTTCCCACTTTTTTCTGAATCATTGTTTCCAAAGTCTCTAACAAGGAAAAGAAGAAACAGAAAGAGATCTCAAATATGCTAAAGGCATGTCCTTTGGGTTTTGTTAAACTTTTTGTAGGCTATCAAAATCCAGCCCCCTAACATTGCCCCCTAACACTGCTCCTCTAACACTGTCCCTGTTGAAAATGACATTACCTTTCCAAAAAAACACTTTAGGTACTTTGGGCGATCCTGGCAATTAGACAATATATGGTTCGGTCACTGTTTAATGAGATAAAAATGTATGATTTATTCTTCAATGTGATTTCCCTACAGGTATGAGGTGATGTTGAGTTGTTGGTCAGTGAGTCCCATCGATCGTCCAAGCTTCTGTTTGCTGGTTGACAACCTAGATGGTATCCTGATGGTCAAGTCGGAAGACCCAGCTGACCAGGAGAAAACCGATGCCTATGTCAACATTCCTGGTGCAGCCTCATAGTCTAGAGATTCCTTCCAACCTGCCAGTGAAAACCTCCAGATAATCCAAACATTGGTAACCTTGTTTATGCCCACTTATGAGCAATTGTCTTAAAAGAACTATCATGATCTGTTGGATGGGACTTAATATAATAATTTCTAGATTTCTATTTCAGGAAGAAAAACAGCCATTCTTATTCAAAAGACATTGTTCAGGGTGCCGTTTCATAAAATTTGTTATCAATAACAAATTACAATAGGTGTTATAAGCTACTGAAATAGTTGCATTTGATTGCCCGTTGGCAAAATTGTTATAGAAATGTTGCAGTTGTTATTGATGATAAGTTTTATGAAATACAGTCTAGCTCACCATATCATTGTCACCTATGGCTCAGAAGGGGTTAAAAGTATGATTGTAAAACACTAACAATCAAGTTTTACCAGGGAAAGTTTATCACACTTGGAATATTAGAATGAAAAGGCTTGAAAAGTGGCCATAGTACTAGTATATGAAACTCAATAGCAACTTGAGGTTATTTGGCACTTAGGTGCAAACTCTTACCGGGACTCTTACAGCCCGAGTATGAGATATTGTTGAGCTGCTGATCAGTGAGTCCAATCTGTGTGCTGGTTGACAAGCTGGACCAAGAGAAATTTGATACTTACATCAACATTCCTGGTTAGCCGTTTTCATTGTGAAAAACTTACAAATAAATCTTCTGTGTCATGCCACTTTTTCCATTAGTTATTTTGCAAAATAATTTTATTTGCGAATCTTAACCTCTTAACCTCTAGGGGTTTGAAAAGTGGCCAAAGT
>CP137666.1:6009801-6166565 GCA_037976565.1 Mesocentrotus franciscanus | reverse complement strand
ACTATCATGTTTATATATACATTATATACATATATCTGATTATAACATTCATTTTCCACGGTTATCACTGCTTTGCTTTCAAAGATATATTTTTCTTCCGATTATGAATACTTATTTTAACACCTGACTGTATTCCATGTAGGGTCTCTTGGAGGACTGTAACTCGATGCGCGCCCTACCTGTTCCAGCAGGACAAGCACTACGATGTGTCATTCGACACAGGAGATAAGACCATACAATGTGGGCGCCACGTGGATGTCTTCAAACTCTGGTTGACATGGAGGTCAAAGGTAACTAAACCCTGTTGCACACGAGGAGTCATAATTTCGTCTGCCGTAGGATGACGTCACTGACTGATGGGGGCCTTTCACGCTTTGTGTTAGAAGCATATCGTTTAAGAATTCGTGCAAAATGAAAGTGCACACAAATTCGTTTGGCTTATTAATTAATTGTGACCGGGTCGATAAGCGCAGGCATTGACGCAACTGAAATATGCAACGGGTGTAATTATGTGCTTTTGATTTAGGCAGTGATAAATAATGGAAGGCGTGATATAATTGTTAACAAAAAATGATAAAAATATGATCATATAAGTGTAGAGGGTCCATCCCGGCACCTTCCCAACATTTCACGGTTCATGACCATTGTCCCTTCTCATTTGTTTATCAATCTGTAAAAAAGGCGTATCACCTTTCCTTTTCCATTATTCCCCTCGCGTATTCCCACGTCTTCTCAGTGAGATTGAACGCGTTTCGGTACACTAATTGTACTGTTTAGCTAAAATAACTTCGATTTACATGATGATTAACTACAGATTGAAGCGATCTGCAGACGGGAAATAAAATAAAAAAAGTCACGTAAACATCTTGAATTCAGAATCAGAAAGCGACTCATGAGAAAGAGTCGCCACTAACTTGAACTTGTTCACACTATTTTAAATTTACAGCTAGCTTATAGTGGAGAACCACCATTTGTTGAAGCGCGTGTTCTGTTGAAAACAAAAGAAGATTTACACGGAGAAAAGATTAATGATTCAACAAGTAGCGTATGCTACTGTTTGATTGCCAACAACAGCAACACTTAAATCTCTTTTGGATTCGAGGAGTTGTCTATTTTACTCGAGCGGACGTAGGTCCTAGAAAAAAGAAAAATGTACTGAGACTTTTCAGAAGCCTTTTGATGAATTTTATGCATTTTTTTTTACATTTAGAAAGGCATCGTCTCCATATTTTGCCTCTTCTGAGATTCGCGTTTCACATATTAATTTATTCCTATCTTGTTCCAAATTATTATAATATCAAAGTTAACGTTTAGATATTTGAGGAGGAGAAATATATTTGGCACTGTACGTAGACAATTTTACGCCGGGGAGGTCGGAAGATCTTTGATCTTTATCTTTATGATCTTTATGATCTTTATTTTCCGGAGAATCTTTAGGGATGTATTACCAATCCACGGGTATTTATTTCATAACCAATTTTCCCAATGTAATCCAGTACTGATTCTCGTATTCTAACTCGTATAATTTGCATATTCTGCAAGGCTAAGTAAAAGTATTGGCAGCAATATAAACTTTCCATTGGTTAGAGTGTATCACAGTTGAAGAGTGTATCACAGATAAGGAAGTATGTATCTGAAGATGCATGTCATCATGTGATTCGCAGCCATGTTCTTTCCCGGTTGGATTATTGTAACGGGCTACTTATAGAAGTCCCTCAAACACAAATAAGAAGACTTCAAAGTTTGAAGAACTGGGCTGCTCGTATTATTTTTCGGTTAGACCGTCGTCATGATGCCATGCCTCTACTAACATCCCTTCATTGGTTGCCAATCAAACAGAGGATTGTTTTTAAGATTCTTTTATTTGTGTACAAATTTTTTCATGATCAGGCGCCAGAGTATTTTAATGATTGTCTTGAGTTGTATCGACCTGTGCGTACAAACCTTCGCTCCAATGCAGACCCATTTCGATTGACTTTTCATGTGGCTCGTAGTAAGGCAGGAGATCGCACATTCACTGTTGCAGCAGCTAAGGAGTGGAATAAACTTCCCTCCAGTATAAAAGCTGCTCCTTCAGTGGATGTGTTTAAAAAACTCCTTAAAACGTACCTATTTCCTACTTGATTCGCTATTATTTTGTTTGTTTCAATGTTATGTTATGATTTGCTGTTATATTATTATATTGCATATTATTGTAAGCGCTGAGATAAAGTGTACTATGAATATCTTAGCTAAATGCCTAATAATAATAATAATAATAATAATAATAATAATAATAATAATAATAATAATAATAATAATAATAATAATAGATAATGTCCTGTATATTATTCTGGAAGAGGAGTAGGGATGTCTTTTTCGGTTTTCTTGACTTGAGATGCAAAGATCGTGGGACAAAGACCTCTGTGGATAAGGCTTTATGATTCGACCTGCGTCTCACACAACATTTTAAATCTATTTCTTTGCATTTTATGTTGTCTAATTCGTTAAGTTTTGACAAACTTCCTTTTAAAGAATGTATTGTATTGTATTGTTTTTATTTATTCACGATAAAAACTCACGATAAGTCAAAATAGACTGCTTTTCAGCGAGTCCGTGCGCATTGTTAAAAACAAGTAAATTTAACACGATATTAACAAATATAAAACAAATTTAAATATTTACAAACAAGTATTTGGAAAAAAAATCACAAAAAATATTCAAATTATACACAAATTATTGTCGAGAGTATTATGAGACTTACAATTCGTACTCAGCGAGAGTAAACAACCTGGGAGCATAACATGTGGGTTATGAATTGTGTCTTTCTGTGGTAAGTGGGTGTTTTGGGAGTCGTGTCATCTTCTTCACCTGTTCATTTCCTCTCTCCTCCTCCCTTTCTCTCCCTATACCTTTCTATCTCTCTCTACTTTCTCTCTCCTCTCTCTCCCTCTCTCTCTCTCTCTCTCCCCCTCTCTCTCTCTATCTCTCTCCTTCCCTCTTTCTCTCTCTCTCTCTCTCTCTCTCTCCTCTCTCTCTCTTCTTCTCTCTATATAGGCCTATATCTCTCTCTCTCTCTCTCTCTCTCTCTTTCTGTCTCTACCAAATTCCTGCTCGTGCCATTTAATATTTTAAAAACGAGTCTTACAGAATAAAGATGTTGTTGACTAGCGCTCCATAAATCAATCAAATAATTCTACCCATTTTTGATCGATGGTTGAACTTTGACTAAAGTTAGCACGCTTTAAATTGGCCCAAGAAGTCAAGTCTCCTTATTGCAGTCATTGTGTCGTATCGGGCGCCATGTTGCCTTTAATGTCTACTTTTACTTCATTATACATGTAGGTTGTCTAGGTGGAAGTGATTTATATATATCGTTATACAAATTTTAAAAAACAGGAAAAGGCTAAGATAATATCTTCGACTCATGAAACGTTTTAACTTGTTTTCTTCTTACAGGGAACTAGGGGTTACGAGGCCCAGATCAACAAACTCTTCGATTTAGCTCAGTAAGTATATAGGCTAGCAAATGGAAATAAGATTAAAGACAAAATTCAATTTTATTAAAGGTTGGGTTTCCTTCCAGGAAACCATGTCACTGTATTAATCATTTGTTGGATAAAGGTGGCAGCCTATGAGATAGTAAAAACCTATCAAACGGTAACGCTGTTTCTACATCGTAAAAGTTGTGTCTATCAGGAAATTAATTAAAAACCCAACGAATACATTACGTTTTCGGGACGTACGTTCTATAAACGTCTAAACGCTTTTGGAATGTTTCGCCAGCGTCTGCCAGCGTTTGCTGAAACTCAAAGAATACCAAGAATACGGTAATTGTCAGCTCAAATGACGGTGTTCAGTTTTTAATAACCATTCGTGTGTATAATACTGCATTTCTTTGATAATAACTGACGAGCGTCTGATCCTAAAGCTGTAATTTTCTACAGATTGATGATATTGTAGAGAAATGGTGATCAAGGTGTCGGGTAAATACAGGGCATCTGCCTAAAGTCCATTTTATATAAGGGTATAGGTGTAGATTCTACCAAGAAACTTTAAGTCTGATTCTGTGGATTACCATATTCTTAATTCCACTCTCCTTCTCATTCCATTTCTTTCCTTTTTCTGTCATTTCCTCTCTCATTCATTCTCTCTCCTAAATGATTTTAACAGTATTTCAAATTTCATCAATTTATATATTTTTAATGTTTCCCCTCATCTGAATATGTCTATTTTCTATACTTAATCAATCTCCATAGATACCTAGTGGATAGGATCAAGGCAAGGGAAGGCTTCGAACTAGTTTATGACAAGGTGGGTAGATTCAGAGCAAATCCTAATTGGAACGCAACCGCCAGCATATTGATATTATTATTATTATTATTATTATTATTATTATTATTATTATTATTGTTATTATTCTTATTATTATTATTATTATTATTATTATTATTATTATTATTATTATTATTATTACTAATATAATATAAGTTATCAATTGTAATTTTGCACATGGAAACGTGCAAAGTATAGACACATCCACAAAACCCTGTCATTTTGGGCGATATTACCCCACCCCCTTGCACTCAAAACGTTTCAAAACTATAACTCACAGTAAGCTAAGATGCTTTGTCCTCATAAATCGAGGGTCTGGATATGCCATTGAACGACACGACAAGAAATGCTGAAGGATGCGATTAGCCGGTAAGTAAAAAAATGTTATGTTAAATCTGTTTTTCGTCATTTCTTTGCAGCCGGAATTAACCAACGTATGTTTTTGGTACTACCCACCTTGTCTACGTGAGATGGAGAACTGTCAGGAAAAACAGCTCAAACTTCACAAGGTGATTTTTCAAACCTTTTATACAAAATCTAGTAGTAATGAAGCTATATTAGGAGAAGCATGATACCTATCTGTTATCTGTATATACATACATAGTTCATGATTTTTTAAAGTTACACTTCTTTTCTTGCACTTTCTTTGAGCTTCATTCAATAAACATAAACACAAAAAACATTCGTCGGCTTAATATTCATACACGGGTGATTGTTGTTGGTACCGTACGTCTTATATTAATCATGGACCTTTTAAAAGATGACTGTATTCCACGCCATTTCCTTTCAGTTTCATTTTACCCATTTCAAACAATCACACGTGTTACTCAATTCCTTAAAGTAATGATAGTGATGGTCAGTTTGATATCACCCGTACCCGTATCCTCATCAATATTCATATTTTGTTTTGTTTTAAATGACTTTGTTGGATAGGTTGCCCCGGAGATCAAGGCGATGATGATGAACAAGGGGACGGTGATGGTGGGCTACCAGCCGCTGGGCAGTAAGGTCAACTTCTTCAGGATGATCGTCAACAACACAGCATCTACCAAAGCCGACATCGATTTCATGCTGGACGAGATTGAACGACTGGGAAAACCACTGACCTGGGACACTTAATGAGACATAAATACGTTGTTGTACGGTGATCGATGCTCGTTATTCCAAAGGTTCATAATTCCAAACGTGTATGATTCCAAGGTCGGTAATGCCAGGCGTTTGCAATTTAAAGCTTAGTGATTCTAAAGCTTCGTGATTCCAATTCGGTATTTGATTTGATTTGATTTGATTTATTGGTTTCTGCATCTTTTTTTTTTTCATCATACATTTTCATGAACATAATATGGTTTGATACAATATTTCACATAATTATGTATATATATAGAAAATAAACGAAATTAAACAAATAATTTACATTGGATTGATACAATATTCCATATGTATATAATTTTATACAGAAAATATACAAAGTTAAACAAATATATTGAATGCATAATTAACATACATTAGATGCAGGAGGGCTACAGCATAAGCTGAGGAGCTTGACGTGCCCGCAGCCCTCAACATAGATACAACAATGTAATGTTTGTTTAAAAAAGAAGGGAAAAGGACTCATAATTCTGATTTTTTTTTAGTATGAACCCTAAAACATTTTGGGATTTCTAAACCTTACTACATTTTCAGAAATACGAACACCATTCAATTCTTAGAATTACGAACCCGATTCAATTGTTTTGAATTAGGAACCCTGGGAATTACGAACCTTCCGAGAAGTAACTTTTCGAATAAACGAATCTTTGGAATTGAACCTCGGGAAGAAAAATAAACGAGCTGTACCTGTGGATATTACGCTTAAAAGATTGTGCAGGTTGTCAATTATTTTTATCAGCCCTAAAATTTCAGACTTAATATGACAAAAGCTGACGGAGTAGAAAATATCATCGAATTAAATCTAATTCCTTAAAAACATAAACGGCAAGAATAATCTTACCGTGGTTAATGACTGAAGTAAATAAGGAATAATAACACGAAAAATCCTAACGTTTACGATTAATTTGTGTTATTAACTACAGGTTTAAGAAGTATTTTCTGAACATACCTGCAAATCTTTCTAAATATTATAATTTGTCTACTGATGATGAATGGATAAATGCAAGGCATAACTCTTGTGAAAGGATGGAAAGACAAGGGTGTCCTTTGATCAATATGATACATTATAGTTTCTAGCATTAAAGCAATATCAGATGTTTTTGTTGATGTTTGTGCGTTACGGAGGATAGGGATTGATATTTATCTTTTTACATCTCTTTGACGACGACAGGTGCAGTTACAATACGTTCATTCCAATGACTAGATTTTCAGTTATTTGTATCTTGTCAAGATAACACTATTTGTCACATTACAATGTTACAAAAAGAGAAATGTGTCAAGGAAAAAGTTCACTTTGCAATGGAATTTTCTTTATTTTGAATCGCTTTGTTAAATTTGTTTTATCATTTAGCATACAAGACGATCGATGTGTCTTTGACCCTGTCGTAATCATAGATTATGAGCATGGAATATTAAGAATAATGTTTTATATATAAAACAGAGTCATGCATTAGTAGGCCTACATCATCAAGGATTATAATGATATCAAAAGAATACTATAGACTGTATATATTATAGAAATTGAATGTACATATCTGTTTACATCGTCAGGAAAATAAAGATGATACAAAACTATGTGTATATGAATATTTATTGAAAGTATAAAATAAATGTCTATTCTATTCTATATGCAATAACGCGTAAGATTATTTCATTGATTGATTTATGCAAGAAAATGAATTGCATTGATATTTGCATGTATTAAATATTTAAATAATTATATATGGTTAACGTTGTCTTGACAAATTAAAGCTCAGTTTTGAAAGGCCCCTAAAATTTTTCGTCAGATGCAAATGGTTAAAGTCGATAAATAGCAAGATAAATAACCCTGAGTCGTTGTGAAGTTTATAAACACCTCCTTATGTGAAATAAAATAAAAGAGAAATGAAAATAATATGATTACCTTTCCAGATATTTACAGTAAATTTTATCGAAAATCATGGATAGACCATCAACATATCTGGAAAATGTGTCTTTCAGTACAAATGGAACAATCTTAGGAGTTTTATTCTATATCCCTTTTCGCTACCAAAATTAGTCATTATCTTTCAAAGATGTTTTTGTTATTGTTATATTTAATTCAATTTAGTTTAGTTTATTTTAATTAATTGGTCAAGCAAAAAAATACAAATACAATTAGCATAACAAATATTGCAATTTGTTGCCCCACCCCATGCATCTTTATGTTGTGCCTACATTTTAACCGATTCGTCCTGACATCCTTTTTAATTGAGGATATGTTATAAAGTTTTATTTTCAATGTATTTATTGTAAAATCAACTCTTTATGTGATCGAAATGGTTGTATTGAGTTTGAAACTTTGTTCTGTAAAACGAATATTGTACGCTTAAAGTGATATTATATATAGTGCAAGTTATTATATAAATATTACCCAAATGTAATAAAAGTTAACCAAACTTTGCGTGTTTTTTCCCCTTCACGTGTCATTAATGATGTGAGTACATAGAAGGGTCATTGAGCATTATGTACACTAATTGCAGATATCGGTACATGATATACTTATATGAAAGTGTATATACAATTCAAAATTGTTCTGTAAAATTGTTTATCTAACTCTTCAGGTAAAGTATTCATATGTCCGGAGAATGTGTTAAGCATTGTGTTATCATTTCTTTTTAAATATAGAAATATAATTTATAAAAAGAAAAACAAATCAAAACAAATGAAAATCAGGGCAGAAGGGGAGGGGGCAGACGGTGTGAATTTTGTTTTTAATATCATATCTTTCCAGGGAGTCTGCCTTGCGTTCTTAAATTTGCTATATCCCTCCACCGCGACAGACAGACAGACAACTTACTATTCATTATTAATCTATACAGACACACATACATACGGACACTCGCACACACACACGCACGCACACGCACGCGCACACACACACACACGCACGCACACACACGCACACACACGTACATACACACGCAGGTCCCACGCATGGGTGTCGCATATTCAGTTATGGGTTTTAAAGAATTATAATGCACTATGGTTGTATGCCATGATATGTGGAGTTCGAAAGCTCATACATTATTCTAACATTTCAATCAGTAGATTATTTTTTTCTTCCTTTTCTGGGATTGATGGTTAAAACCCTATTTTTTATGGACGAAGTTCAAAGTTTTATTGTGTTAATATCCATGCGCATGCCAGGCCTGGCGCATGGATCATTTTATAATTTCCACTTCGGGATTATTACCACTATTCTGCTTATCCTAGATGGAGAGTTAGACCTCAATTTTTTCATTTATTTATGAATGTGTATACGAATGTTCATGCTGCATCGTGGAAGAGACGTAATATACTGCTCATGGAAGCTAAACTGAAAGTTTGCATCATTTTTAGGAATTGTAAGAACGTGGACATGCTCAATTGCGTCTTCCTTTTCTAATACGCATTGTATGATTTTTTACTATCCATATGTAATGTAGACTATCATATTTGTTTCAAGTTTGAACTTTGGTTGTTCCACATTTACATTAAAAGCAATTAAGCCTAAGTCACACTAGAGCTACGACCAGTCACCGACTACTGAAAACCACCGATCGGGAGTTAGTTGTCAGAGGTCGCAGAGAGGTTTTTGGCAGTTTTTTTAAAGGTTTTCCGTGGTCGGCGGTTGGTATTTGGAGCATTTTGGTCGGCTGGAGCCTGGAGGTTTATGCTGCTGCGTCGAAAACCTTTACCGACCAAACTGGTCGTGGAAAGTTTGTTCTTCTCTTCCAAGGGTTACCATTCTCAGATTGATAGCCGAAAGGTCGCCCATAGATCCCCAGTGCTTGCCGAGTACTACCGGGCGATATTTGAGTGACGAATGGTGTACGATCAGTCGCCGATTAATCTTCGAATATTCGCCGACGACCTGCAAGGAATTTAACTTTAGATACTTTGAACATTTTATTGTTCCTTCTTCTGCCGGATTATAAATTCAGTTCATTTGATACTTTTTTCAATAGAAGGAAAAGAACGAAAAAAGAAAACGATGAAAATCAATCTTCGCTTGTACTTTTTCTTGATCTACTTAGAAAATGTTATTCTGTGATGTTATTTTAATAACATAAACTGTATATTTGTTCCGGCTGCAGCATGCAGACTGGCAAAAAGAACTAATGTCAGTCCAAAAATTTAATAAAGTCTTATCTGTTTATTTGTATACATGCTACTCATTTTGGAAAAAGTCCCTCCACTTCATACTTCAATTTTCAACAAAAAACGGCAACTGGTCGTACGCCTAGTGTGACTTAGGCTTTTGATTCATAACAGGTGAAGAAATGGTTACAAAACAATACGGATAGATAGGCTCTTACCAAAATGAAGTTAAATCAAATAAAACAGTTTCGAGAGGAGCATAGACACGACAGGCAAAATAGTACCAAAAAAAAAAAAAAAATAGAGCTTGTACATGTACATGAATAGGATCATGTAGAGTTGTTATGTTCTTTATTCTCTCAGGGGGACTTAGAATTGATGACTGATAAATTCAAAGCAATGCATTTTAACTTTTTGTTCAATAAAAAGCAGAAATTGTACATGAATAAGCTCCTGTATAGAGTAGCATTATAACGTTTTTCGATTCTCTCAGGAGGAACTTAGAATTGATGACTGATCAATTCTAAACAATTGATTTTACATGTGTATTTAATACAATAAACCATAATTTTAGTTCAATAGCATCTTGAAGGATTACTCTCACTGAAGGCTTCATCAGAAATAAAGTGATTATAAGCAAAATGCTCAATCCCTATGCCTGAGCAAGATCTTATATATCACGGTCACATGGGCTTTAATTCCACATGATGCCTCAAAATGAAATTTGAAGTAATTATTACATTGATCCCCTTAGGGCTCTGTAATACAGTAAAGAGTTCCCAAGTATTCTGTTGTTCAGCATTCATGTTGTGTGCTATGCGGGCAAATTGTTTATAATTGATGTATATATTTGTTAGGTATTTTTGTAGACGCGAAATCATCCAAACAATGTAAATATAAGTGGTAAATTTCTGCTAGGCGCTTCCCGTGACACATGAGGCGTTATTTGCCTGTCGTAGGACTGCGTCAGTAAAGTTACGGCTTTTGACGCATCACGTGAGAGTGATGCTGTTTAAAAAAAAGTAAGTCCTAAAAAAAAATAAGCAAACAATGCTGTTGATAACCAGCGCGTGGGCTATTAAATTATCTCAACTGATTCGATTGATGCAATTTATGAGGGAATCCGCAATCGAAATGACGAATCGTGTGCCAAGGGCATTGGTCTATGTTCATATTTGGCTGGGAAATGTCGATGAGCACGGTTGGTTTGTTGGATTTTTCTTCCACTGCTAACAAGCAAGATTAAAACTGCCACCACTGTCTTCGGACGTTGATCATGAAATAACTTCAAAAAGAGTCAAACCTGTAGTTGTGATTCATTGGTTCATAGTCACGTAAGGCCTTAACATCTTCCCTATCATGGAAACAACTTCGCAATAAATGGATTTGAACTTATCTTTGTTGAAGGGCAGGAAATCGAACTTTTCTTAGTAAAGGCGTAGGGTTCATGAATGGTTTCTTGGAGACCTCGAACGAGATCCAAGAGTAAAAAGTTGTTTAGTTATACCTTCATATTCAGTAATTGATCATCAATATAACAACTGTTACTTTGAGTGATTATAAACCAGTTGAGCATCACCAAGCTATAAATTTGTAAATCTTTATTAAACTTGTATATTTGCAAGAGAACACCCGACTTCAACCAAAGCATTTGAATATTAATGGCATCCTGTAAAGATCTAGAGGTTTTGTATTAATAATTGTTTATCTATTTATACCCCTTTGATGAGGATAACAACACGGGCCAGGATACATCACCCAAAGAAGTCTCACGTATAACCTAAATAATTCAATCATTCAAAGGAAAGGGGGAAGGGATGAGAAGGGTGTAGTAGTAAGAACGAAGCGGATGGAGAAAGAGAGAGAGAGAAAATGAAAGAGAGGAGGATGGAAAAACTGTTAAGAGGATAGAATGGAGCAAAGTAAACTTAATGCCTTAACACGGAAGAGACTACGTCAACAAATCGATCGCGCGAGGAGGTGATCGATCCACGATGTTATGCGGGATCACGCACTCCACTCAGCCAGTATGAAGCACGGATGTGAACCCGACACCTGCCCCGCCGTCTTGTCGTGATTCCTAGCAGCCCAAGCCTTTTACGATGGAGGTAAAATGACATGTTCCCGGTTTCGAATTTGTCAGGCGGTCGCCGGGCTGGATGGCGTAGAGGGGGGATGACGGTTGATGGCGGTGTGTTTCGATTGTTTGTAGCCCACGGTCATTCCTCCTGCCTAAAGAGTAAGGGACGACGCAGTGACGGCTTTCTCCTTCATCCTTCCACACTATTAAGATACCCTGATAACGTTTCGAGGAGAAATCACCTCACTCCTCCCTTTGCCTCCTACACCCTCATCTACCACGAATATGTCTTACATGTCTCCCTTTTCAATCCAATTACAAATCGATCCCTGTTCAGAGGTGTCAAAATTAGATCCGAGGGAACACTTTCAATTGACGGCTAAAAATGTGTCATGTTCGGCGTGCAGTGACGTTTCGTGTCTTAATTTGGGGTAAAAAGTAGGTAATTTGGTACCAAACTAATTAGAATGATCCAAAGGATTTCCACCGTATAGCCAGGAGTAACCTTGCCATTGGATTACCATACCATCCAATGATGAAAATGTTAGGTGTTCTTGAGGGAGGCAATCGTTTTTTTAAGGTTTTTTTTTCCGAAACACAATTATCCGATATAAGGGGGTTCATCTTTCGGAAATGAAACAGGGTTCATTATTCCGAATATTTGTTGCGTTATTCCGAAGGTTTGTTGATCCTAAGGTTCATAATTCCACAAGTGAAATAAGGTTCATTATGCCGAAGGTTCGTAATTGCGAAAATGAAATATGGTTCCTAATTCTGAAAATGAAATAGAGTTCGTTTTACCAAAGGTTCGTAATACAGGGTTCTATGTCATTTTCGGAAATACGAACCTTCGGAATTATGAACTGTCGGACAAACGGCATGTAACCGCCCTAACCTATGCAAAATAATCATTCTTGACTTATTGTAAGATAATTCATGTATGAAGTACTGCCGATAAACCCTTCTCATTACCAATGATACTGATGAATTGTGCATTTAGAGCGCATAATACGTCCTTTATAAATTAAAATTGCTTTCAAGACATTCAGTCATAACGCAATGTGTATTTTTTTTTAAATATCTTACTCTGATATTTGTGCACGTGTCACCCCTTGCAAATTTGTTTAACTCTTTAGAAAAAAATAGAAAGATCGCATTTCATATCATTTAGTAAACTACACTAATGGGCTGAAATTTCTATAAAAAATACATTGGTAAGAAAGTGCCCTCCTCCATATTATATAAGGCTCAATAATTAATTTAATGCATCGAACTGCATCAACAAGGTTAAAAGAACTGCCCTATAAGATTTTTTTGGTTCAAGGGTGATATCAGGGAATGCAATATCCGTTCGAAAAAGATTGATAATATTTAATGGAATGCAAAACATTATTTTCTTCTTGGAAAATGATTATGTTGAAAATCTATTTGACATTAAGGTCGTGTTAAAAACAAACCGTGCTTAAACTCAGTTATTCAAGCATTATTTAAAAATATATAGAAGAGAGCTGTTTTTTAATGCTCATCGTATCTGTTTCTTTTCATACATTTTTTTGGAACAAAGATCCGTATTATCTCCTGTAGATATGAAGTCACTATTGCTCTTGTGCCAGTGTGGTTTACAATATTCAATTGTGAATGTTTTCATTTTCCACTTGAGTCTAAGTTTATAACAAGGGATCATTAAGTCGTGTAGGTTGGTTTTTTTAAAGACATACCTTAAAGAGAAATACTTAATTTGTCTTAATGTTAAAATCTTACAAGAATGCTAATGTGGGTAATAAAAATTTGTTAACCCACTACGACTTCCTCTCTTGACTAAAAGAAACTAACAGAAAAAATCATATCATCTTGATTATCTACGAAATTTTATCTGAAATATCTAAATTCACCAAAAATCTTTTTATAAGAAAAATTATATTCCCATCAATAAAATGACAGGTATGTTTTTTTATTGCACTTTGATATTATATTACATGACCCATATACGTCCACCCTGTCTGATATTACCTTTGTAAGGTCTTAAGGTGTATTTGCTGTCATAAAAGGTCCGATGAATTTATATGAAAGATAGTTCTCTAATCATTGAATTAAGGATTTTTTTTCACAAAGTAAACAATTCTTTAGTTAGATTAAACTGAAAGTATTTGTGAAATACTGACTCAGTGGTATTGTGTAATATCAAATATATTTTCTTTTTTAATTAGTAAATAACAACGGAATGTAAATTTGTTGTTAATTGCTGACTGAAGACATGCTGAAATAAGGCAATCCGTGCGCATGTTCATCTTTTTCCTTTCTTCCAAAATTCTACGGCTTATAATGGGACCAGATCTAAACGTTGGAATGTATGAATGGAACAAATTTTGAACAAAAATGTGATTCTTTCCCTAATTCATTAAGGTTTTGATTGAATTTATTTTTCAACAATGTATATGGGAACAGATCGCATTCTGTGGATGCTTAATTCTGGCTGAATTCGTTCATCTCTCTATATTAATTTCCACTCCATTATATCTTATTTATCTCGTTCGTGAGTTCACTTTTTCTTTCTGATCGTCATTAATCTTGCCTAAATACGAATCAGGGCGGAAGAAGACTGTAGAGCTTGCCACGGGAATAGCGTGCTGTAAGACGATTCTTAATACAGCAGATAATCACAAAACATGACGCCAAAATTCCTACACTGAAACTCAATCTAGACTGTTTTGATTTGGAGGTAAATTGCCCCTCAATCATGCTTCATTTTACGAAGGAATGTGCTCACTATTTGCTATTCAAGTATTATTTAAACTGATAATTTTTCATGCATAAGTAGCCGTTGAACCAGACGTTTTGCTTTAACTCTTCCCTTGAATTTGGGAGGAGCTTTGAATGTTGATGTACTCCTCACAATGGCGACACAACGAATATATCAAACGCATCGCAATAAGACAGTGTACGATTTGTAGAGGTGCCGTGGACGAGTGGATATGTCACCGGACTGTGGATCACAAGGTCCGCGGTTCAAGTCCCACCGCGGCACTAATGTCCTTTGGCAAGACATTGATCTACATTTGCCCCTCTCCACCCAGGTGTTAAATGGGTACCCGGTAGGATGCGAAAGTTAATGTGGTTTGATTGATTAGCAAGTGGCGCTTGTAAAATGGCGACTGGCTAGAATGCTCCCCAGGGAGTGGAGAATGTGCATACATTGTGTGCGAGTAAGCATAAATCCGATGACCGGGGTAATAATATGTATCTGTAAAGCGCATTGAGAGGGCCTGCGGTCCTGAAATGCGCTATATAAGGACGAACTATTATTATTATTATTATTTTAAATTGTATTAAATTTCCCCTTGAGACACATTTTAAATAATCATTTGATCAAATAGATGATTTTCATTCAAATAGTGTTTGCTGTAAAATACCACTTGAGCGATGTTCAATATAAGCAAAATGTTAATGAATAACTGGTGCCTCTTTTTGTGTCTCAGAACTACTTCCGTAAACAAACGGAAATGCTATTTCAAGAAATATGATCCCCAAACGAAACCAAATATGAAATTAGATTTGAAATGCAGCAAAACTTTTGGATAAACCTTTAGAGCGTTTAAATCACGCACTAAGGAAATTCTATACAGCATTCAGCCCCCTTTGAAAAAGCGAGGCAGTATAATTTTGAGAACATGTTCAGAATGACTTCTCGTAAAGTATTTTAAGAATATGATAAGGAATGGAAGATTGATACAACATAAGCCTTGCCCTGGAGGAGAATCTGTCATAGAAAAAGCATAACACCTGCTTCCGATTTAGATAAGGCTATGCCAGTTGAACTTATAACTACCTGTTATCCATTTCTTTCAAATACTCTGCCCGTACTTCCGTGGTCTATTATTCTACTTGAAAATATTGTGGCGTGTCCAGGATTGGGGGCGTACGCCTGCTTCCCCTTATGCTTGTTACGCCACTGTTAATTTAGTTATCAATGTAAACGGTTTCAAATTTCTTTGATTCAGAGTTTTGGGTTTTGCGAGAATCAACCATCCAGAATTATAATACATTGAGCAGTTTATTTCGTTATACTGAGGAATGTTTTATTTCACAAACAGGAAAACTATAGATCTCAATGAAAAAATCTTGACACAAACCGAAAAATTTGGAAAAACGGAATACACTTAAGGGTATCAATTATTGACGTTGAACAGTTTAAAGGTCTATGAAATTCATGAAAGAAAACAATTTTTTTTTGTAAATTCCGAAAAATTGTCGAATATATATAATAAAAGGTTGAATAGGAATGAAAATCATTTTATTTCAAATAGCCCCTCTAATAAGATTTAAGGATAACATTTTCGTACGTTTTCATACTTTTTCATATTAACTCTTTTCATGAAGTCTACGTCGTTAATTTTTTCTTATTCAATTCAAACAATTTTTTCATCACTTTACGCATTACACTACAAATTCAATAATAATAATAATTTAAAGCACAATAATATTGAGGATATTCTAATTCAATGTCATGTGATATTTTGAGTTAACAATACTTTAGTTTTATAATAGGACCTTTTGCTTTATTGGTTCCAATGAAATGTCAGAAGGACATCATTCGTCATTTAAATACCCACTACATGGCAACACTACAGATAATCTACGTTGCCACGTCGAAATCATATTTCAAATAAAAATGGCACTATATCTATATCTAATTCATACATGTGTATATCTTTCCAGAAACATTTGTTTATCAACATAAAAGCTTTGTGAGCAGAGCACATCCAGCAAAAGGTAAGAATTACAGAAAAACTGCAGAATACATTTGCATTTGATCTATTTCATTGTAAAAAGTATTCACAAGGACATCGACATTTATAACCTAATCAGTTTTGAATAAGATCGTTTTATCCAAATAAATATGACGCCAAATGGATAATGATACATGACTTAGAAATATTTGAATAAGAAATGTTATATTACACTTGGTCTAATCCTTAATTTCATTATTTTTCTTCAGCCGCTCTATGTAATAAAGTTTAAATGAAACTAATGAAAAAAATCCCGAGAATCATTACAGAATAGCTGATTGTATCCAGTTTAAGCCAACAAAAGAGAACGAAATGAAGAAGAAAGTCACAGTTTTTATGATTTTAGGAAGTAAATGAATAAACATTACCATTGTTATAACAAAGCTTTATGGAATATAACTTAGGTTGACAGTTCTAGTCACGATGTGGCAATTTTTGTATGTTAAGTTTTAAAGTTACTTCACATTGATTTGAAATCTTTTGAATCCAAGTGAAACAAAAGGTTACATGAAGTCTACTCTCAAATATGATTTTCAAGGTGAGATGACGAATATGAAAGAAAAAACACCGAAAATGCCCCATAATCTTGAGGATAATCTGTCCGGGCAAAATAAAACATGACGAGAGGAAAGTCCCTTCTTGGATATTATTCTCAGCACAGCACGGACCCAATCCCCCAAAGACGAATAAATCATGACACACACGAATAAAATTGAATGTGGAAACATATACCACAAAAATAGAAACCTCTATGATCCCAACATGAAAGTACATTGAATTATGGACACGGCCTCGTCAACTTCTTTGTGCTTAATTTCTTTTGAAGTCCGGTAACTCGAAGGGATGATTTTTCCGACAATTTTTCCGATAGCTTGCTGCTTTAATCAATAAAAATGTTTGATTGTAGTTAATGAGTATTGTCCCCTTGTGATGTTTCCATCCATTAATAACCGCCATTTTCGTCTGCTTTTTCAAGTTGAGCGATGAGCTTCTCTAACAGGGTAAGTTTCGAAATTGGAAAGCTTCGTTGTCGTAGTTGTCGGCACCGTATACGTTGTCGTCTAGTGTGCTGGGTGGCTGCCACGCCCTGCCGTACCTATAGCCGATTCTGAACTGTTTTGTCTTCATAGATTCTCGTCCTGTAAAGAGAGGAAATAAATGAGAAACGGAGATAATTGTCCATTATAAATAATGATTGCTTACATTATATTTTATCGCCTGACGAAGTGTTGCAGCGGTGCATGAAACGTCGTGATCTTTTAGATCCCTTCTTGACCATACATTGCGAGACAAACGAATATCACTAGCGATATTATTTTCGATAATAATGATTTTGTTTGACAATACCATTAAAATTCAATAGTTCTGGTCATGCGATTACATTGTGAAAGAAATATAGATGAATTCAATAAAGATTGACACTCATGTACAGTACATATACAAGTAGTCTTTCCTTGTCTCTTCGCCATCAATTAGGTAGGCGTAATTCTTCCCACGAAAAATTTGAATTTTGCGTAAGTTAAAAGAATATGCCTTTGCATCACCGAGCGATTAATAATAAGTAGTCTCAAATTGGGTTTATTTGACATTTTCATTACCGGATTTGGGCTTGAAGGCTTTTTTATTATTCAATTGAGTGCTCGGAATAGCATTTGTGGATTTACTTGATCGAAAAGTTAAACTCTTTCCAGACTACTTTAGGATCAATTTTTTTTTAATTGTGTATATATTCAGTTTTATGTAGGAGTGGATATTAAAAGGGTACATTGCCCTATTTTATTATACACTATTAACCTTTTACTTTCTTGTCATGTAAGATGTTTTAAAAAGCTATACTTAAAACGTTTAGTGAATTTTTGCCCGAATGTTATATTTATGTGGTTATCATTTCATTTTCAACAAGAAAATAGAAATAGGTAAAATATAAATATTTCATGATAAGCCATGGATAGAATCGTGTTATATAGGAATTGAAATAATATTACATCTTCTGCATAGGACAAGTCACCAATACAATACCGTATATAACGTTGCTGTAACGAGACTCGTATGTGCTATTCTTTGAATTAGGATTCAATTATTTCATGATCCTTTTAAATTTGTATCGAAACGTTGACGCAGCTTAATCACATGTGACAGGGTACGAAAGCAGAAAGCTTTCATAAGTGCAATACCAAGAAGTTCAAATCATTGTTTAAGTATCAATCATAATTAAAACGCATCGAAAAAGTTTCCCAAGGACCGCATGTCAGCTTTCATCTTTTAACATCAATAAAAAAAGCAATGTGCATTGTTCTGATTCATGCAAAGTTCATAGTATCGCCGCAGAGCATTTTCATATTTCATGATTTACAGAACATTCTTTCATGTTATTAACTTCTATGATTAAGGATCATTTATTTCTATACATGTATTAAGTTAAGAAATGTTAATGTTTTGTAAAATGTATTATGCTTTGTTATTTTTGCACGGAAAATGAATAAAAACAACCAATCAATCAAAGTAGCTATGAGCTATCGTGCTGCGATCATTCATCTTCAGATGCCAGTTTTCTTCGATCGACTTGTAACTACCTCGAAACATGAAATAAGGGAGAACTGTCTTCAACTATTTTCATTGGAATTTTGCTTCGAAACTTTGCTTTAAAAATGTATACTTTCTACCTATGGCACAATCTGTAGAAACTGTTATTTCATGGTTTTATGAGGAAGAGTTTTGAAAGCTTAGAATAACAAATTAATGGCTGTATTAATAAATGATGCCACTGCTCTTTAAATTAAACACGAGCAAAAACTCTCTACAACTCGCGATGTTTAACAAAACAAATTCGGATATTTTCCAGAATAGAAAAATATCCGAATTTGCTGACAGTCCTGCAGATTCTGGCATTGTATGGATTTTTTTCTTCAAATTGGGGATGACTCTGTCCTAGTCACAGCTGTCCAAATATTTTTGTGTAAATGTTGAAGTTTTAACACCAATTTTGAGCATCAGTCATGATATTAGCTTGTGACGTTTTCTATGGATGCATGTAAAGATGCGTTCGTATTGTGGCACCTCCAGCATTATAATTATGTGCTTAGTAAGACCATGAACAAACTCTGTAATGTGTACATAAAATATACGTTAAAAAAATAGGATTAACAATTTAGCCGTCACGTTTGCCGTAACGGAAGCAAACATGCACAACGCACACACGCACACCAGCCCACACTCACACACGCCCACACCATAGGCCCACAGACACACATACACATGCGCGCACACACACACACACACACACGCACACATCATCATCGTTGTCCTATAGGTCATGGCTGACCCGTTGTGACCCACAAGAAAACGGTTAAAAATCAAATCAGCTACAATTCAAGTTAAGTAAATGACATATGACTTTATTAAAGTCATGTTATTCAGAAACTCGATACATTATTCGCTTAATAAATAAAGAACTTTCCCTCAGTGATCTAGTTGATGAGATAAGGATCTTATAAACTTTTGTACTTAATCGTTAATAATCCCCGCTCAGTGAGTTAGTGACATGATATTGAGTTACCCTAATCATTTCAAAAGCATGTATTGTCATGACTGCAGCATACCAAGCATTTTCCTTATCAGATACCCGTCTCCTTGTGGTCATGCTTCACAAAAACTCGCCCCCTATTTTAATTCCATTTCAATCTGCTGTCAAAGATTAATTAATCAATGAATTCTGTTTCGAAAGAAAACCGCTCTAATTGATTCCTTCACTTTTATAACTATCAAAGCTTCATCTCTGTCCTTCGTTTTGGGGGGGTTAGTCCTTCTTCTCCTTAATTGCTCCATTCAGTGCGTCAGATCGCATCATTTTACATACCGGTTCCTTAAAGACAGCATATCAAACCACTTTGTATACTGGGGACACTGATTCCAGGGGCAGTTCAATGTTTCAACAAAGGGGGAGCTTGGGTGAAAAATCCTTTAAAATTCTTAGAATCAAGCAAGCAAAACAAAAAACAAAAAAAAATTAACAAGAAAAAGGTTTATCAGATCTTGCAGTTGCCATCGGGAAATTCAATACGGGAGGGGGGATTCTTTGTGAACCTAAGATATGCCTCATTGGTTTTAAAAAGGGGCAGGAGCGGGCCGTGCCCACTAAAATCTGCCATTGCGAGAAACCACTGTTTCATTATAAATGAGTAGACGTTCTTCTGCTAGAGGGGTATAATGTATTGCAAATTACCCACTTGGATAAATTGAGGGAACTCCGAAGTGGGTGAAATAGATCCTCCCACGGGACAACCTAAACGTTCCTCCTCCTCGGGAAGATGAAGAAGAATCGGGCACATCTGGCGGCTAAATACCAAGTTTATGAACTTCTCTGACATTCAATGGAGATCTAGCTCTACCATTAAACTATACTATCAGAGTTGACCCTGTGGTGAGCTTAATTGGAAGGAAAGTGATCCTCCCGATATTAATCGTCCTGATTAAGGGGTCAATGTAATGTGTAAATAATCCAGGCTCTACCAATACCATCCCACAAATAATTGTTTGAACGAATGGAAAAGTATCTAGATAAGTGCGTAGAAAATTCTTTATGCTTTCATGATAAATGATATGCCACTCGCTTGTTCCCACGTACAATATCGTTTCCAAAATTTCCAATTGTCACCAAAATAGCAATTTTAATAATCCAAATGTGCAGTCCTAAGAAATAACGATGATGAGAGTAATTGTTAAAGTCGTGATAAAGATAATAAAAAAGTAATAGTAAGTGACAATTTTTTCGGGCCTCTTGTATATTTGTTCCATAAAGTTCATAATGCCTTTTTAGCTCTTGACGTAGTTTCGTAAAATTGATATGTGTATGGGAATAAAAACATATTAGAAATAATGTGCATTAGTTCAGCTAAAGCCAGGTAGAATTATAAGCGTTTTTTGTGCCATGAGTGTCATTTATTTCACGGAACGATATAAATTCTTAAAAACATATGACAAAATATGATGCTAATGATAATTACAAAAGCGGGAATTGTAATGACCTTAAGATTTACCTGCACCTTATGGTGTTAGAAAAGGAAAATAGAAAATGAAATGTGGAAAGAACGTCGTAAAAATACAAATTATAAATGACTTTGCTTCGTGTGAGCCATATGCGATATAGTTGAATGCTGTCACAAGCGCTGCAGAGCATTACATCAACGCTATCATTTCAACGGTCCAAATAAAACAAAATAAAAAATTGTACCTTTTGAAAAAGAAATGAGGAGGAACTTGTAATCAAATTAACCTTTCAGTTCGGCCAGTGTAATCTCATTAACATGTTATTAACAACATCAACAACAACAGAAGCAGCAGTAGTATTCCAAAACCTGTAATCGCCTTCCAATCTTTTATTCGAGTACTCTAATTTCTTTCAGGGATACAAGTCATATTCAATCTTGGTGCCATTGTTTGTTAAATATACTAGATAGGGTTATTCTTTACTCTATAGTGTCGTTCTTTTTTAAGCATCTGACTATAACAAAAACTGCTATAAATTTGCTGTCATAGCAAATTCATGGACTTTTTGTAAGAAGAAGAACATAAAAAGCTAATGAAAGAAAAAAAACCCCGAATGGCGGAATCTGCTTTGTTCCTGTAATCACTCAAATACAGCCATTCACAAAATACACAGGGTAATGATTGGAACAAACGAGTATCATAAGTCCTCCAAGGGAAAAACAAATTGTAGTGTAGTATACGACTGCTCATCATTGACAGTTGACTTTTAACTCTGTTTATTTATAAACTAACTTAGGTAGACGAATTGCTCTACTAATTGGCAGTCATAAAAGGCGCGACCCATGGGTCCTGGATCAACAGCACAAGAGACAAAGATGAATAAGCAACATCAGCTCACACTTGATAAAAAAGAAAAGATTTAAACGAAACGAATACCCTTTCTCGGACTTTAGACGTGAAATAAGAATGGACCAAGTCATTGATTGTGTTACAGGCCTATATTTAGTTGGCGTAGACAATTATGGAAACGATATGATTGAGTTGCTTTTCAAGGAGCTGATCTGTGAAACTGACCGCTTATTTCATTGAGCAAAAGTACAAATAGAACGATGCAATTACTGCAAGACAAGAATCTCACGAAAAAATGAAATGTTACACCGCGGCCCATTACACGAAGCAGACATCAATATTGTCCAATTCTTATCAACGCACCTGTGGCGAAGACCATGGGTTGACACGTCATTAGGGTACCCCCTCCCTATGGAATGAGGGAAATGAAAAGGAAAGAAAAGAAAAGAAAAAGTATAACGAGAGAAAAAGTGTAGAGGTGCAGACGGGATAAGGAGAAGATTATTCGACCCGATCTCATAACCCCGGATCGGTGGCTTTACTCGACTGTTCGCTTTGCTCCCTCGCATTTCATTTACGTAGTAAGACTCATGCTCCCCATGACTCCAGTGTCGCCTCAATTATGACTAACGGTACGCCAACGCCCATTCTACACCTTCGCCGTTTTAACATCATCCCTACACCCCCCTTCCAACTAACACACCACCCCCGCCACACAAGGACAAGCGAAGGTATCTCGCCCGTCACATTACTTTCAATCAATCCTGATTGGCTTAACGTCAAATGACGTAATCGATTCTAGTTCAATTCGCGCTAGTCATTTCGCCTAATCTATACGGGTTATCGATTTACACACGGCCAGAGCAGACGACCCATCGTGTCTTGCCTCGGGGGAGAAGCGTCAAGCTCCGGGTCTATCACGTGACTCTGCAATACCTTCAGCCCTAATTTCAACAAGACGTCTTCCGGATGCTGCGTGTTCCCGCTGGTCTGAAAGAAGTACGTGTTAATCCTCTTTCATACAGCAGTAACCAGAATAGATCATTGCTAAAAATACATAGTGAACATCATTCAGGGAAACATGGTTATTTGATAAAGTAAACACGAAACGGTGGGTAGGATCGAAGCCACAGAACGTGATACATCCGACTCTTCTCCATAGCTTGAATACATCATCTAACATGTAATCATGCTTTCAAATCGACGCACGCACGAAATCCAATATTTTTGTGGTAAACCAAAGAACAGTTAATATAGGTTATATTGATTTCCACAAACACGTTACGTGGTTCTCTAGTAACGAAATACTCAAAACAGAGCCGTTGAAAGATTTTAAATGATTTACTACGCTCCATCAGATTTTGGGGTATTTATTTGTACTTTACGAGAACTTTAAGTGCTACATTTATTCACATTTTATTATTCACATATTTGGTACATTATGGACTCACCAAATGTACATTGCACACGACGTGTTTTGCCGATTGCTTTTTTAACCTACGCTAAGCAAAGCATATTAGGAATTTAGTGCATGAGCCGGTGATTTAATACATTGTATGTACTTTTCATTTTGCTTTCACCTTTTGTACGATATCTCACTCTGCCTTAACGCGTCAATAACCGTGCCAATCGCTGAAATAGACCAAAGTCAAGAAAAAAAATGACTCCTCGCGTGAACCAAGCATTAGAAGTAAAAAATAAAAAAAGCGAAGGCGCTTGTAGTACACAAGGCAGTGTTTGCCATTTTCATTTTGCGTTCGCTTTGAGTAATGTCACTCTCAAATGGCGCATCAAAGACCGCGCCTTTAGCCGACGCAGAGCTACGTCAACAATGACGCCTGATGCAAAAGGAGAAAGCGCGATGGCTCAGTGGTAGAGCAGTGGTACCGTTACAGAGAAAGCCCGTGTTCGGAACTAATTCGATTCGCCAAGGCCTTTTGATAAGGCATTAATCCTCATTACCATGTTTCTCGGTGAGGATTTATAGCCGTCGGTCCCCTGGTTGCTTACCTACAAGCATACACAAGATTTCTTACCAATCAGGTCAAACAAACCAAACCAAAATATGAAAGTAACAAATTCAAAACCTGACCAAATAATTCAGCTTGTATATATCCTTGAACGCAAGGTCATGAGTCTAATATCAAGTACCCAAAATGTGGAAAGGAACAGAGACGTACGGTAGTATAACTGGTTTAGGCGAAAATCAATAAATTCGATAATTGCATTTGCTTAATAAATTGGATAGTTTATGCCATTACGGAAATCAATTTTTACTTTCTACCTCTACTCAATGATGAGTTCCACCGAAGTTCTATGTTGATGTTGCATTCACACAATCTACTATGCCATAATTATGTTTTAGGTGGTAAAACAATCATAAAATGGACCTCGATTTTATGGTATTTTATAAGAACCCTTGCAATTACTAGGTCATAAATTCTGAATTACTACTGCGCTTTTTGAACACAAAACACTTGCCAAAATAGAACATGTAAACATAATTTTGTTTTGACTATTTTTTTTTACTATTTGTATTATTATTTAGTAAGAATATTATTATATAGGCTCCGAATCTAGAAACCCGAGTGTTGATGTATATGGCATGAGGAAAGAAGGCTTATTAATCCAACAATATCAGTGTTTATGTTTGGCTTATTTGAGGGGAGTTTAGGAATTATGTGGGTAACCATGATTTGCTAATAGAAAGTTGAAGCGAGAGAAAGGGACAAGAAAAATTAGGTCAAAACGCATTACACTAAGGAATTAAAAAGGGAGAAAATATGGTCGGTTCATTTTCTTTTAGCTTGGAGTCAGCATTATAAAAGGGAGATGGGAAAGAATCAAGCCAAGATATGGTGACATTTTGCCGGCGAAAAAAAACCCAGCAAGCTTGCAAATGTGTCCCGACCCATAGGCAGATACTTGACTCGAGTTTACGGTGTAAATGAATAACGTGGAGAGCGCCCATTTTCGGATGACGGATGACTACCACTAATGGTATGATAAGAATCAAATGCTTTCTGGCTAGATACTTTACGACATCTTTCCCGCGTTTCGAAGACGATTCATTTTAAAGAGGAGTAGATCATTGACGGGGGCTCTAATAGTGAGAGATTTATAAATTTAAAAAAAGATCACCAAAATCGGCTTTTCATTTAACTTGTATCGGTATTATTCGTCGGGCGTAGAACGAGCGTTATCACTTACACTCTTAAATTGAAAATTGATTTATTAAATTAAAAGATAAAAAAGGGTGTGTATAGTGTGTGCGTATTATATATCATATAGGTGAATGCGCTTTCATAAACGAGTAATGTTAAAAAGCGCCATGCACTGTTTTTTTTAAACGTTTTCTTAAAACAGAGAATGTTTTAAAACCAATAAATCGAAGCAGAGATCATCATACTTCTTTTGATAGTACAAATACGTTTCTATAAGTAGGCCTAATTTTGTTTTGTCACAAAAAGTGACATCTCACCTTAGTTCGATTAACAGTTTTCACAAATAATTGAAACATGAAGAATATATTGGCCATTTCTTTATCGATTTCTGTTTAATTCTTGATTATTCTTTACCCGAAATCTGACTATTAAGCCTTTTCATAGATCGGTACAAAGCTACCCAGAAAGAGGTGTGCCTAATTATAAGTACAAACTTAACCACATACCGGTATTTAAAATAGTGTATTAACTGTAAAATAATAATACCAATAAAATGAAAATAAGATGAGTATTATTCACAGTATGTAAGGTGTATTGAGAACATCGGTAAGAGTCTTTAGCTGTACTGGTTGGAGGTGGAAAACGAACTCGTATAGGAAAGACTGATAACGTTATGATGGAATCTGATGATGACTAAAGTGAAGAGTTATTATCAGAACAGGTAACACAATCGTGTAGACGCTTAGGTACAAGGGTAAGAAATAATATAGCACGAAAACTATGGAAGAATAATATAGCACGAAAACTATGAAGAATCTTCTAGAAAATTTAAGGAATATTAATCAGTTGGATCAATTTATGTCCGAGCTGAAACAATAACTGTTCTTGAATATGATTGTAATCTAAGTTTTTATGACACTAATACAGTGATGTTCTAACACGCATAGAGACCATGATGGTAGTATGCGTTTATTATATAGTTGTATATAATTACGTGTACACCATATATTTGAAATAAAATGCATTATGTATTGTACTAATAACATTGTTCGCTCGAGGCGAAAAAGCCAAAACACTTAGTACGGCAATAGATTGAGTCCCGTATTTGCAAGTCCATTATTGTCCGTAACAAAAATTCAATGCTTTAAAATAAAGAAATATCGTGATTAAAACGGGAATGTTAACAAACTAATGAGTGATGTGACAATTAAACTAAGTAATATAAGAAAATAACCGCGAAAATGAAAGTGATAGTATGGATTTTTTTTTGTTTACATTATAATCTGTAGTAGACTTATTCAGTTAATCTTTTTTTTTCCACGTAGTGTTTCCCTACGCCATCCTAAAATATCCTAAATGTATATTACGAGGCGACATGGATAAACAAAAAATTAAGGAATTCGAGAAGTAAACCCTGAAGCAGATGCAATTGAGGTAAAGATGAATGCTAAACTATAACATCAAAATAAATATGAGAGCAGAGAGCGCGTGTGGGTGCACTGTTAAAAATTTCACTGTAGAAATTACAGTAAATTACTGGCAACTTTGTTGCACAGTAAATTACTGTAACTTTGACATTACAGTAACTTCCTGTAAGTTTTTCAACAGTAACTTGCTGTAAGACATTAAAATACTGTAAGCTTACTGTAAAGAAATTTTCATGTATAAGGTTACAGTATTTATTGTAAGTTCTTCTTACAGTTAATTAATGTAATTTTATTCACAGTAATTTAAATGTATTTACAGTTATGTACTGTAAGTTTTCTCTACAGTAAATTAATGTTATTTCTCTCATTTACATTAAGTTAATGTTATAAGTACAGCTTTTCTACTGTGACTTTAGCAGTATCATCCTGTTAATTTTGTATCTATTTCTCTCATTTACATTAAGTTAATGTAATAAGTACAGTATTCTACTGTGACATTAGCAGTATCATCCTGTTATTTTGTTATCTATTTCTCTCATTTACATTAAGTTAATGTATTAAGTACAGTATTCTACTGTGACATTAGCAGTATCATCCTGTTATTTTTTTTAATCTATTTCTCTCATTTACATTAAGTTAATGTAATAAGTACAGTATTCTAACTTGACATTAGCAGCATCATCCTGTTAATTTGAGGAAAAAACAAGCTTTCTGAACACAAAAATCATTATTTAAGTCTTTATTGGGTAATCAACGCTCCATAAAACAAGTTTCTCAAATAGTGTAACATTATGAAAATGCTTGCAAAGAAACTATCAAGTAAAACATTAAAACAAGTAAAACCACTAAAAACTGCAAAAGTTCAAGTACTCAAGAATCTACAGACCCATAGTCATCCTTCCAGTATCTCAAAAATTCTTGAAAAAATTGTTTAGATTATACCAATTCTGAAATACACATAACTTGCTTAATCCCAACCAATATGGCTTTAAAAAAAATCATTCACCCGACCTAGCATTAATTTAATTATACGACAGAATAACACATGCAATTGTGCAGACATAGCGGCTTTAAGGCATTGATATGCTAAATCACAACGTATGGCTTAGGGGCACTGCACTTTCTTGGGTCAAAAATTATTTGTCGAACAGACAACAATATGTTCACTTTAAAATTCTGAATTGTAAAAAACTATTGTAAAGAATTATCTTCAATTGTAAACAAGACATATTTTATACACTTTTATCTTCCTTTAAAGCCACTATTAAACGACAACTACTATCAGAATACAATCAATGAAAAGTCTCCATATACCTGGCAGAATCAAGGAAAACTCTCTATACCTGGTAGTGGTAGAATCTCTCCAAAAGACATTACTCACTTTATTTTTGTTTAATTTATCTTTTGAACTAATACCCCATTTAATTTGAGTTGCTCTGTTATATTAAACTTGTAATCTTTAATACGTGTTTCATATTCTTCTGTATTTTTGTCTCATTTACATGCCAATTCTGCACAGAAACTTGTTTCAACTTCATGAGCTGTCATTCAATTGATTGATTGATTGATTTATTGACGGTAAAAGCCCTATTCAGCTACTCGGCTGGTTTACAAAGGGGCTGTGCAAAATAACAAAAACCGTAAAACATACTTGACAATAAGAAAATATACATGATATACAGAAATTAATGAAATAGAATTACCAATGTGCACAATGAACAAAGAAAATAGAAAATATGATCAATTTGTGTACATGTAAAATGAAAACATAAAATTATGAAATTCGTTTAGCTACAATATTGCTACGTATTAAATATGATAAAAAAACATATTACCATATAACGTAACATATATCGTAATAAAATATAAGTTACTTAAAAAAAATATATTATTATATAACTTGAAATATGTCGAAATAAAATATAGGTTACTTAAATATAGGCCTAATATTTGGCAAATTCATTTATTTCATGACTTATTAAATTTATTAAAATAAAGGTGTATTGCATGTACAGACTAAAATATATGAAAATTCACTAAGGTAAAATAATGCTAAATTGCAAGTAATGTAAAACATATTTTGGAAAACAGTAAGTAAACAATCAAGCAATGCTTATGATGACAAGGCTGCACACATGCCAGGCTCACAGAATACATGTGCTAATGCTTTGTCTAGGAAGTTCAATGACCGCTAGACACAATTTATTAAAAAAGTTTGGGCTCCCTGTAGTTGGTCTCTTTGCATCAAGGCTAAACACACGGCTTCCTTAATACCACGAAGTCACGTGACTTTTTTAACCTCCCTCACTAACAAAATATTTGATTTCAAATTTCAATTTTCACTTGTGATGTTTCATATTAAGTTCAATTGAAATGCATATTAAAGGTACATGATCCCTTTTGCAAGCATAACATTTGCAAATGTCTAAAAAGGGCAAAAAGACACAAATAAAATTTTAAGAAAGTGTGTGAAAGTAAAGGGTTCAGATACTCAATGTAAGTGGGATTTTTTTTTATTGATAATTTTGAAATTGATGTAGTATGTAGGCGCCCCTGTAATTTGTTCTGAATGTTAGTCTGTACTAAGATACACTTCTTATAATTATACAGAACATGTTATAAATTTTGCAAGAAATGACATTTCCAGTATATATATCTTAAGGCGTATTCAGACTGACTGGAAGTTCGAGAATACCAGGTATTCTGTGATCGGAAATTTACCCTGATCTATCCCCATCAGTAAAGTACCTAGAGGAAAACCCCTTTTTTCCAGAACAACAGACATGTTGCGATATAAAAAGTACCCCTATATGAGTGGATTCCATGGCCCATGACAAATCTCACTAGGATGGACTACTTTTCGAACGACTGCACGAGGGTCATCCACGGATGGCATAAAGTTGCCCCTTATTAATGAAACCACTGGAAATCCGCTAATTTGCGAATAAATGATATCACCTTCTGGCTACATTGTTGTCCATGAGACTTTGATCCAGCGTCTGGATTGATGCCAATCAAGCAACTGTTGGAAAGAAAACGTATGAAAATAATTGATTTCACGCCTTTTCTTTACTTTTGTGACAGTGTGTTTTCTTCTAATGTTACACAAGAGCAGTTAAATCAATTGTTCTATTTTATCATGTTTGATGTAGATGTCTATACCCAAAAAAAATGGACTTGTTATAAAAGGCCGGGTAAGTTGAGGGTAAGTCTCGGGTAAATTCAGTGCGCATGCATGTCTGATGTTAGCAAGCCAATTCTTCCTATGGTGTCTTTCAACAAATAATGATAATAAAACCCACATTTATACACTAATGTGTACACAGCGGGCCAGGGCCATGACAAGCTTTATGTGCACGCGTGCATATTTTGGACATGCATACATCATCTGCTGTCCACCATCAGTACTGGCCATGTAATTGGAACCGGACTCCAAAGAATATTGCGCATTCTTATATTTATTTTTCACCCAGATGCATTCTGTAGTGTACTTCTCTGTAGTGTTGTCTAGTGCGTAGCTCAGCTCAACTCAGCCGAGATCTGTATCTGTCTCCACTCAACTCTCTGGCCCCCGGGCCATGGCAGCGCTCTGATCTGGACAGCACAGTGCATGCATGCAGTGCCTGCCAGTAAGTGTGCCGAGCCGCCCTTCGTGGCACAAGTTACATTATGTTTTTGAAAGACACCAAAGGAAAAATTCGCAAGCTACTGTAGTTTCAGTCATGCACGCGAATTTACCAGAAACTTACTCGCCACTTATCCGACCTTTTATAACAAGCCAAGGAATGTAACAATCCAGCATTAAATATTACTTTTTGAAATATAACACAAAAAAGTGTTTTTCCAGAATCTGTCCCTATTCAACCCCCTCCCTAAGTCCCTATTCATCCCATATTATGGTATCGATTCTGAACAGCAACTACAACAATTCTTAACCCCTTCAAAAGGACCATCTAGAGAACATTAAGCTGAAATTTTGCAACAAGATCATGCATGTCTTTTCTGAAAATGTTCAGGCGAACATACACATAAGATTAGCCAAATTATTGTAAGGATATATGTAATGGATGAATGCGACTGTATCACAAATTCATGAAGGTACTTCTGCATATTCTTGCTTATAATAGACAGGTTTACTAACATATTCAAATTTTATGCTTTACTGCTTACTTCTATCACAAAGGTTGTTCATGACAACCAGAAAGCTTGCCCAAGATTTACCTAATTTTCAGATACAGATTTACTGAATAATCTGTACCTGACCAATGCAAGTGGAAGAAGCATATATAAATTTGACTACATTAGTTAACCAGTTAGTTCACCATGCAATTACCGCTGAATGAACTCCAATGTCGTCGATGCATTTGACTGATATTGCAGATTGAGATTGTAGTACGTGCACAGCAAATAGGCTACTCCACATATCACACCATCTGCTTGTGTTGACTTCCGATGACTTTCTTTTCGACGACCACCATCCACTTTGCTGTAGTGTCATCCCCTACACACACAAAAGAGAAATTTACAAGTCGCTTTTGAATGTGTATGTGTGCATGTGAATGTTTGTGTATCTTTGTGGTAATTTTCTGACTTTGATGAAAAAAGGCAGTGGAATTTCTCCCTCTAAATCCTTGAAGGGTGGTGACCATATACATCAATAATGATAAAGTCCTATCTGAGCACGAGCAAGGGCAAATTATGAGAAAAGAGACAAGCTTGATCACCATACTTTGTAGACCAAGCTTGATATAAATTTCAAGACCTTTGCATGGCGATTACAATGCATGACCTTCAACGCAGGAAACTTATACATGTGAGCAATTTATTAAAGATGTGTGTTTGGAAATCAAACTGCACCTTGGATGACGAGATATGGCGATTCAGAGTGGTCACGAGTCTCCTCCTCAATCTCCTCAGGAGTAGCAGTCACCTAAAAATATAGACAAAAAAGTAAGAACATTTATATCAAGCGATGATAATCATCACATAGGCGTTTCACCTCAAATTATTTAATTTTGACATATATATCCCTGTCTATCTTCAGGTTTCAAAATGATTATGCAATGTCCTCTCAGATTTGATATTAAAAGCATCAGGTGTTAAGCACAAACATTAATGGTTTCATAATAAATGGTGTGAGAAATTAAAGTAATTTTAGTAACATTTAAATTCAGCGACTTCTCCATTCAGTTCATTAAAGGGGTCGAGGTTTCTTTACAAATTTTGGGAAGTTTATTGAATGCAGAAAAAATTCAACAAAAGACAAAACATTTGTGCAAATTCGATTATCCAGTGTAGAGCTATGATTTTCCAAAGTTTAAGTTCGTAACCATTAAAATCCTATGGCATGAATGGACCCAGGTTTTCTCAAATTAACAACTCTACCAGAATCTGTGATGTCACAATAGAGCATCTCCACATACATGTAGGCCCTGTACACTACATACCAAAAACATAAGTATACATGTACGTGTTTGTTACTAAGTTAATATTAGGACGTTATTTATTCTGCATGCTTTCATGAAAGGTCAAGGTCACACAAATAACTGATCTCTCAGGGTAAGGAAATTAGTGAAATTTATGTACTCTACCCATATTGAGAGTTGTTCTGGGTTTATATTAATTATACACATTTAGAAACAGAGTTGCCTAGTTAATGGCCCGTTAGAATTAATGGTGTCACAGTAACTCTCCACAGGATGGTGCGATTGTGCTCAAACTCATGTCATTTTGTTTGTTTCATTATTCTGCATGTGCTGAGCTCTCACAACTTTGTAAGTAAATTTTCCCTTTAAGATTTATAAAGTACAGTAAGTTACAAAATAATACTGAAATGCAACATTTGAAATCTTACATCTCCATTCAGGATAAGCGAGTCTTCTTTTTCTTTGAAGTAGCTCATCATCCCCTTAATAACTGCACCAGCAACAGTGTGCATATCGACAGCGTCCTTTTCAGCCACGACCTGATGAATAAGTGGCCGAACTTTGTTGTGATCTTCCCACTTCTCCTTTGCAAGCGGAGAATAGTTAGCCCCTTCTCTTGAAGTGACTTTAGCAGTGATGTGGCGATATCGATACCTGTTAGAGTTTTGAAGTGCTTCTGGAAGAACTCTGGAACAAATAAATAAGGCCACTGCTCTTTTAGCTCACTAACTGGAAGTGGAGCTCCATTTATCATTTTCTCTGCAGGTAATAAGTGTGATCCATCAAAATGTCAATTTCACCTGTAGACGATTCTTCTGGGCCTCTTTGCGTGTAAATGTCTTTCAGCGACTCTTTTTTTTCACCGAGAGACTCCAACGTTTCTCCCTTTGGAAGAGAGGGTTGCCATTTGATGCATCCGTATACGTCCGTAGGTTTAGTGACTTTGTTGCTTCCTTCTTTTGGCTTTCTACTGGTCCTATGCCGAGTCAGTGTGTTGTTCCTATTTACATGCTCTACACGCGTTTTCATTTGGGCAAGAAGGGAATAATGACCGGAACCAAGCTTGCTTCTGTCTTCATTCATGTCACAAAAGCTCTGTGGCCATTCGCACAATTCTCCTGGCAACAATATCACATTTGGATCTTATCGGATTATGGTCATGTTTCATCATCAAACTTACAAAACCTCGAATTGCATTGCTCCTTTCAGTAGGCGAAAGACGCTCTCCAGCCTCGAGTTTAACTGCAATATGATCCGGCATGTCTATTCCGCTGATATCAATTGTTTCTGGCCAGTTACTTGTGGTTGTACCATGCCTTTTGCTACCTGATGGCGATGCATCTCCAATGCTGCGAGATTGCGTAGTAACTGTATCTGGATTGATTTCTAGAAAATAAAGTAAATATTTTGTACAGAAGAATATTAGAATGCATCAAAACTCGTTTATAAATATGGAACAACAGAGAAATGTTTCTGCCCCAGCCCGCTTAAAATTACTAGAATACTGAAATTTATGAAACACCAGGCGAGAATTTGTTGTGTCTGTGTCATTGTGCCGTGGCAAGGCTCTAAAGTTAGCATAATAGTTGGTAACAAAGCAAAATTGTATAATTTTTACACCATATACTTTATCACTTTTATACCCCTAAGATAATTTTGAAGATTGCCATGGATAAAGTTCTGTGTGCCAGTGAAATGATTTATCATCATTATCATTATGAAAGAAATAAGCTTTTAAGGTCTAAATTATACATGTAGGCTGAAAGAAGAACCATATGAAGCTGCTTGAAGTAAAACTGACACATACATCTAATTTTAGTGATATACAGAGCAGAAATGTTCTCTTTTTTATGTCATACATGTACCAAATGGAAGAGAGGGAAAAAACATATTCGATGGAAATGTTCTTTTTGTATACACTTTTTAATTTACATGTAAGCGACATACCGGTCTCTTTCCAGGTACAAAGGAGCCTACGGCAATGGATCGGCTTTATCAGATCTACAATATCATCTTCCTGTACAAACTGGAGATCATCCCTGGTGTCAACCCCCTTGGAGCGTAGTCTTTCTAGAATAGCATCCAGCAGTGGCTCTGATAACATTGGTAGCACAGACTTGACTTCCTTCCTTATGTTTTCCATGATCCCTTTCGAAGATGTGCAAAAGTGTCTGCAATCATCCAACAATCAAACATTTATTAAAGGTATATGTACATGAACATGTTTTGATGACATGTAGAAGTAGGCTCTATGTAAATATTTAGAATATCTTCTCAAATACACATATTTGACGAGTGAGCTGCATACTAGCTGGTAGAGTTGCTTGTAAAATGTTATTCATCTACAACAGCATGGTGTAATGGTATTAAGCAACATCCAAAAGCACTATACATTGGCAATGGGTAGAAGTCTAATAATTTCTCTACAGCCACACATCTGAATTCTCGGTCACTGTCGCTACCAGGATTGTCAACAAGATCATAAACGCCCAAGTCTATTAGGCGCACTGCATTATGCACCTGTGTAACAAAGTACAGGGAATCCATATGAATTAAAGCAAGTTCAATTTGACCAACAACAAGTTCATCTTCAGATCGACCAAGAACAACAAACATGCCCTTTTTGTAGGTTGTGCCTTTATATGTTACCCTGTGTGCTACATGTACATCCATCTCTTTGCTGTAGAAACAACAATTTGAGATACAAGTCTTTATCTTCTCATGACATGCATTTGCTGCAAATGGCAAACTCTTCTCTACTATCAAAGTGGGAGGGAACAAGAAACCTGCACCAAGGTAAGCCTGTAATAGCTGATGCTTGTGAGCAAGTGTCTTGCACACATTCTTGAAATTCTGAAGTTTCCTGCAACATTGTTTAAAGAAAGTGTGCTTGCTTTCAAACCGTAGCGTCCAAAGACGAATCAACGGTCCAAACTGAGATATGAGCCATGGGTAATGCAAAACGAAGTGGTGCTTTGGTTTCAGCGAGTATTCTGGAAATATATCACACACATCGCTGATGTATTCTTCAATAAGAACCTGGAGATAAGCTATTTGGTTAGTAGATATTACTGATGCACATATCAGCTCAACAATTTCTCGAAGTTTCAAACAAAGCTGCCATACGTTGTCTTCTACAGGATTCTTTATTCTGTTGCCAACTATCACAGGAAGTAATCTCAACAGGCACCAGTTCTGGACTGCATGACCTCCTAACTTTTTTCCATTCACATTTACTGTGCAAGGTTTGTTGTTGACATCACTTCCAAGATAAGTGAACTGAGTTATTGACCTGTTCAGTTGTTCATAGGTGAAGTATTTCTTCACCTTGACAAGGTTACAGATGAACAATGACAAGTCTACAGAAACAATTCCTTGAAAGATCGTGACCCAGGCAAGGTGGTAAACCTGGCTTGCAGACATGAAAGTTTGTCACTTTATTGAAAATGGAATCAAACTTGACACCGTCAATCACATTTTCGTCAGTATTGGTAGGATGTAGTGCTTGTTTATAGTTCTCCTCTGTTCTGATACTACCTGTTGCAAGTGGGTTCTCTCGAAAAGAGTCCCTCCGAATAATGCAATAGCGACAAAAAAAATGGCTTGTGCTAAAGTTCTCGGTAAAACCTCCAATGTTATGAGACCCCAAATTGTCTCCTGCGATTGCGAGTAGTGTACCTTTAACACATGTTTCGTCATCCAGAATAATACCACTATCTTCTAATGACTGAAGGTCACTGATGAGACGACTAAAAACAGCGCTGGCTCCAAATTCCTTATAATCCTGTTCGTTGCAGAGCAACACCAATTGCATATGATCAATGTTTGATCTATTGTAGGGCTGTATATCAGCGAGGGTAGCATACACAGCTAGAATTTTATGTTTTTTCCCACTGCCTAGTGGATTTACTACTTGAAAGAATCTTGGTACAATATGAGTGTTACTGCTGAGTTTTTATGCAAAGGCTCATCTTTTGGGAATGCTCTGCCATCATAAACATCACGTAGAATGGTCCTTTGTAAAGCAGGTTGAGCTTTATGAGTCTCTTTGTAATCTTTGATAAATGAGTTCTGCTTGAATAATGCTCTTAGTGTGTCTTGAATTTTAATGTATTGGCAAAATCGCTGTTTGCCAAACTGATCTTCTCCTAAATATATCTCAGTTGGGGAAACATAATCAAAAACTGCTTTAAAATGTGATTTTCTTGTAGACTCTGATCGAAATTCTTTACAATTTGAAGCACTGAACAAATCCTCAGATTTAAATAAAGTTAAAACGTTGGTAACCTCATCATCGGTAATTCCTATTCCTTCAAGTTTCTTTTTAATTTTGGTATCAAATTTTGTTGGCTTAATGCATGAATATCCTGAACTGTGTCAATTATTTCCTGAATTGTAGAGTTGGGCAGTAGTAATTTTGCCTCCAACTTCAGATAAAACAAGGATAAGCTGTGTTTGAATGAGTCAGCGGATACATCTACTTCATCATCTGTCACACTTTCCTCGTCACTTGAGTGCAGTCTTCCAGGAAACTCCTGATTATTTTCTTGGGCGGATTCAGTTAACACAGTACCAGTTTCACTTGAAGTTGAGTCTAACTGAATCTGGTCTAACTTATTGTGAACTCTTGATATATGTGACGCAAAAGACGACCTCACTGAAAAACGTTTTTTGCAATTGGCAAAAGGACAGCGTATTTCAACTCCGTGTTTGATATGAACTCTAAGATGAGAAAGTATGTCATGGATTTCCTCACATTTTACAGCACAGAGTGGACAATTCCAGGTAGAAACGCAGAAAAACTGGGCATCTTTTTTTCTTGAAAATGGTTGATGATCCCTATGCACATGGGTTTTGAAGGATGAATAATTTCTGAATGTTCGATTGCAGCCAGGAACACCACACGGGAAATCGAAATTCACCACATTTCTATGGACTGAAAAGTGTTCAGAAAACCGCTTCAATGATCCAGAAGAATGATTACATAGCTTACAAACGTACATGGGTATATGATGTCCATGTAGAGCATCCGTCTGATTAGTGTTTCAGCATGCACACTGTGTGACTTCAGCAGTAATCCATGGCATACTGCAAGAAAGAAGAGCGGAAAACAATACCTTTAATATGCATACGTACACATAACTTTTTATGTACAGCATTGACAGATTAAAAGTTATTTAAATGATAAATGAATAATAAAAAAAAAGATAAAGGACAAAAATACAAAAGAAAATCGAAAGAAAAACATAAATTCATCAAATATAACCAGTTGTCACGAGCCTCCTGATGATGACTGTATGCGAAACCTTCAGCAAAAAACATTTGATTTCACGGCTATGAATGTTACTACATAAGTGAAATTAACATTCATTTGCGGTAAATGAAACTACAATAGATTTCTGTAAAACAAATTTACAATCCTTAAAGACAAAAATTACTGTAATTTACTGTTAGTATTTGAAGAACCTACGGTAACAGCAATTTACTGTAAGAAATGCAGTGATTTACTGTAGGAAAGTTTACAGGCAGATACTTTGAGTAAAAATTGATGGTAACTTACTGTAGATATAACCTACAGTTACTGTAAATTAAAATTACAGTGAATTACAGTAGACAAGTACTCAAAATTAATATGAAATAAAATTACTGTAATTTACTGTAAACTAGCAGTAAGTTACTGTAAATTACAGTAATTTTACAGTAATTACTCAGTAATTTTACAGTAACTTACTGCCAGTTACGGAATGGCCTATTTGGTTGCTATGACAACGCTGCGACCTTCAAAAAAGTAAATTACAGTAATTTTACAGTAAATTACAGTAATTTTAAAGTAACTTACTGTAAATTACTAAGTAACAGTAAAATACTAAGTAATTTTACAGTAACTTACTGTAATTTTATTTCATATTTTAACTTTTAAGTAAAATTACACTATGCAGCAGGATTGCCAGTACTTTGCTGTAATTTCTTCAGTAACGTGCTGTAGACTACACTACATGAGCTTAGACTTGTGGGTATTCAACTGATCACGCAGTGTGCTCATGATGGACTGATGCTGTAGTCGATCGTAGTGTGTGCGGTGTCCTATAAGTTATAAGTCTTGATGGTCTTGACGTTAGACATTTCCAATTTAACGTGAGCATGCATATCCATGTGCAATGGCATCGCATTGACAGTGACACTGTACGCTGGTACTGCAGTACAGTGTCATGTGCTGCACTAACACTACCGACTCTGTCCCACACACCACAGCACAGCACGTACAGTACACATATACCGTAGACGGAACAATTACAAACACAATCCCTATACTTTCCACAGTCTGACAATTCTTCACTTCAGCGGGATACAAATCAAATCATGACTCTGATAATTGGCAATCTGTAACTTACCTCGGATCCCCTTGGAATTGACTTATTGGTCATCAATATCCCAGCTCGAGGATCAGGACCAGGAACAGAACAGATTCAGATTCGTTGCTCAGGATCAGGCCGGCCAGCTCAGCTATATATCTCAGCTCAAATCTTTGCAGAAAATTAAAAATGGCGGCGCGGCGTGGCGGGCTAGCGCGGAGCCAATCACGTGCAACGCATACGCGCATATGCAGCCGATCCGCCTAATGCGCATGTGCGCTGTATCCCACAATGCTTTTGCACGCTCCTTTACACTAGCTTACTGTAGATATTTGTTCCCATGCTCTACGACACTGATGTTTACAGCAATATACTGTACAGCAACGTACTTATACAGTTAATTATCGTAAAATCGTTATTACAACATATTACTGTTGTAAATCACAGTATTTTACTGCATGAGTTACAGCAAATTTTTACAGTGTGGGTATGAGAAAGAGTGACAGAAAGAGAGACAGAAAGAGAGAGAGAGAGAAAGAGAGATAGTGAGTTTGTGTTTGTATGTGTGCGTGCGTTTGTGTGCGTGTGTGTGTGTGTGTGTATGTGTGTGACAGAGACAAAACGAATTTTTAACATTTGAACGGGAGGAAAATATATAAAATTTGTCTCATTTTTAATTTTGCTTACGTCCATTTTACATCATCTATGAGGTCTAATCACCAGTTTGCAATTAAATTTTGTACTGTATGTGTTTGGTCTTATGTGGTAAATTTCAGTAATAACTTCCTGGACTAATACCACATTGACAAGAGAACCAGGGGGGTGATTCACTAACTGGGAACGATATCGTTCCTAAGAGCAATTTTTTGGATTGATTTCAATCCCAGCTTAAAATCGATTCTACCTGACTGGTTCACTAAATCGCTTTTAGGCTGGGATCAATCCCAGCGTGAATAATCATGCGCGCATATGAATATACATGTGCGCGATCAATCCAACCGATCAACAGACTCAAATTTTGGTCACTGGGCATCAATCAATCGCGTAGCCGATCGACATAACGATAATTAGCTAGCTATCGTCGCTTAATTTGTCAATGACGTTCATTTCTATGTTGATTTCGTTTTAACATTAGAAGAAAGCTGAGTGAAATTTTGCATGACAAAAATATCATAAATGACTGTTTCATGTAGCAGTGTGAGGATTCATACGATTTTCTGTGGGTATAGTTTGTCTTTCTTTATGCTTGTTTCGAGTAAAATGCCGGATTTAACGTAGGGCCTAGATCTACGTAATGTATGAAGGGGTGACCAAAGTTCGCGGATATTTTTCTTTTCTTGCACATTACAAAATATCCAGATCAACATATATCATGTTCCATACGTCATAAGAATCGAAATTTATTATATAATCAGATTATATAACATTCCAAGGCTGTATTGACTTCAAACCAATGATAAGACGAGAAAATCGGAAGGCTTACCACTACCGACGTCTGTCAAAAAGTGTGACCAAAGTTCGCTCATGATATTTACTGCCCTCTTGTGGTGGGCTTTATATATGTAAACATTTCAAAAAAGTGACATAGTTCCAATCAGAAGCCGAACTTTATATTGAAACTTTGAAATATATAATAATTTCTCTCTATCATTGAAATTTTGCCCGAAAAAATACCCTTGTTAAATTTTGCAAATAAAAGACAATATTTGTCATTGTTTACGTGTCAATTACAGTGTAGTCCCTATCTGCATGTCATTTGTTTGTTTAAAACGTTTATCATGTGTCTCCTTTTTATATGTCAGCCATACATGAGTTCTCGCTCTTTTCTCTCTTTGTCTCTCCACTTTCCCTTCTAAATTTGTATTCTTACGAACCCCGTAGAACCGTAGATTCATTAAAATTCACAAACACAGATAGTACGGCGCGGAAGCAGGCGCGCAGGTTCCTTTTTTTGCGTAAGAAATTGAAATTTTATCATTATTTTTCGGAGTAAATCCCTCTAATAAACTGATTTTCATATAAAAAAACACAATTTGTTATGATAAAGAGCGTGAAAAAGCTAGCTTATTCACATTTTTATGTCGCATTTTGACCCTTGGAGTTGTCGACGATGCTCAAAGATTTCGTTGTCTTAGTCCCACACAGGCATCGCGTATCGTTCTCCTGTTTAAGCGCATTTAATGTTAGTACGCGAACTTCGGTCACACCACCATACGTAACTCGTAAGTTAGACCTACCGTCCCCATGCAGCTACTGAGCTAGCATATGTAGCAGAAAGCGGACTAACTTTAGTCTTTAGTGTTTTACATATGTTGTTGGCACTAAGTTGAGTTAGGCCTACCCTATCATAGTATAAATCAAAACGATTCGATATATCACTCTAACAGTGACTAACAATATCTATCTTCCTCTTGTTTGCTCTAATTTAGCTTCAGTTTGACAGTTTTGTCTTTGAAGTTTGACTTTGCCAGAAAGTGTAGGCTAAGCTAGACGAGAGTACTACTTTACTAGCCTAGGGCTAGGCCTAGTATTATTTAGTATTTAGTAAGAGTGATCCGGATCACTCTTAACCTTAATAGCGATTTTAATGCTAAAATCAATCCCAAATGCCTTAGTGAATCAGTTCCTAAGAGCGACATTGCTCTTAGGAGTGATATTGAGCCTAAGAGCGATTTTATCTCATTTGGGATCGATTTTAGCTGTTAGTGAATCACCCCCAGGAAACAAAACAAAAACTGATGATGAAACAAACTCGCACTAGTGGTGCAAAATAAGTAATAAGGATAATTCTCAATTCATCCTTTAATGAATAGTTAGGCGAACTGGATAGAAGATGATTGTTATTGCACAAGAGATGGGCATTGTACGAGAAGATTGCCGACCAAATATCAATTTCTGACGAAGCCTAAGGAAGCAGAAAAATGCTATCAAAGGGAGTGAGTAGGTGTGGTGTCAAAACACCATCGTCGTATAAGAGGAAAAGGGAAAGTCATATTCCTTGTGAGAACAGTGGGGCGGATCAAGGGGCGGAAGGAGGCAGGAAGACATGCTCCCTAAAAATTGCTTCGCAGCGATATCTTACACTTACCGAATTCTAACAAATTTCATCCGTGGACCAGAAACTACACTTCACCCTAACCATAAACCTCAGTATAACCCAACATATCAACCAGTTGAAACCCTAACCCTAACCTAAATTTTTGCTTTGATAAAGCACGAAGCAATTCTCATCACTACAAATATTGGAGCACCGGAATAGTGGGAAGGGGGTCCAAGGGATTTCTGTCCCATCCCGTCGCTGGTGCAATATTTAATACATAGCTGCGGCAAAGTAACATCAGTTTGAGAATGTGACAGTTCTACACTTTTCTTGTTAGAGTTCTTCTTCATTGAGGCAGGAGTTCTGATGTTGACTCTGAGAAAAACTCAAGGGACACAATCATGACCCTTGCAGATAATTATCATTGCCTTTCGACCAAGGTAGCCTGCATTGAATATTTGGAGCAGAGAGATCATTGAGCAAAAATGAAAAGGGGAATGGAGAGAGATAAAGAGAGAGAAAGGATGTGGATAAAGAGAGAGAAAGAAAGAGAGAGAGAGAGAGGGGGGGGGTGTGGATAAAGAGAGAGACAGAGTGAAAAGGGAAAGAGATATGAGAGAGAGAGGGAGAGAAAGGTGTGTGAAGAAAGAGAGGGAGAGAGAGAGAGCAAAACACACACGCATATTAAGAGAAAGCAAGCAATCAAGATAGATTTAAAGTTAAAGCGAGAAGGGGGTGAATCTATTTGTTTTGTGTTATTGCACCAGTCTGCCGTGGGACGTTCCGCCATTTCCTGTTTGACAGAGGTTTTACTGTATCAGGTTCAATCAAACTTCGCTATGAAACATGGGGCAGTTTACACTCAAAACCACTCTCTCAGGATCTCAGCTGCTCGAAGTGAGTACGTGTAAGTATATCTGTCAATCAATAGCCCATTCCAGGCTCATTTGGGGACGGAGCCTGCATATCACTATCCCTCATTTCCCAAAGTGACTTCCCGGCTGCGCAGAGAACATCACAAATGCAGAAATTTAACCGAAAAAGACAAAATCCTCCCACTGATAATCCACCGGCGAATGGGCATAGAGATCAACAAAGTAGGAATCCATGAAACCCAGCAACGTGCCTCGGTATTTGTTTCTATAGTACACGCGATGAAATCTTGATACAGTTTTCTGCGATATTTTTGCCAAAAATCGTTTATTTTTCTCACAGTAAAATGTGTACTTTAGCAACATCTCTTAAGAAAACACATTTGCCTTCTAGCATTGTTTTCATTACTGATTATTTGCGTACGTGTATGTAATTTTGAGGCACCATAACTTGCTTATGCGCGCTGTAATTCCAGTAGAACGGGAGAGATTGACACAGTAATTCGATTCTTTCTTGTCTAAATATCTGTATGGATGTTAATACAATGAGTGTCTCTTTCAACCCTTACCCCCGTCTTTCGGTCTTTCACACATTTGTTTTGCTCCAAATGAAATAAGCAAGCACAGCGGCGTCTCTTTTCTGTCTATGCATGCTTTCCTTAACCTTGAGCAATTTCGCGAAATGCAGCGTTGCAAGAGGATGCACTGTCTTAAAGTCTTTGATATACCAAAATATGTGCTGTGGCACGTCCAGATGTAGGTCTCATTTAATGTTATCCCCACAAAGTCTCATCTTGGGAAACTTACCTGTTCATGACACGAAGAGCTTTTTTTCTGCTCTTTTAAAGAATTAAAAATATACAAATATCGTTTTAATGCTAAAAGCCCTTCAACAGCATGGCAAACGTAGCATAATATAACAGTAACGTGATACCCGTTGCACAAAAATCGTCATTTCAATTTCGTAATCATTTTGTACACTTTCACTCTCACATGATGCGTCAAAGACCACGTAACTGACTGACGCCGTCCTACGTCAGAAAAATAATAATACCTCGTGTGCTACGAACTTAGCGTTCTGCCCGTTGCAAACCATTCGTCATTTCGATTGCGTTATTACACCTACGCTAATCAACCCAGTTATTCAACAAATCTGTTCCCAATGTTTCTTTTGCATTCATTTTCTTTTGTTTGATATCATACTCCCATGGTGTATAAAAGACCGCGCCAGTCGTTGACCATTAGTCCAACCTCAGCAAATGGCGCCTCGTGTGCAAACGGGTAAAGAAAAATAACAAATGCCTGATTATCCCAAAGGTTCTTGTCTAAAATCATATGCTTGTGTATGTATAATAAAAATATCTTCATAATACACTTAGAGCTTCGATCATCGAATACTCATCAAATAATATATTCCGCTATTCCCTTTTTCCCCGTCAACCTTGTATTTCAGGTTAATGCACTGCCTGCCCATTTCAAATTCAATCGTGGGTTTGGATATCTCATATATCACACAATCTGGGAAATCGTCTGGAAGAACAAGATCAAATTTTGCGGTGTCTCCGCCAAGCCGCCTAATTTTTCGCTCCCCAAATTTCTGCGCCAGCACATAACTCCTTTCCTTGCAAGCCTTCGCGTTCATGAGAATGTCGGAAATTGAATAATTACGCATTCGATCTCTTGTTATTTAAGATGTAAATGTGACTCATTTTGGCGTGTGGTATTCTGCCAAATATGGGTGGCATTTAAGCAGGTTTTTATGGTCCGATATGGATCTGGTTGTTTACAGTATACGGGGAGGAGACAAGAGAGATTTGAATTTACCATCAATAGAAGACACAAATATGATAAAGCACTCAAGCATCTAGCGTTCCAGTCTTGTGACCAATGTAAGAAATGTTTAATACAGTTAACGGTACCTCTCTTGCCTCTGTTATTGAATAACTCCGATTTGAAGAAAAAAAGAAATCATCATTCTGTAAAGGGGGAAAATGATTTTTGGAGCTTTACTATAACTCTGATTATCTATATAAAAGGAATATCACATGAAACTGATTGCTCTTAATTTGTCCTATATTCCACAATAATTAGGAATAGTTTAATCTGTTGAACAATTTTCTGTTAGCGTGTGTGTGGCGTGGATGTGCGTGCGTGTAGTTCCATATACCCATATCTGTGTGCAGTACTTTTTACTCTCCGTGATTTTCAGCATTTGGTGAATGGCTCTTTTCCTTTATATGTTGTATTTATTCCGTTTATTATAAGTTAAACACTCTTAAGGTCAACAATGTACGTATTGGAAGCTTTATAATTACAGGCTACAGATAATTATTCATAATATACCTTTTTTTCTTAAGGGATCATAATATATTATTAGTAGAATCTGTCAAAAAGAAAGATAACAAAATATGTAATTTATATGTAAATCATTTTGGATGTGTCCATCAAGGTCCGTGCATCTAAATTAATACAAAATGATAAGATATGAAATATTGACGATTCGCTTTATTCGGTTCGCGTGTATATCATGTTTAATCGATATAAACGACAATGAGAACAATGGGTTGTTGTCAACGAGATGAAAATTAAGTTCTCTCTTTTTAGTCTAGATATTTGATTATATAAAAATATATTTTTGAAATAAATTTTTCAAATTGATTAAAATAATGATGTTAATAACAATGTAATGCTGATAAAAAAAATATTGGTTTAAAAACATAAAGCGCAAAACATATCCACTGAGAGATTTCGCACACTAAGAGGTAGGAGGTATCGCAAGACCATTTAAAGTGGAGTGGGGCTGGCTTCGGACCAAATTCCCCCCACAATATAGCCTACAATATTCCAACAAGTCAGAATGAAATGGATAGGAATATCTTCATTTTTGCGATTTGCTTATTAGCCTTTACAAATTCCGACTTTGCCGACTAGCAAAGCCCTTAATTACAGCTGGTATAGATGCAACAAATAGTTATCAGTTTAATTCTACTAAATAATAATGATACAAATAATTTTGTTTCCCCAGGGAAGCCTCATCAACTCCAATGCTGTACTTCCCGAGGAGCCTGCAATTATTATTACCCCGGCAATTGCCATGCACCCATTTACACCTGGGTAGAGAGTGGCAAGCGTGGATTAATGTCTTGCCAAATGACGTCGGTACCAGGCTGGCATTCGAACCTTCAACCCTTGGATTGAGAGTCAAGTAAATAAACCACCCTACCACAACACCTCTAACCGTACGGAGAGCATTTCCCCTGTGAGATTTCGATTTTAGCCGATAGGGAGAACTGCTGACCAAACATTCATGAATTTAAGACCATTGGGTGATATAGTCAGTGACTAGAAGCAGTAGGGGATTTGACTTTGGGACGAAATCGGTGTTCCCCTTTGAAAACAATATAGAACACCCCATGTAGGCATGTACCCTAAAACCTTTATCTTCCTTGCTTGTTAGACCCTAAAAGATACATGGGAATTTTTTTTGTGTGTGTGTGTGTCTTCGTTGCTTCGTTACGTTTTTCTTTTGCTTGTCAGACATTTCCCGCCGGAATGAAGTCCTCTTTTCCCCCGAGTCCTGGACCCCCCGTAAAAAATCAGAGTCAATCATGGACCACGTGACTAGGAATGTACTCCTTGTTTATGAACGTCATTACAAATCAAAACCAGCTCAAAAGAGGTTGAAGTTTCGCTTCCTGTTTCTAATTTCCTCCTGTTTTTATTCTGTGCGTTCGTCAGGGGGTGTTTATGCATACATTCTAGCACATATGGATCCTGGCAATGTCTTCTACCGTCCTAACGTATGTAAAAACACAAAATAGAGCGTTTCAACGCCTTAGGCTGCAAGACGCTATCACGCTGATATCAGCGTTTTAATTCGTCAGCATTTAACCAAATGTTGGGGAGTTGCTAGTGCGTGAGGGTGGGTACAGCAGTGGGTTAAGCGTGCGTGATGGAACACGTCTTATCATCTTTTAATCGATAATTGGCGTGAATCGCTCCGCTAATGCTACAGACTCGATCTGTTACCTTTCTTGCAGAGAGTATGCAAAAGCCTTGGAGAAATTTTCCCGCGCTAAAGTGGTATTAACCCGTAGACATTATAAAGCATGAAGGAAATTGTGTTACGCTACCACCAGTGGTACCCGATGGAATCATATCATAGGTAATTTTAGTGTCTTGGGTAACATTTTAATTGATAGATCAGGGAATTTATCTTAGACTGTTAATGTCCGAATTATATTCTTATGATTGAGATTTGGCTTTTCTAGATGAATCAATCAAGACCAGTATTCCGGGGTACCCCTCATATCGTCCTTGCTATTGAGAAATTCGGGTTTGCCTTTAGCAGTCAGAATGGTAATTGTTTCATGACTTGTGATAATGTGTAATTACCAAAGGTGCTTTAAAGATCCTCTTGTGGATTACAAAGTCGAGAGGCTCCCAAAGGTACTACGACCAAGTGTCTTTTAATCGCCTTATTTGCATGGATGCCAGGTTGTCCGTATCATAGATCAATATAACAAGTGGGTGGTGAGTCTCGATGTATACCTAGCGTCCTCCAGTCGCTGAACGCCGGGCGGACATGGCGCTCACAGCGAGACCCTATCGATCACTCGACATCTGCCCGTCCATGAAATGTTTGCGTTATCCTATCTTCCTCAATCACTCACGACCCAGTCCTATCGCTCGCCAAAGTGGTTTCCCAATTTACTGGCTATAAATCCGAATTTACGTGCAGTTTACTCTGCTAGTTTAAACATTACTCGGAACATACTGATGCAATCTCGTTCCGCCCAATTATGTAGGAGCCTACATGCTGGACCGTTGGGGAAAGACAAGACTATGTAATGGTATGTGGTATATCGTCCTAGGACATGGGTTTCAAGTATATCCCACCGCTGATTACCTAAATCAAAACTGGATGAATGGGATTCAAACATCCACTCAACAGTCGTAGATATTTCTAACAGTGAAGATATGTATCGCAACCAAAATTATCAACAGGAGACCTTGTAATTTATCTGAAAGAAAATGTAGAAAAATCTGTTGCTCATTGAAGAATCACGCTCGAACTCTAATAGGGATTCTGGAATTCATTATTAAAGCTGCCCAGGCCCCTATATAGACATGGCGTTTGAAACTGATGTCTTTCTATGGTCCCAAAAGAATTATTTAAGCATTATTAAACACTGTAATTACGCCCTAAAGTTTGCCTATTGACAAGGTTTGTTTTTCTTGAATAAACTATATCAATAAGGTCATAAAATATAATATCAACAAATGTCATGTGACAATCGACTCGTATCCAAGTGGCTCGTGAAGGTAATATCAATGGAAAGGTAGATGAGACACAGGCGAATGGAAATTTTACGTACGCATAGCTGCAATCAACCACTTGACCACTTTAAATTACGCCAAACTTTCTTAATAATTACTTGGACGTACTCTTTGGAAAGGATTATTCCACTTTGAAGGCAAGTTCGAGAAAGGCTTAGTGTCGTCATCTTCATAGTGTATAAATCAAACCAATTAGACGCGTTGGAAGTGGGTATACAAACCCTCTCAACAAAAGGTCATTTCTTTTGAGAAAAGTCACCACTCGACTTCAGAAAGCTGGAAAGGTCCCCGCGTTGTTTCCGCTGTTGAGAGAGTACCAAGTTTGCTCAAGGCAAAGCTCTGCGAATATTCGTATTTGCATGTTCATTGAAGATTTAAAGAGAGCACGCAGCGGTATGTCAGTGTCATTTTTGACACGGAAAGATTACCGCATGAGATAAAGGATAGCAAGGCATTTCCTGGAGATGGCATGTCAAAATGTCAGAGGCTGGATATAAATTCCGGTCAAGTTACTGCTCTAAAGATGAAATGCGCCTGATCGGACCTGATATTGTTGATGAGAAGTTAATTAGAGGAGCTCCAAAATATTTTGTTCAACATAGCTCGGAGTATGGTTCATTTGGGCACGTTTTAAAGGCTTCAGTGTTGCAGCATCTAGAACACAGGCCTTTCATAACTTCATGATAAGATCTCTTAGGGTAAAAAATATGGAGAGAAAATGTCTTGACTAATGGGTAATGGAAAGTCGGGCATACTCGGGACTGAGGGAAGAGTGAGGGAGAAAGTTCTCTGGCACTTCATGTTTCTGACTTGCAAATGAAATTATCCTTTCAGGTAAATGATCTTGTTGCCGATAGCGCGCAGTAGTCGGTGTCACATTATCAAATGAGATGGCACTGTGTCTATTGTTGAGCGCTAAAATTGCCCAAAGCGTACAGGACTGTGAAGAAACTGGACGTTGAGGGTGAATGGCGTAAAGTGGACCGACAAAAGAAACAGAAACATAATTACTCAGCGGGTCAAAATCATAATACCTTCTAATCTCTTATCAATACATTTTTTGGCTCAGAAACATAGTTTTTGCTCAACCTTCCTGACATAGCCCGAGACCTAAATATTTACTCTTACACGCATTTCCTCCTCAATACCCCAAACCGAAAGAAAATCCCGCATAAATGAATTTAACCAAACTGCCATATCTAAATAACATATCAATTTTGTTGTTTGTATCATCAAAGCGAAGGCCTTTGATAAAAAATAAAATGGTGCATTAAAGGTTATCTCCGGTAACCAATGACTGGAATTAGGCCTTTCATGGAAATATCTACTATCGGGCTTACAATACCATACATCAAATTTTAATTAACCAGCGCAGAATAAGAAAATCCTTCATTTAACAGCCTCTTATTATTCATGGAATTCCGTTCGTTCCTAAGTCGGCATTTTCGTCCTCCTTTTCCTACGTCACGGTATATACACTTAAGAATCCATAAAGGAGAAAATGGTTTGTGATTAATCATAGGCCTGCAAACGGGATTAGATAGAATTGGCATTAGTGATTCGTTCGATTGAAAATATTATATTTGTTGGCTTAGGTTTTCTACAGTACGGTTGAACTATTGGGTTGGGTAAGAGAGGTAATAGACATTTCAGTGAAAAAATTCGAGTAAAATATTTTTAATAGATTTACCCAAATACAATTTTTATTATATATGTTTATATCACAATTATATTATTTGTTTCTCCTTGATTGGAGGTGTAAATTAAAGAAAAGATTAATATGGGGTAAAGAGAAAGGATCATCTGTTAGCTTACTATAGTCTTATTCTCTTGTTAATGATTGGCGGAGTTTGTTTTACCTGTCTACCAAGAAAGCATGTGTGAGCTTGTAAGCAATCAACCAGGGAGCTGACTGCTTTAAGCCCTCTCCGAGGGACTCGTTATTGAGAAGTAATGTTTTACCAAAGCCAGGGCAAAGCGCATCTACATGGTTTCGATCCCGGGATCTCCCGGTTTATACGGGACCACTGCTCTATATCTTTGAGCCCTCGTCTCCTTTCTATTCCTATGTGAAAGAATACCGTACCGCCACCTAGCAATATTCATGAAAATCATTGATCTTGAAATTATATTATATTCTGAATAGGGCTAGAAATAGTTCAAAACTTTGGACTATATTTTGAATGTCTCATAATTATGTGAAGTCACATAATTTGTGTACTCCTATCGTTGCACAGTGCTCCTTTCTTAACTTGGGTTTCAGCAAGATCAATTAATTTTCTATCCATTATAATGGTTTGAAGACCTCAAAAAAAAATCATTCTTAAGTGCTACATAATCAGTCTTTCGCAATAAATTCTAGACATTTGTTCTCACAATGCATTTAAATGACCTGTAGTTGAACGTTATATTTAATTTCCCCCATCATGTTTTCAATAATTAAGATGTACCCCAAGGACAGGATTAATATACATAATGAATTAAGTTTCGTATACAATTCATGATAATCTTTTGTGATTGATTGTTCTCGATTTTTGTTGTTTCACAGATCTTTTTCAAAGAAGAAAAGCAGCTGCATATCGTAGTAAGGAAAGATCCCCTCGTCATGTTCAGAAGATTGAATTAACAGGTGTTCGGATAAAGATGTCTTGATTAGTTCACGTTGGCAATGACTTTCTTCAGTGTGCATAAAGACTCCTTTGGATTCCACGCAGTTAACGGTGAATGATGATGTGTTTCAGGCTCGTATACCAACCCTGCTCCCTCAATCATCTGTTTTTCATCTAAACATTGCTTTAAACGACATGCTCCACGATCAATCAATTGAATCTGCTGCATTGCCTAAAAGGTAATTTGTTCTTTGACAGAAGCGCCGATTTAAAAGTTCACATTCTCTGCAATTCAAACAATAGGCTAATGGAAGATAATGCATGTATCCATTCGTTCGCAGAGAGACCCAATGTCGGCAGTTAAATGTTAAACGAATGCTCGCGTAGGCAATGCAGATAAGATAAATGAAATAATGGATGCCATGATTCGAAGCACTTAGATTTGAAAATCATCTGGTAAAGACGCGGAATTTAAAAATGTTGCTCTTCTCTCAGGGCAATGTTCTGGCAGCATCCCACTGTCTCCTGGTGGGTTATTATAAACCTTACAATTGATACTCCTAGCTAACCTTTATTATTAAACCTGATCAACAAACAGAGTGTAGGGCATACATGTTTCATGGATACCACAAGCATATCACTAATATTTTGCGGGGGAGGGGGGAATTATTTACCTAAAGGCAGGGTAAAGATGAACAAACTTCCTATTTCTCTTTTCAATGAGTCAATGTGAAGTAACAAAACCATTCTATGAGATTTCAACACTTGCGATATACGTTGACAAAATTTAACGTTATTGTTATTCCTGGTTTCCCGATTTCGAAAATAAAGATGGAAATTCTTCTGTTAATTCATTCAATTTTTTTTTTCGTTATGTCTTTTGTGCTTTATTTTTCTTGATCTGCCCTATCCGGATTATTATTTTGTACGCGATATAAAAGCTAAAATCAGTTCTACACCTAACTGATCGTAGATGTGTTGTGGTCGAGTGGATACGTCACCGGACTGTGGATCACAAGGTCCGCCGTTTGAGTCCCGCCGCTGCACTAATGTCCTTTGGCAAGACATTAATCTACATTTGCCACACTCGACCCAGGTGATGTAAATGGGTACCTGGCAGGAATTAATTCCTTAAAATGAAATGCTATAACCGTAATGGCAGCCATGCTGAAGCCGGGATAATAATTGCGAAGCATCAGGACTGTCAAGTATGACAGATTATGAGCGCTATACGAAAACGCGCTATTATTATTGATCATGGAATCCGATAAATGCTTCATCATCATCGCCCCCATATCCATTAAAATGGGTTTCAGGTTATATTACTTTTTATTAATTCATTTTTCATGACATTAGTCGCACGAGCCTTAGAAGTAGAGTATTGTGAAATCACTTCCTGTTTTCAAAAGTTTCATAATTATCTCGAGTAGACAGAGGAATTGGATCTATTTTTCAAACTAATCTATGCTGTGTGGGTTGGGTCTAATGAGTTCTAAATTAGATTTTTTAAATAAATAAATCTTCTATCTATCACGATTTAGTTTCACTGCTATTTTTTGTTTAAAAAATTCAGGTGGAATTTTGCAAGAACAAATGAATATCTACTTGTGTTTTGATTATTGAAAATAATTTCTTTACGTTTTCTTTCTATTTGTGTATGTGTGTTGGGAGGGGAAGGGTATAGTCAAATGTTTGTTCAAGAAATTTAGTGGCTGGTATCAAATCCTAAATAAATTTGCACTAATTTTGCTGTAACCTACCAGTGTCACACATGTTAAGTCAATGGTGACTTGTTGGTTTTCAATTATTTCATTATTTCCTTTTCTCACAAATTTCACATCTTCATAAGATAATATATTAGGATTTTAAAATGCTCAGTAATATTTGTGTAACTTTTTATGAAAAGTCGCTAATGGATTTTTTAAAAGCTGAAATTCATGCAAAGTTTCCTGATATTTTATTTATTTTACTTCCTTTGTTCATTTCTTACCATGGTACATTAGTACTATAATCGGACTTGTACATTTGGTAAGAATATAGAACTACATCTAGGCCTAGTATATTTTGCTTAAAAAGCAATTCCTTAAAAAGAATTTGGGAATAACATTCGATTTTGACATTTCGTATTCTGTTATATTTCCTGAGACCTTTTAGAGACCAACAAGCGGGAAATTTCTATGTCAATTTTTAATTTTTTCACTACGTCCACATCTACGAGAGATAACACATTTCACTGTTATATTTCCAGACGGTCCTTGGTACGTGGATGATATACAAGGAATTTTGATACGATTATGAATTAGGTGAATGTAATTCTAAAACAGGTTGATGTTAATATTCTTTTTTGATTTTTGTTAAGTTTTCATCCTAGGTGGCGACAATAAATGTATTCGAAAATTAAAAAAAGTAAATGACTAAAGACACGGGCCTAGAAAATATACAAATGCTGCATGCAAATAAGTTCATTACAATGGTCTATCCGTACTCGTGTTGAAGCCGTATTTATCTATCTTAACAAGCAGTTAGGCTAAGTACGATAGGTGCATAAACAGCATCAACACGAGCGGATACATCTTGTAATGAAGGAAGACATGCATCATTTGTTTTTTTACAACGAAAATCCTAGATCCTTCTTATTTGATGTAAAACGAACTCACTTCAAGATTGATTTGGGTCATTATGGCTGAGAAATAAATCCAAAGTTTAATAGGCCTACTTTAGCGCACACTTAACCCGTTTACCGTAATGCTACGCAGTGCATCGCGTACTTAAAAGTCGTTGGATAGTACTAGAAACTATTGCACGCTTTTCAGTGAAAATACGTGGGATAGTAACAGTAAAAGAATCACAACTTACTGCGTTGACCAATCATTAATTTGATTATGATATAGGAGTGGGTTGTGTATTACGTAATAAACATTAATGTGTGCATTGTACACAAATTCCGTAATCTTGTGAGAGTTTGTATCGTATTACAGTATGAATGCTTATGAGTTAAATAGTGCGAATATTTTCATGAAAATTTTGAAAGATTAACGTTCTATTCAACTCGGTCGACGCCTCGTTGAATAGAATTAACGTTAATCTTTCAACTCATGAAAATATTCGCACTATTGAACGAATAAAAAGACATTCATTATTTGTTTTATACAGCATCTTTCAATAAATTATGCTTTGCTCCTTATATTAAAGATAAATTAAAGTTGGAGTCAGGCCTTCTCGATTACATTGAGATTGCCTTCGCGTCAGATGCGCACAGCTAATATAACAATGGACTACGCACAGGGCAGAGAGGTACACAGTCTGCACATAACCAAATATGCACGCTCGTTAAATAGTAATACGGCGAATAGTACCAAAGATGCACGCCCGTGCAATAGTATAGTATATCTATTGAATATCATGTGACCAACAATCCTCCAATCAAATGACAAGGATTTACTTAAGTGTTGTATAATACTTACTAATCATGCAATCGTATTAAAAGAATTCCGATGCCTGTTTGTTAGGCAATCATAAGTGATAATTAATACAGGATCTTATTACAATCTTCATATAATATTACTTTCATAGAAATGGGCCCGAACTTTTATGTTCGATTTTTATTAACCACGCGCTTTAAATGAATAAGAATACTGGCAATCTTAACGTGAAATCGGATAATGACTCTGTTCATTAGACTCATCTTCTCATAGCGTCTCATTAAAAATTGACAGTGACAAATAATAAACTTTTCGGCACAAAGCAAAAGGTCAACGTAAACCACAAGTAGATGCCCTTTTGAGCCGTGAACACTATTATGTTTGGAATGGAGGTCACTTTTTCATCATTCAAATTCAATTAGTGAGAGAAAGACCCAAGACCGAAGACCAAAGACAAACATGCATGGAAATACCTTTGTCTCTGAGTACTGGGTTGGTCGTCCGTCGTTCTCGTGCGAGATTGGCCGGAAGTGACGTGGCAAGGGCGCAGAATAGCACAACCAGGAGAAATAACCTCAGCTCCATTGTTGTACTGTATACGGAGAAAAGAAGGGGAATCATTTCATATCTTTAAAAAAGGAAACGTTTGAAAAGCACCTTATGGAAACGAACGACGGGGAAACACAGATACGAAGATGAGGTGATGCGGGGTGTGGAGCGGTGACAATGGAAATAATGAAAAAGTGTGACGCTATTTCATTCCTGGTGTCCATGTGGCTCGTACTTGCGTCAGGATTCTTTGATTGAACCTGCCGCAAAACGGATGAATTCTCCCAGTTTGTGGTATCATGATTTCAACAACAAAAAAAAATCACATCTCAATTTTTCGCCGGTAGATCTAATTGGATTGAGGATACTTCCTTTCAAGGCAAGACGAATCAATATCTAAATACATATTCCATATCTCCCTCCCTTTATGCCTTTTTCATTCTAAATCTAATGATCTTTCTAATTATGACCTCCATCAAAGGTAGAGATAGGATAGGACTATTGTAACTCTAATATGGTTATCGTGATCATATCGGAAAAAATGTACGATAATTTTATGGTAGAAAATTTGCTTTACATTGATATGATTCCTCCTTCCTCGCTCGCTCTCTCTCTCTCTCTCTCTCTCTCTCATATTCTCCCTCTCTCTCTCTCTCTCTCTTCCTCCTCTCCTATTCTTTCTCTCCCATGGTACTCTCCTCATTCTAATCTCTATCTTCACCTTGCAGTGTATTTTACTCTCTCATTCTCTCTTCCGATTTCTCACTCACTCATGGAATCATAGCCCCAAAGGTATAAAATATCCACCGCAAAACGCTTGTGAAGCAAACAGAAAGATTTTATTCAAAATATTATCTTTCAGGATCTAGTGTAATATGTGCCATTCCTTGTTTTCTATTTCCCTATAGCAAACTCACTTATGCAAATATGGCTATATTTCTGAGAAGATTGATTCCTTGGGGAAATACTGTTCTTGCACTGTGTGTTTTGTCGGTTCATTTTGCTGCCTGAAAAGTTCCTACTGCAAAATGATGAATTAGAACCTTGTAGCGAGAACAATATCAAGTAACGAGATTGGTGGTAAACCATGAAATTATCATCATTTCGAGATCTTAAGCCTATTTCTTTGAATTGTTATATTTTAATATTTCCTCTTCGACTGCCTCACGTCATTGGTAATACCTTTTGCATTATATTAACATGTATTACCATGTACTGATCGGGACGTGGAATACACTTAAGAAGTCATCATTACAATTGTGAAATGAATATTGCTCTTGACATCCAGATTGTTTTTATTAGCTTAAGTTTCTGTTTGAAGAAATAACAGATTCGTGTTTCCTACCCTACCTAAAGCGAATCCAGATAACATATCGCCATTAGCTACCTAGCACTTGTATTTTCACGGTCTCTCTCTTTGTCATCTCTTCTTTCCTTTAAATTCTTCAATTAGCCATACCAAACTGAAACCAATGTTGGTGTGAGATTGTTGACAGGGGAGATTATATTTTTCTTCTCGAATTTACAGAGACGTTGTTTATTGCAGATATCAGTTACTGGTTTTACATCCGTTATACGTACATCGAAGAAGGATTTCACAAAAATAAACGTTTTTATAGCATAAATGCGTATCTAAAAAAGAGACATCATTGACAGTCTATGATTTAAGTAGAACCTCTGAATGTCAAGTACAATCAGCAAAGGGCAATGACTTCTTTGCTGTAATGGTGAAAAGTGCATTTTGTGTGGTCGTATGGAAGTTAGCCACCACCCCCCCCCCCACAAAAAAATCGGGTTAGTGTGCGATTGCCATTTCTTTAAACACAAAAAATATGTCACTTTCGAAATGTCTGGAGTTAGCGTCAAACATGTATCCCAGTCTATTTAATCGTCCCGGGAAAAAAAGATTTTGACGTTGATTCATGGCGTTAAACCCGTGGCAGTCGGTAAATAGTGTGTTTGTTTGGGTGCGTTTACCTGTGCGTGAGTGTGTTTGCGTAAGTATGTACGTGTGTTGTAGGTGCGTGGGCGAGTGGGATTTATGTATTTGGGTATTTTAGAACACTGTTACTTTTTAAAAAATTAATTTGTATGACAGACAAAGAAATAATGCATCATTCTACATATATACACTTTAATGGACACCAATCTGGAGTGTTTTGACAGGAAAAAAATACGAGTTCAAACTTATATGATGTGTCCAGCTAATAAAGTTGCCATGTGGTTAGATAATTGCATTATTGTAATCTTAATGCGTTAAGATATCTTTTAAATTGAGCTTTTTTTGCAAAAGGTAGGGGAAACCCCGACATCCTATTTAATAACCTAGTTAAAGCTGAATAAAGGATCAACCATGTCTTTAATGGATTCATATCCTTAATGACCAGTCTAGAATGAATAAATAAATACATGTAATATATATATATATATATATATATATATATATAGGCCTATATATATATATATATATATATAGGCCTATATGCAGTTAATCCGAGAGCCAGCGAGGAGGAATTTAATTTCCTCTGACGATAATCATCGTATTTGGCATGATAAACACACACCAACTCAAGGATCAAGGCAAGGATATATGAAGAGCTCGGTTCCAAAAGGTACTACATCCATTTTTATCAAAATTGAATGATTTTTTTCTTCCATTAATGTACACATTTCCAGTAGCCTCATACACTGACACTTCTAAAAAGCTTCTTTTTTTGTAATCAGTTCGGTTACAAAAGGTACTATATCCATTCAAGTTATGCATTGTAACTTGGATACAGTTTGCAAGATTTTCGGTTCCAAAAAGTACTACATCCAATTTCGGTTCGAAAAGGTACTACATCCGAAAAAAAATAAAAAACATAAATTTATGAAAAAATATCTGTGGAGACTTAAGTTTTTTTAAAGAGTGGTTTTATACTTGTTTCATACAATGGTATAATCAGCCAAAGTATAATTCCAAACTGACATTGCTAACTATAATAATTAAAAAATCGTGTTTTTCTCAGAACTTGGATTTATGGATGTAGTACCTTTTGGAGCCGAGCTCTTCATATATGAAATAGAATGTACTCACTTTATTGTGTTTTACTTCATATCATGATAAAATGGAGCAAAAGATTAATTCATTAAGAAATACGGTAAATCATTTAGGAAGACTTTCATATTTTGGAAGAAATATTTGAGAAATTCATATTCTTAAGATAAAATAAAACTGTACCCTGAAAATATAATAGACTCTTTGTCGAAGTCCTAAAAACATAGGATTAATTCACAGATGAAACTTAACAAAAACCTAGATACTATGTTAATACAATACTTTTGAAGAGAGTGGAACAGAATTAACTGTACGTTTAGTGCTATAAGTTAATGCTCTTTTAGTTCTTATGAAACTAGTACATCTATATCTATATATATTTATTAGTTAGTTTCACCACCTTCTTAAGTTTGTATAATAGTTCTGATCTTTGGTTTTATTTCCTGAAAAATATGATTGATATGATTATGTTGTGAACAATCAATGACGTTTAAATCTATAATGCAAAAGTATACTTTACGAGGATCCCAAGAATGTTTTTACATTTTTTCCTTCTGTATTTTTTAACTGTTATGAATTTATATTCATAATTATTGTTGAATTTTTTTGTTACTTATCTGGGCTTTATGGAATACCACCACTAGTGGTAAAAATTTGCTACCCTTTATGTATAGCCTAAGTAAAAATTAAAAATAGTAAATGGCCGGTACTGTATAGTATTGCATTATATTTCCCAATGATTTTTAGTGAATGTATATAATACAATCGTTACAATCAAGTGAATTGATTAGCAATCTGAAATGGATGCCAATTGAGAAACGTTTTGAATTTCAGCGTGTTAATATGATGTACAAATGCACACATAATTTGGCGCCGTTCTATTTACAAGAAAGTTTAATTAATGTAAGTGACATTCATTAATATAATACGAGGCAGGCAGATGAAGGTTTACTTTCTGTGCCAAAGAATAAAACAGAATGCTTTAAACATAGCCCCTCGTATCTTCAATTATAGCATGGAATCAGTTGGACAGATCATTGAGAATGGCAAGCTCTGTGAACACCTTTAAATACATGAACAAACAATCTTGCAATATCGATTCCCAATAAGATAAAATTACAAGAGGAATTTTGTTTAGTGTCTTAACTAAAGTTTTATTGTAATTAATTATAGCTTTCCAGCACATTTCTGTTGTACAAATCAAACGATTGGTTAATGATGCGCTTGCAGAACAACATGATAAAATGTGGTATTCATATACATCCTCATTGCTAGGAAAATTTCACTTGATGCTTTTTATTTTTTGACTTTATTTTTTGACTGAATGTAGGATGACATAATGCTTTTCTAACTGAAAGAACGATTTCATATAATTTATTATCAGTTATAAATATATTTGTATTTTTATTGTTATTTAAGAGTGTACTTTCAATTGCTAACTAGTTTACATGCATTCATTTTGCATATTATCCAGTAATTTACTATCCTGTAATATTTTTGTTGTTGGTGTGAATATGTATATAACAATTTTGGTATCCCTATTGTCTTTTTCCCTAATACGTTTTTTTGAACAAAAAAGCAAAGCAAAAAAAAACAAACAAACCATTCATTCGTTACGAGGATACCAAATATTTTGTAAATATGTTTATACATGTTCATGATGTTCTTACTTATTCTTTGTTGCTATTAAGGGTTTATGTTCATGATTTTGTTATTATTATTACTATATCTGTTTTTAAACAATTGTTTCTTATTATGTTTAACAGGGCCTCATGGAAGACGACCATTATTGGTGATAATGAGTCACCCTGTCTAAATATCAGAAATAAATAAATAAATAAATAAATAAATTGTATACTATTCCCAATGTCACACGTGCACATACATTTAGCACTCTTTCCAAACGTTATATCATTGCAATTTGAGCAGCAGGCTTCAAGCAGATCATCCCCACCCTCAGTCACTAGATGTGATTTTGAAATTCAGATTTTGGGGACATTACAGCAGGCATCCCATAACGTGTCATGTGATATGGTGTATCTTGGTTGTCATGACAATAAGGTACTTATGAATATTGGCAGATTTAGAACCGAACGTTCAGCAAAGAGAGTTCTGATGACATGCGATCGTAACTATCATCAAGTATCTTTAAGTTATCGTTCTCTTTATAGATATTGGTCTTGATATACTCATGTTATGATGCATGAAACTCTCTGTGAAATCCCGTGATGATGAAGATATTATGGGAACATCACTGACCCAAAAATTATTTTATACCTACAAGAGTGTTGCTAACTTTCTCTCTCTGCCTCTCACTTTCTCTCTCTCTCTCTCTCAATTACACTATTTTGTTTTATTAACATTCTATGTTACTCTTGCCTATTATTTTTTCCTTTGTTTTGATCTGATTTGTGTATTTTCATATATATTTGTTTTGTTACATTTTGTTACTGGCTTTTGTTTGCATTATAAATTTTATATTTTGATTGAGTTCACGGACTTTCTGAAAAACAGCCGTTTTGGCTGAAGTGAGATTTCATGTTTAAATAAAGAAATGAAATAAAATAAAATGAAACTCTCCTTCTCTGTTTCTCTCTCGCACACAATACTCTCTTTTTCTCTCTCTCTCTCTCTCTCTGTAATTGTGTGTGCACATGTTTGTGTCCAAAGTGTGTCTGCTTTGTTGTCAGTTGTTTGTATGACCTATCATCCAGCGACAATTGCTCTGAGCTCACTTTGGGCCCCGACACTATACCCAACCACAGACTTACCTAATAACCTAATTGCAACCCGAAACCTATCGCTATATCTCTTACTAATTAAAAACTGAATACATATGTCGTCAAAGAAAATGTACGATTCCTTGTCTGTCCTTTCCCCCTTCAGTGCACCCCTTCTCTTTCCCTCTCTTTCTCTCTCTCTCTCTCTCTCTCTTTCTCCCTCACTCTCTTTCTCTCTCTCACTTTCGCTCTCTCTCTCTTCCTCTCTCATCGTTATTTCAATACTATGTACAGTATAAACATATATTCTTATACATTCTATTCTCTCAGTTTTATCCTTAGTATATAATCCAAGTTTCCAATCCTCATCTCTCTCCCTCCCCCCCCTCTCTCTCTCTCTCTCTCTCTCTCTCTCATTATTTTATTCTCATTATAAAATGATCTGGAATCACTGCAGTAATAAACAACCAATAATGCCCTTGCTCCACCGTCGATTTCTCTTATTCTACTTAATCTCCCAGCGTCTTGGGCAAAGGAGTAATAGAATATCCCAGGGTTTTGTGTGGCTATAAACTCCACAATCAAAGACTTAATATAGGAAAGTAAATAGGAAAATACTACTACACTTATCCCCTATTGTTATCCCGCGAATGCATGTTGAAGAATGTAAGCAATTTTTCCAGAACGTTTGAAATGTAATGATATGTAATATGAGTGTATTTATATTCATATACACATTATATTTTCATTTCAACTATATCGCATTACGTGCTCAGTCACAATTGGAACAGAAATGCATAGAGTCGGGGTAATTTTGCAGAAACCAATTTAAAACATATTAACGATTTCCTAAAGATAATCTGCCTTAACCTTTGGAAGTTCGTGGGATAAAACAGGACTGGGAGAAAGCTATTCGTGTTCATAAAGTTTTATTGGTTTTGAAAGTCCGAGGATATTCCCATATTTTACATTTACTTTAAATGGTAATATCGTAATCAATCGTGCATTTCCAAGACGTAAATTAACTACACATACTTTGAAATCATTTTGATATCGTAATCTTTTAATTTAAAAAAATTGGAAAAACCTTATTACAACCGCCTTGTTTGTACCTTTTTATTTTTCCTAGGATTTAGAGCTTATGAATTTGATAGGCAGCTTAAAACCACGTCACTTTATATGTTAATAGGGATTATTTACAATTTTGAAAATATTATAGTTTCATGTGTTATATGAATAGTGTAATGTAATAGAGTACGCATGAGCTAATCTGATCAGCAAACACATTCCCCCTAAAGGGTTAGACGTTAGACATGAGAAACATTCCAGAGCAACAATTCAAGCACTGAAATAAGCAAGAAATTTTATCTTTAAAAAAATAGTTTAAAAATCACGCTTTATTCTTGGTGGATCGATAAAAACGGAGGAAGAACCAGCAACTTCCAAATCCGATAAGGTGTCACCAATAGATCATTTAGACGTAGCTCACTTTCTGCAATAGGCAAATTGATTTTTGTCTTGGTGTAGAACATTTTAACGTCGTTCTACCGTAATGGAGTAGGTGAAGTCATCACATTGCCAACTGCAACATGCTGTCACCACCGAAGATTGATTGAAAGTATGGCCAAGCGAAAAAGAGCGGAGGAAAGCTGTTTTCCTCATAGATTTACCGGGCATTTGAAAACAGGCCTGTTCTGAGCTTCTTTTTATTGAAACAAAATAGGCCGCCCTGGCGAACAATAGCATATCTTATATCATGTAATGTCGTACTGACGTGAGCCTACGTCTACTTCAAAGTGATAACATATTCAAGTTTGAAGCAAGGTTTGTTAGAAATCTGCAATTAATTTTGTAGGGTAGGAGTAGGCTTATGTCGGGGTTTTCTCATAGACTTCAACTCTTTCAATGATATATAGCATCTCCGAGTCGAACTTCTGAAGGTTAATTCTGCCTTAACAAAAAAGGAAAGTGAGTTTGTATGCATATGATCTCTTCGTCTGAATGGTTTGACATATTTTGAGATTTCATTACTGTAACGGATATAACATGAATAGCTTGATAGGTGCTGAGGGATTCTAATACGTTTCTGTTCATATATTGATACTTTGAAGAATTTATTGTCCAAACGATGACAAGTGAAATGAGACAAGCAGTGTTCAGTAAAAACCTATTGATATGCTAAAGGAGTAGATGTTACTTTTTAGTAACAATTCCAATGCTTACAGCAATGATGGCTTTATGAGGAAGAACGCTGAGCGTATCATTCTCACTCTTCTCAATATTCCTTTTCTTTCTCATTACAGTTCATGGGGAAATATATCTGATATGCGGTATGTAAGTATGGTATATCATTGTTATACTTATTATCTTAAGTTAGTGATACCCCGAATATCAACCGTCACCATACAAATTTATACTCAAATCTATATATAAAAAGCGCCAAAAAGTCATGCTATTGTAGCATCGTATCCGGAATACTTTTATATACTTCGTAATACCTATTTTCGTAAATTTCACCTAATCCCAAAAGACCAAGTACATTAATGTGAAAATAGGGTAAGAAGAGACATTGATTTTTTTTAATAATTTTTTTTTAAAGAGGGTTAAGTTCTAGTTCTTCATACGGAGATGAAAATATTCAGGAAAAGAAGAAGAAGAGGAGGGTTCAAAGGTCACTGTATTTTGCCTAGACGACCTTGACATAAATGCTTTTGGGATTTTGTTTCATTAACATTAATGACGAGACCTTGAACACGACCGGTTTCCTTGAAAATGAAAATGTTAGTTCTATGTCGAAGTAGTCAAACCTGCCAAATGTGGCACACGCTCCTCTCTATCTAAATAGGAGAAGAGATTAGAAACCTCATGTTTCTATTCCTCTGAACGTCTCAGAGCCCAATGAACAAACGTCACTGAAATGATTGTTTTGTGAACGGTGAGTTTTTATGAAAGAGTGATCTATGCAAGTTTTCATCGTGTCTTGTCTTTGACAAAGGGAAAGAAGTATTTCAAATCATATCATACTGCATGAAGGAGCTCCAAAAGTAATTATGAGGGGGGGGGGAGGATTGTCATGTATAATAGATCAAAAAATATTTTAAAGAACGACAGAAGAAAAAAATCAAAGAAATTCAGAACATGCTGCCTTACCTCATTATAGTCCTAACCATACATGTATGGATTTACTATTTTTGTATCGTATGAACATAAACTGTCATATGATTTGTAGATAAATTTCAGAAACAAAACAACTATTTAAAAAAAAATGAATCACTTACAGGACTTATTGATCCTAGTGTTGTACGCATATTTGTTTCACACGCCTTGACATGTCCTTTCCAAAACAAAAATACTTATTCTTTGTCGAGCGTCCATATTTTTATATGAAATATTTTTGACACAGCCGATGGTAATTATGTAATATTTAAATAATTTTAATTTAGATGGCTAAGTTGGATAACATACGTGTAATATATATATAATATCATATCCAAAGTCCTACATTGTGTACATATTTAGTGTCTAATGATGTATCAGCTATATATTTCCGGCCGAGGAGATGATTACAAAGCTCGGCCTGACTTTAAAGGAGAACCAAGAATCATACACCGTTCGTCTTTCCACAACTATTTTTTCCCGATATAGAATGTCAAAAAATACATTTTACAGCATTATTTCATGGTATTTCCGAAAGAATGTTTAATTTAGTACTTTTTGATACTCGTCATTGACTCATGATGTTCATTGTCATTGGTTTTACAGAAATTCCAGTATGAGTGGGGGAGGATGCTCCACATTTTTGACATCGTTAAACCGCTTCCACTCGATAATCAGTAAACTGACATACGTTGTCATCTCAATCCGAATACATGGAGATGGCCCGCCCTTTTTATTCCAAGTCCGTGTTCACGATCAATCTCTTAGAGTAATTGAGGATAAAAACAGACGTGCTCAGATAAGAAAGATGGCTCGGGTGGGACGAGATATCACAGGGCTCGTAAACCCGGCTCTCCGGATTCACTTTTTGTGCGTCAAACTATCTCAAAACATCCGTTGACAGATGGTGGACGAGTTTGGTTATATCTAAGCTTCCTTTCATTTAATATATGAGGTCTATCTCAATTCAAAGATTCCTCTTCCCCCTTTTCCGATGTATTCTTTAAACCTATTTGCTATGGATGATTCATTGCAGAGGAAGACTAGTGAAGTCATACCGCAATGTATCCACAGCAAGCTGTTCATATTGGGCCAAATTTTACTACTTCCTGTCTGTGACCTAAAACTTTGTCAAAAGACAGGAATATCATTCTGAATGGCTATATGACCCTTTCAACTATGTAGGGAGTGACTGTAAAATGTTAAATGGGTTTGAAGAACAGTAAACACTTGCTTATAGATCTTTTCTGCGAGATTTGTTTATGAAAAAACATTATATTTTGACATAATTATTCAGATACCTTTCAAAAGGAATCAGAGAGTCGTAATAGGTCATAATACATGCCTTCATAAAAATATTGATTTTGTTTTCAGTATTTTCTTTTTAGATCTATGACCTCATTCAAAGCGTATAGGGCTCTTGGTCTAAGAAGAGATTCCCTGTGAAACATAATAAATCCCATACCGTAATCGTCATCTTTGAAAAGTGCAATGTGACTTCCATCGGAAGGTCACTAGGATAGGGGAAAGCTTAATAATTATCCAACCTCTTACTAGTACCCGACCAGTACTAGGAAAGAGAGTCCGCCGCGCAATCATTTGAAACGAACCGCTGTGGAAAATGAAGATTTTTTTTTTGTGAAAGAAATTATTGTTTATTTGCCAATTGACAACCTCCCGTTTGCTTAGGTGGTGGCAATATGGCTTGGGAATATTAGCTGCCGGGGGAAGCATTGTGTTCCTTGACATTCAGGGATTATTTGCAATGTCACACGATTCACCTGTCAGTAATGAAAATCGAAAGTGACGATATTCATGTCTTTTGTCATCACCATGTACAAGGCAAGGAAACGCTTACAGGAAGCGATTCTGACTGAATAAATCTTCAAAATGAAGAAATATCTCGCATCATATGACTTTAGGCCTCCATCTATGTGGAGAGCTAAATTACTGACTAAAAAGAAATATTTTGTCTGAGGTATCTTTAAATCAAAGGAACATAATAGTTTGTAGTATTTTTGTGGCACAAGAATATCACATGCCTTTCCAAGCATATTACCACTCCAATCCAGCCTGGCGGATACTGTAACCGGTCTGCTTGTATTTTCTCACCTACGAGGAAATTACAAGTCTAAGGTTTCCAAAATGTACTCTCATCTTGAAATTGACCCGCTGATATTCTTTGATATTTTTCCCATTCGTATAATCTTCACCTGTTCTTTATCTTATATTGCTCCAAAGTATTGACGGAATCATAACGCTCACAAAGGGACAACAACCCTAGGGAATAAGAGTCCCAGTTTTTGTTTAAAGTCCATACCAAAGGGTCTTATATCCTCAGTTTATACACGAAGCGTCCTACAAAAGCATCATTAGTGGTTTTTTTTTTAATACTGAAGCCTGCACGAGTCGTACGTTATCAATCTAAAGATCTATCTGCCAATATTGTTCTGGCAATGTACATTAAATACCGAAACTGATATTTCTGTCCATCGCTGCATTTTGCCCCCTTTTTTCTTCACGAAAAACAGGTGAAGATAGGATTTAGTTTCAAAGCATCTAAAGTGATCTTCGCCTGAGGATTTGGGGTACATGAAAGCCGGTATTACCCTTAACGGATCCCTGGTGGAGAGAATGAAGGATATCTGGCTTTCGGTCCATTAAATATGAAAGATCACTCCGTGGATGCCATACCTTTCTACCCGAAAATCATGTTTCTGTTAGCAATGCAGGATGAATATCTAGTTCTGTCATAGGATTTTGATTATAGAAATCCATATCAGTAGGTATTAATATGGCTAACAATATTTGAGTTTCACTCTGGTCCATTAACCTTCTGATCCTATCTGAGTTTTATAATTATTATGATTCATGTCCTGGGATTATTCCTGTGCCAGGTGATTGTCCAGGTGATTGTCCCTTAACGAATCGTTCGCATTTATCACCTGCTGTCTGTAAAGTCTATTGATTGCCCTCCATTAAAGACGTTATGCCTATTTGGTAGGAATTTAAAGAGCAATTTGTTGGATTCCGTTTATTTCAGGTAGTATAATGCGTTTTACTCGCAATATAAGCTGATTTAAAGCTATAGATTTTTAATTGAGGTAAAAGCAAAACCATACTAAATGATTATGGAAAACGTATCCCAAACCATGGAAAGGCCGAAAACATCCCTCTTTTCTTTTCGTATTTCGTAGTTCATGGATTTTGATGTAGAGGATTTGAGAATAAACTACAAATCGCATCTGTCTATACCAATGATTATGATTTAACGGAGATTCATATTTCACCTAATCGAAATTACTGATTTAAGAATTATTTGGTTTGATGGTTTGTTTTACCTGACTGCTATAAGAAAGCATGTGTATTCTTGTAAGTAAGCAACCAGGGGGCGACAGCTTTAAGTCCTCCCCGATGGACTTGGTAATGAAGATTGATGCCTTATCAAAGGGCACTAACGCATCGATTTGATTTCGAACCCGGGACCTCCTGGTTACGAGGCCACTATTCTACCACTGAGCCATCGCGTCTCCTTTAATTTGCGATGAGGAATAATTAAAGCAGTGATTGATATCATCATTTATAATCTATGATTCGAGCTAAACTCTATATAACACCTTTGTCCCGGTTCAGCGTCCAACAACAACGCCTCAGGGTAATATTGAATAATTCATCATTTTTTGCTGTTTTCCTCGATTTGCTCTGTTTCCAGTGTCTTGGCTATTTCTTCAGTATAGTCTTAGTGAAAACTTTGAAGTATCTATATTTCCACGGATTTGGTGGAACCACCTCGAAGATCATAATTGTTTTATTTTAGGCTGTAAGTCATTGTCCATAAAATAGAGTTATCATAGCTTGGCTTCCTTCTTATGCTTAACTCCTTTTTAGCATTGCATATGATACATAACGTATTCGCCTGAGCTTCAATTGCGTTCTAGTCTTTTAGTAGCCTTCCTTTACAACCATATGTCATTTTTATTCTTGGTGATATGTGAAGATGAGCATCATCGACAATGAATGAGTCAGTTAATAGATGTGAAGCCAAATCGTTTAAGAACATCTAGAAGAGCACGGGATTGAGACTTCTCCTCGGGGAACCCCATTAAATTTAAATTACATGAAAACATGTCTATCAATCTGCTTTTCTCTCCATGTCCAGAATTTAAAGAAGACGATTCAGCTTATGCATTCTACTTGAAGATTAGGCACCAAAGTCAATTGTATGGCATTATCAAAAAGTAATATTCCAACACAAAATGGGAAATAAACCGAGCACATAATAATGGCCCTAAGTCGTATTAATCTTGTCTTAAGCACCCAGGTCAATGTGTGACACTGTCACAAATCAACATCTAAAGACATAATGGGGAAAAACCAAGTATTCATCGACCTATATCGTGTTAAACTTGTATTCTACTCCTGCTGAATAATGAACATGTCTTTATGTGTTAATCCTCCCCTCCAGAGAGATATGCCAGTCTAGATATGTACCAAAGTGAAAATTTTCTCTCCCCTCCTCCCCCATTATTTCATGTATGACAAAAGCGCATCTTCTTTATATAATATTTACAATAAATTGTAAACATCACAGACGCCATCTACTCTAATGGCATACAATTGAAGTATGTGTCATTAAAAATTAAGGTTCAGTTCTGGTCATGTGATAGCATTCTGAAGAAAGCTATATACAACTTACTTTACGCGACACTCAAGAACATAGGTTTTTGCGTCATTATGGCATCCCTTGGGACTACACAAACACGTGACATCTAAATTAGGTCTAAAGTATTGAACTATTTCTAGTTATATTTGGAATATGAGGGCACTTCCAGAAAAAGTCTTTCCATGTGACTTTGCTATTACGATATTCTTTCACACCGAAATCAAATGAATGAGAAAGCTCAATAATTATTTCCATCTTTATCATCCCTGAAAATTCTCTTTAATGCAAATATTTTTTTTTCTGGAACACGAGTAAAACGATCTCGGGGCTATGTCTCGACATAAGATCAGCCTAATCCCTTTTCTATCTTTCTGAATGTTTATGGTCGTCTAGAACGGGCACATTAACGGAATAACCGGAGTCGACATGGTTATGTTTTGATATGCCATCAAAGCATCGAAAGGAATTATTTCGAAGGGCATTCAGATCCATAGGGTAAAGACTGATTACTTATAGCGTTTAGTTGCAAGGAAGCGTGAAGTAACAGCTAGTGGAGTTGATTAGAGGGAGACTCTTGTCATCATCTACTTAAATATGCTACTTGAAGCTGTATATGCAGGAAGCGTCTAAACAAAAATGAATTTCAGCTTGATAATAACATATGTAGGAGAATCTAAAATATGTCTACTGACATAGGCCATTATGATTACCTTCCGTGTATTCCAATCAAGTTGTACAAATCTTGCCAAAATTTAAAATTTAAAGTGTGCTGTAAATGTCGTCTGCCCTTATTTTGCAGAGTGTATAATTATACTCTCTTTATACAAGAGATTGAATATTTTATCACAAAGTATTTTACACCATCGGGATATATTCTATTACCATAATCAGTTGTTTTCTAAACTCATTTTCCTAATCAAATATTCATTCCAGTGTACATGTACCCAATACTAATTCATTGACGGTTTATATTACAATGGACCACAATACCCGCAAGAAAGAGTTTTTCCAATAATGTAATTAATACAAGTGGAGGTAAGTCATCGGAATTGCGTTTGTCGTATGTGGGCATCTTTGGTTGGATGTTCAGTTGCTACCCTTTTTTCGAAAAATGATTCATTGCATTACCAAGAAAGGTAATATTGCCATCAATAAAATATGCCAATTATTGTCCGTAATTCAGCTACAGTTCTACAGGAACCATAGTGTACTTATCAAAAGCGGGTGATATATCAAAGTAGACAAATGAACGTGACATGGGCATTCATGAAAGCAACGCCGTAAATCCCTTCAAAAGGATATTGTTTGAATGGGGATTATGTTTAAAAGCAGGTTTGATGGTGCAAGGGGAATCTGATTGTTCGGAAAGATACCAGTCGCATATAATTTTGATTTAAATTTAACTGTGCTATGCATGGATATATGGCATTTCAAAACACATTTGACATTTTAGGGAAATTGAAACACGCAACGTTTATTTATTTATTTATTTTTCGTGACATAATACTTTGATGAAGAATCATTAAAGGTTATAGGTTATACGTCTAAGAAAAATAAACCCACGCACCAAAAACATACACATTAAATTCTCTACTCAATTTTAATATGCGGATATGAAACCAATTTAAATGGTTCCGCAAAAACGTTTTAAAGAGAAAACCCAAACAAACGGACGATTGATCTCTACAGAAAAATTCCGGGATAAGTATTTACCATTACTCTCTCTCATTACCCGAATACATTTTTGGAGAGACTCTGTTCAAAGCGGCAAATTTACTCAATTCATTTGGTAGCATCATGCACTTTTGTGATCTGCCCCGAAAATGCAGTAAATAAAAGTGATGTTGCAACTTCCACGTAAAGATGTAATAATCAAAATGCATAACCATTTACAAATACAGTTGTAATCAGATATGCGCAAAATGTCTCAATGTCGTCATTGTCATCACTGTCATCGTGGATTAAAAGTACTGTACCTCTAGATCTAAGGGGAAAACCTTATGCTCAAAAGTTCTCGTCAGAGTTTCCTCTGTAATGATCATAAAAGAGACCATGTAGACTATTAGTTGTAACATCACTATGACAAAGATTTGATGTATGGGAGAAGATGAATTTCAGATGTATATTTTTATATTCTAATTTTACAGATCTTAAACATTACCAACTCAGACGTAATTACTTTTAAATATTTAGAATCGATCTCAAAACATGAAACATATACATGCGAATATAAGTGTCAGAACATAACCTATAGAGTAGTTTTGGCAGCTCTCGTGAATATGAATACACAAAGCGAAAGGAAACGAGAGAGTAACGGTTGGGTAGTTTAAATCAAAGTTTCCCCCATTGCTGTCCTCCATGTTTTCTTAAATTTCTTTTGCAAAGGTTAAAACATGTATCCGCCGGGAATCGAACCAGAGTCCCCGGCTTACAATGGATATTATGTAGCGTGTGTCTGACGTCATTTCCAATTTGAGAATGTACTGATAACTTTCCCGTTATCGAAATCTTTGATGAAATGCAGTGATAACTGCTTTCAAAGATGGGCTATCAATTAATATTCACCAAAAATGAACGATGGGGGTTCAACAGACAAAGAGCTGTGATGAAACAATCAATGTATTCTGATCAAAGCCGTTGGCAATAATTAGACAAGTGCAAACTACGGATAGGAAACAGCTTATTGATATAAAAAGTGTACTTGATGACGTCATCATCCACACTTCTGTGACGTCACGTTCCTTTTCAATCATGAAAGAAACCGGCTTTTAAGTGACGTAAATATTTTCCTGTCCCAGTTATTTGGTTCTCATGACCAAGTTGACGGAAATTTATAGTACTCTTCCAATATTAAAATTTATATTTTTTTCTTTTTGAAATATAATCTGCGAAAGATTTTGAATTCCATGCTTCCTCAACATTGATATCTAAACATAACACTAAGTGTTTGCTATGAATTTGTTACAACACACCTTATCGGCTTTTCCCTAGGAGACTATCTTGTAAAATAAATTGAAGATGTCTGGCCACGGTTGTTAAACGTTTAAAACCACAGCTCCGCGATTCCCTTGAAGTATTCTGTAACACTTTTTTTACGCGATCATAAATCACATTAGCGGTTTGGGGTATGGAACTAATCGATTTTCATCACGTCTTGATGATGATTATCAAGCGAAAGTTAACCAAATCAGCCGAAGGCTTGTTCAGTGATGTTTAAAATATAAGCGAATCTTGACGATGCACAAGACTTGTAGAGACAGGATGATCGAACGACATAATTATCTTGTTGTGCTACATGAATACATGCAAAACTTTCAACTTATATTATGCTATCATGTATCTTTGAACATTGTAATCTTTTGCTTCAAAACCCGGATACAATTTGATATCCCTTTGATTCTGAATTCATGTTTACCTGGCACATGTTGTTCTTGAGATTAATATCTGAGTGGATTGCAGAATACATAAGCCCTTAGTAATAGCACTATCATTATTTTAGATGGACTATATATTTCCTACGACGGCAAATTTTCATTGTATTATTCAACAGATGCGTGTGTATAAATGAAAATGTAACTTGCATGAATGATCGGGTTTAAACACGGCATAGAATAATGATGATTCTAGGAGATCAGACGTGGTATTTGTAATCTGAATAGCAACTGAGCGCAACATCCGAAATGAATCTTGATCGACAAATGGGTACACTAGGGGGAAGGAAGTTCGCGGTTCGATGGAAGGAGCCTTGTCACAACTTGTAAGAACATGTTCCTATGTAAGAATCATCTTCCATCATTTATTCTCCTTGGTGAATAATGAAAGATGCGATTCTACAGGCCTCGAGCCGGAATTTAACTCTCCCTATCAATTCCATGCATATCATGCTAAAGATCACCTTTCAACAGCCTGGGTATAATATGACAGAACGCTTACTATTAATTTAAAATATGACTGTATAGATTAAAGGATTCCTTTTTCTCCAGAACCTCATCTATCAGATAGTTCAAAATTGCTAACCTCGCCTCTCTGGATAGTATAGTGTCTTTATTAGGGATCACATTACCATATTGCATGTCAAAGAGAATAAAGGGCAGGGCTTTTCTAGGCAATAACCTGTTAATACTCTTAGCAGATAATTAGATCATGCTGTATAGCTGTACAAAAAACCTTTTTCACGAATATCTTTATTCTTAATATCATCGACAAGTTATTTTCATGGTCTTAACAAACAAAATCCTATAAATCTTAATCTGAAATTGCTTCCAGTTGACGTGGTACAATTTTGTAGACTTTGATCCCCTTATTTCACACATAAAGAAGTAAAACAATTTTTAAAAGTGAAGATTCCGGGCAGTGCATTCTCAAAAGAATGATAACAAGTTTTCAAGATCCATTTGGTACCGACGCAATCAAAAGAGATCATACACACCCGCACACACACTGCCGTTCATTTTGTCGACTGAAATTCGATAGCCCAGATTACTTTCTGAATTCTACTATATAAGGTCTCGAATGTTCTAAAAAGACAAAGGAAATTGTGTTTTGTATTTATGATATTGGGTAATAACTTTTGAGGTAATCATGACAGATGAATATGCTGACTAGACATCGGATTCAGAATTATTTGATTCAAAACCAAGACTAACTTTAATGTAAATAAATTTCAGGATTTAAATTCTTATGCAAATCAAATTTTGAATCTAAATGATAGAAATATAAAGCCGCCAATACATTTGAAGAATAGTTATACAGGTAGTACATCTTCTTACTTTCAGGAAAGATAGAAAGAGATATGATGGAGGGAAAAATGGACTTATTTGGGGGGGGGGTATCTGCAATATTTAAGACTACACCAATAGGTGGAATAGACAGGAAAGCAGTACATGGAAAGATATGGACAGAGCGGTATTTAAATTACAAAGTATTCCGAGACTTAGAGTTACTTAGAGTTTTTTTATCCTAGGAGTTCTTGGAAAAAAGACATTTTCGAAAAAAGCCGGAAGGGCTTTCCCCTCTTCCTTGCGTTAATAGAAGCTATACAGACAATCTTTAATAATCGTTAAAAGCTAAATACTTTGTTATTCTGTTTCTTCTACACATCCTGCTGTGTTACTTGCTCGATTCATGGGTCCTTGGGCGATAGAAACTTTTCTTTTAATCCAACCTGTAATTGCGTAGAGAGCGAGGGAAATTTCTTTGTGATAGCTAAATGGTGTGCACTAGATTAATGATTACAGTGGTTTCTTGCAAAGTATATCGGGCACCTCTAAAAAAAAAGGTGTTTTTCGAGGGAAAGCTTATAAGCCTAGGTGATGATGACCTGTTTGATATGAAGTTAATCACGGAGGCGTGCTGATAAATAGCTGTCATAATGTTTCAATATATTTTGTTCTGATCAAGCTGGGAACGCAGAAATGAAAAAGAAAATTCTAGAAAACCAATAATTATTTAAACAAGTGCAATGACAATACCTGAATTTCTATGTATATTAATGAGGCGAATCTATGCATAATATACATTTTTATGATCCAAGAAAGAGTTGGAATGGGAATGAGAGTTTCTTCACGTTCAAACTTGGGATAAAGGAAAGATTAAAAGAGTTCCGACCTAGCATAGACTGTACATATTTCATTTACATATTTTATTTATTCTTTGGTGAATCGGAGCCGAGTATGGAATCACTAATGACATATGGAATAAATAGAATCTTCGATTGATAAATAATGTAATAGCCCGAACACTGCCTGCATGAGTAAATAAGTAATGTTTCTCATGTTTGGTAACTCACAACATATTTACACATGTAATTAAATATGCCTTTGTCTTTGGATGTATCATTATGATGAAATAATTAGTTCAATACTGTGGTATATTTACATGTTTATTGTAAATTGTAAATTGAAAGTGATTTCGACCGGCTGCCATGTTGGGTAGTTTCAGGACACCATTCAATACTGCATCTCTTGCGTTGGTGATATATAGAGAGCAGGAAAAAGGGAAATAATAGCCAGAAAATATATTTAAAAATATATATATATTTCACATTTATTCCCGCGAATAATTATCTAGAATATGCCAATATTCAAAAAGCTGCATTGGGAAATCAAAGACAAAGGACGAGAATAAGCGAGAAATATAAAGCAAACGGGGAAAGGAGAGAGAGAAATGTGTTGTAAAGTAAATCTCAAGGTGTATATAGATGGATTAGAAATAATATGGTAACCAGTGGCTTTGTACAATAGCGTATCACGTTGTGCTCATCTTGTTCTGATAAGCAACCGCTTCGTTGAAACCATTATCGCTTTGATAAAATCACCCGATTTTTCCTGGTGATAGAACTCGCATTTTAAAACACAAGTCATCTAAAAGATCTCGGTTTACTCTACGGGTTTCTTGAGAGTATACTGACTCCGATAATTTTTTTATTTAATGGTGTAGGCAATGGCGTCCTTAGATCTAGATCGCAGCTTTAACCCACGAGAGGTTTGGCCTGGTTATCCCCCATGTATGAAACACCAGAAAACACACAGTCGGTTCCCAACACGCATAAGTAAATCGACCCATCATAATTACAAGTTTCAGATACATGGAAGGGGACTGAAATCTATATTATAATATAATTGACCAACCTGTGCAATGTTGACAAGATAGATAACCTATCATCATCTAAATCCTGAGTTTGTAGGTTCGTAAGACTGCTAAGAAACCTAGTGCCTGTAGCTAAGCGACCAGGGGACCTACGAGTTTAAGTCCTGTTCCACGGACTTGGTGTTGAGAATTAATGCGATCATTATAGCATCGACTTGGTTTCGAACTCGCAACCCTCCGGTTGCGATACCGTGGAACTGCCTTTAAGCTATCGTCCTTTTCACGTACACTGCATGTAACATGAGCTAATATTTTTTACATACTTTAAATTTCTTTTTTACATGGGAGTCTAATCTGCCAAAGTGATGAAGGACATGTATAACATGTTGATACTATTGTCATAAACACAATCGTATAATTTTAGTCATTGTAAAAACCATAACAAAGAAGATATACCCTAACCCATAAATGATTAACGAGACTTTAGATTTTATTAAGTGTTTAACAACAATGTGATACTTTTTTTGCATTTTAGCAATTTAATATCTTACCGATTTCATTCACTTAAGGCTGACTTTTTATAACACGATGGTAGTCTTCTTTTAATAATGCTCATATTTGCTCTTCATTTGTAAGTTGGACATCACAGTGGGAGCGAGATTTTACGTAGGCTAATAAACAAATTTTGATATGTAATGCTGAAAATCTTCCCGGCTTTGGAATTGAATCCTTAAGAAGTTTATATAGGTCTAACCGAAACCTTTTGATAATTACAATTTATCGACCAGACTGGAAAGATTATATTTAAACCGAGGTAAGAAAAGTTTTTTTTTGATAGTTTTACCTTTTAAAGCCTTAATTACTCGGCCTAGAAAATGACAATTGACGAAATGTATGTAGTGTGATTTACCTAGATTATGATAGTAATTCATTCACGAAACCATGAGATCTCATTACAAAGAATTACTTTATTCATGCACAGTTTTAAATTTTGGGCTTAAGATATAAGCTGGATATCCGTCAGGATTCTGTTTTCTATAATTGAGTGTAGACTTGTGGCACGCGAATAGTAGTCCTGAAAAAACAGACACGTTTGAATTTTTCCTTATTTCTATATTTTACGCAATAAACACAATGAAATTAAAAATACACTCCAATACATAACTTAAACTTCATTAATCTTTACAAAAAGCAAGGTTAAAACAGCGTTTTAGTTTGTGAGTAAAAATGATAATAATAATGATGATGATCATGATGATGATGATGATAATAATAATAATAATAATAAGTAGAAGAAATAATATGATAATAAAGATAATAATGATGATGACGATGATAATATTAATGATATCAATAAAAGCAATAACAATAACAATAACAACAAACAACAATGTTAATACGGAAAATAACAAGTGGAAATAATTATAAAGCGCTTTTCGTGAGGATACAGAAAATGTCTTGTCAAAAGACCATGACAGCGATTCGAACCACGTGCCATGTGGTCCAAAAACCTGGTGAGTTATCCACTAGACCATGATGCAGAGCTAGTATACACAAACCTCCAAATTGATTTAGGGAACCTCCAACTTTTTCGGGGATGATTCTTTAAAAGTTAACATTAACAAGAAATGTATCCACCTATTATGTGACATTGTTTACTGGGATACTCATTTCCCAACACATTCTGACATTATTATTCTTTTATTATGGTGGTCTTGATTTATAAGTTTGACATATTAAGCACATAGAATGTTCATATGCCAAATTATGCTTTCTTTCCTGTTTAAATTCATCCAGAGTTTCCCTGATTCACTAACGTCCATGTCCCCATAGTTCTTCCGAGTGAGTGAAGTGGTGGCCAGGGGACAACATCCCCATATGTAGCCCACTGGGCCGACAATAATGTGTCTCGTGAACAATAAGACAAGATGTCAGATGGGCGAAAAATTGACATGCTAGTCTCGTGGGTTTCGGTCTTTAGAATCTTCAGATAGCTTTTCAAAAACTCCACGAGACTGACGTGGTTGGTCTTGCTCATGAGCTGTCGTTATCATGGTCTGTCGGTCTAAATGAGCTACAGCCGATGGCCCATTTTTCGACTCCCTTTTAAAAAGATTTGTCACATATTGTATTCGAATACATGGTTTTGTGAGTAAGATCTTATATTTACAATAACATTTTTTTCCATCAGAGGAACTAAACTGACATAAGAAATGATAGAGTATTTTATTTAATGAATTGCATCAATTTCTGTTATTTCACAATTGCTCATCGGAAGCTGCATCTTTATCTTATCACAACTAAAGCTGTAAATGCTTTTTTTTTTTTTACATATCATCTTATAACACAGAACGTCTTGTTTGGGAAAAAAAATGCAGAAAGATTCAAAGCTAAAATAAAATAACGTGAAATCATTCAAAGGCATTTCGAGAATCTGTGGGCCACAAATTCATATCCCAGAGACCACCAAAAAAATTCGTCCCTTAAACAAACTGCCGATAACAGTAAGAAAATTGTGGAAACTTAGAAATGTGCCCGTATCAGTTGACGATGTGAGCGAGTAAATATCACACTAGCTACTACTCCCTTCAAGCGAAACCACTTCTTTGCATGACAGTTGAAAAGTTATTTGGGAAAACACTGATGATGGAACTTGTGACGGGGTCTAACCCTTCCCCCTGAGCAAAATGATAACATTCTCGACGTGTTACTTTGGCTTCGCGGGCTCTCTTCAATGAATTCTGTCTAATTTAATATAAACCAAAAAACCTTAATCGCAACTACTTTCGAAAAAAATTAACGCACTTGAAATGTCATTACCCTATTATATATCGCATACAAATCATGTTTGGATTGCGTTATACGCCATTGTAAAATTCGCACATTTCAAATGGTGATGAAAAAAACTATTGGGATTGTCTTCAGTTGATATTACGGAAGTCTTTGCGATCGTTTTTCTCCATTTACACGTTGTTAATGGAGATGGCAACATTTATTCACAGGTCTTTACTGTTGTTATCTTGATTCTTTTTATTTTAATGAAATACGTTTGGTGGAATACAAGAAGAGTAGAAGAAACATATGAATTAACTGCAATTTTGTTCGTAATATGGAGCTACGCTAAATGATCCTCGGTTACAGTAATTTATAAGAAAAACGCACGAATCGTAAGTGTTAATGTTTTATCACCCTTCGTTCAAAAAGAAAGAGGAAAAGAAGAATGAAGTAGGCAAGCAATCACAAAAACGGTAGCGAGTAATTGATCTGTCGCATGCTCCGTACTAATTCATCATGGCGGCGAAAATGTATCGCCCAGCTTATGATTTCCCCGGAGATGAAGTATTACTTTGCCTAGAGACGCCCAATCCATGCTTGGGCTATTGTTCTCTCAGGTCAATCTGGCGCGATGTGTTTACCCTCCCCGGTGTTGTTTTGCTTGGATCACATGACCATGTACCCTCTTCAATACTAACCGGTAGGCGTACACAACATTGTCATGCCAAAAGAACAAAAATAATAACATGGTCTGCTGGAAGGGATTTTGAAAATGTCACAACTCTTCTGATACTCCACTACTTCCGCTATCATTATCAGAAAGAAGTCACTGGCGAAGGAAATACTCATCATAACATCCCTTACGTCGCAGTGATGGTTGTAACGTTTTTTTCCATGCACGAACCAAATAATAATACTTACAAGGGTAAAAAGTGATAGAAATGCATCCATCAAGTTCAACATTGCAATCCAAAGGTGCATATTTAGGAAAATGTTTAAAGTCTCAAATATTGTTTTGAATTGATAGTTCATAGTACCTAGCTCGTGTAAAAATTTACTCATTTTGTGTCTCTGATTGCTATTCTTCTTTTTTCACAGTAAAATGGCATCGCACTAACTGCGTCGTTAAAAAAATGATATACGAGAAATTGGGGGAACGGAGAGTTGATAACATACAATTGGGCTAAAAGATTTTGACTGACGCGGAATTGTCTTAACCAAGGCTTTGTTTTAAATCTAAAAAAGAGCTTACACCTGAAATGCATCAATCCAATTACTACGGCGTCACGGTGAATATTTGACGAGAATGAAGAACGTTGCACCATTAAATTGCACCAAAATACGTGATCATGCGAAATGTAACGAACGGCAGAACAGTAAGCGGCCCCTTACAGAAATAACATATTGCAAAGAAGATGATTTTATATTCGAAATAACTATTTGCATAATAAAGAAGAATGAAGTGAGAAAAGGTGAAAAAGGAAGAATTTTTTGTAGCAATTACCTTATATTAACACTCATCCCATTCCTCAATCCACGATAAAACAGTGGTCAACCAGTCAATCGTAGTAGAACGACGTGATATCGTTGTCGAAAGACTTGTAAAATACAAATTAAGCTATTAATTTCCCCCATAATAATTTATAAAAAATGATCACATACACACACAATTACACGCACACAAACATAAACATGTATATAAGCGCAAAGATGCTCACTTTTTTTATTATGGCGGCGACCTCTTAAAAATTATTATAATTATTCATCCGTCTTTCGGATGGTGACGTTAAAGGTTGGTCCCCAGACGTAAATAATCATATCTGATTGATACACGTCTGGAAGAACCCAATACACACACATATCTTTCAAAACATACAAGTATTTTTTTCTATCACTGCGAACAAAAGGGGGATTAATTATTCATATTGTCATCCACTACCAGATTTCTATTAAGTTGATTAATCCTGCTACCTGTCCTTGAATGATATCAATATTTGTACATGAAAGCAATTCTATGTATTGTGAACTATGACTATCTACATCTTCCCCGAGCATATTGGTTACTTTGGAAACGCAATGTCAGTGCTTGCCTGGTTAACATCTGTTTTAATTCGAGTGGCTTTGTATTCAGCAGTGGAAAAGGTGCCATAAAGTCTGCACAGTTTAATCCGTTAAAAAAATGTCTTTGAGATGCACTTCAAATGACGCACTTTCCATCTTTATTGTGTTCTACATTGTGTAATACAACACATAGTAGCATTTTAAAGGTAGAAACTATTGCGACTTAGGATTGTAGAAAGGCTTTTCTTTTCTTAATCAATTCTGATCGCTGTTCAAGATCTTGATATCATGAATGAATGAAAACAATTCGTCATTACTCACAGACTTATAATTATGTCAAACACAAATTGAGAGAGAATGAATGTAATTCTGACACCTTTGTCAAGAATTCTGTTAAAGGGAAAACATTTATTTAATTTAAGATTAAACACAGCTCTCAACTTATAACAGATGGATAAAATTCGAGATTAGCATATTAGTATGGGATATATGTATAGCCCCTGTACAGCAGCTGACAAGCCTTTTGATAAAGAATGCAGGCCGCTTTATTACGTCATACATGTTTTCATATTTTGCCAATTGTTTATTAATCTCACCATTTGATTTAAGATTCAATGTTTTCATTCTATACAATCTTTCCTTTATTCACGGGTCTTGTCCATGACGGAAGCCCTCTCTTTGTTTTTACGTTAATCAAACTATAATTATATTATTTCTGAAAGTACTACTTAAATAATATTTTGAGTACAGCATATTCGAACCAATGTTTAAGTGCTTAAACTTAATAAGCGATTCCACATGACGTGTTCCTTGTAATTTTTTTCTCCATTTTATGTCTATCCTTTTTTTTGTAAATGTATAATTATGTGTACTATATTGTCCGCCTTTTATTGTTCTGTGTATTGAGGCAGTAGCCTAGGCTTGAATGTTTCATTTTACAATACATGTTTTCTGTTGCTATATTCAACAAATAAAGAATGTGACAATTTATATAAGTTTTGATGCCAAAGTATGTATCGGCAAACTCTCTTGGGTAAATTAACTGAATATCAACCAAAACAGTAATCAGGTGGGAGATATTAAGCGTGATACATGTATATATATATATATATATATATATATATTATATATAACAACTTAATTATTAATATACCGTTACCAAGTTTTGTATTTTTTTAAGCACATGAAAAATTGATTTGTCCCAATGTATATTTCTTGATAATGTGGCATATTGAAGCTTAAATCAACGAGTCCACCTTTTATTCTGGAGTTTCGAAAAACACAAGAAAACATCAAATTTATAAGGGGTGTGAATAATTTAGTTGTTAACTGTATGTCAGACATTCCAGGCACTTTGCGTGAAATGTTTGTGTCATTTCGGTTATAAAAAGTTGATGGCACCCCTGCCCAGATGTTGGCCATATTATTATCCTGACATCAAAGTCCAGATGCCAGGCGATGCAAATAATTCATAGATTTTCGCGTGGTTCCTCGCTACCTGATACCCAGTTTTGGGGACGAAATTCACCACTATCTTCTTGACGCATGCTTATTCCTCTCCGTCTTTATTCATTCAGGATACCCCGAGACCGGCCAAATGCATCCTAATTGATTTCGCGTGTGCTTCGGGCGTGGATTCAAGAAATAGATCCCATAATTGCTGTTGTTGTTATTCCACTATCATCGCATTACCTTTTTACTACATTATCTGCGGTAAGAAATATGCGGTTTGTAGGTAATTTTTTGTTGATGCTTCCTTACTAATATGTATCCACCCTAAAAGGGTGAGTGTCTGGTCACTTTGGAAAAGATGAAACTGGCTTACAAAATCTCCCCTCCATTTATTCTACAAAATTCCTATAATTGTATTTGCCCCTTGGGATGATATACGCTATGGATCAGAAATATGCCGTTAAGCACTTAAAGAGTAAAACAAAGACTGTTTAAAGCCAAAAGTTCTTTCACGTTCAAATGAAGACAATCTCCTCCAAAATTACAAAGTCATACCTTCATAATATAGGCCTATCATAAAATTCGATTATGATCTTAAGTTCTTGTGAAAAAGGCGTTATTAATAGTTGTGGTTCGTAATGTCAATTTTCCAAACCAAACAAAGCTAATAAAGCTGGGGCATATTGTCAATTTTGAATACTATACAATCAGACTCGATTAGTTATATGCTACTTAAGAGTTTCCCATGTGTGTGTTAACGTCTTGTGTCCGGCAGAAAGGCGTCGGCAACCAGACGCGTAGGGACCAAATGTCGTCAGGTCGCAGACAGGTTTTTTCGAATTTCAACTATCCAATTTTCCAAATATTGTGAGCAATCAAAGCGAGCTAGGAAAATTATGATTTGTTTTCTTCCCTCAAAATGTACAAAAGAAGATATGAATAATAAGAAAAGACCATCTTAATCGCTGCTCAAAATAAGGCAAAGGTTGCCCAAATGTTGTAATTTCAAAATTCTAGGAGGAAGAGAGGGGGCTCCAGCCACCTCAGCTTCTCCAATCCACCTCGTACCACGGACCTACTACTACCTACTACGCAAAGAATCTCCGGATAGCGTGTGAGGAACTTATAACGCTAAAATTGAAAATTACACGTTTTACCTCTCCGATCAGGATTCGCCTTTGTATATAGCGCATCTGAGCCCCCTCCAACAGTGGAAGGTTCTTTGACACAATATCTTGTTACCAAGGTTGTTCATTCATCCAATAAAATATGTCTCGTCGCTGACAAGTATAGTATTCTGTTTTGTATACTTGTATATTGTGCATTAATAAAATTATATTTTGATTGTGCTTTTGAATTCATACCTTAACAAATTGTACACCACTTTATGAATAATTGGAACGATACAATACAAAAGTAGACAAAACGTCAATATTATAATTCTACCAAAGAAACAACACAACAATCATCTCGTTAGAAACGTGCCAAGAGCAACAACTGCTGACACCTTTTTGCGGCATTTGCCGAAACATGACAGACAATTATAAACGCAATTGTATTACATACCTCGTGGTCATTGTGAATTGATGTGAATTATTATCTGCTTCCCGGGTAAACTGCTGTCACTGTTTTGTCCGGCAGGCAAAGTCACTCTCTTTAATCTAATTTTGCGTCGCAGAAATCGGGTTTTCCTGTCTTTCTCCGATCCCCGTCCAAAAAAGTCAGTCGGATTGTTTTTAGCGGCGTATCTCCGTATCGTGTCACTACGATGTCTCAACACACGTATCGCTTATATACACATGTCAATTGCGGGCAGCACGACTCCAATTTGAGTTCCAAAAAGCATAGAATAAAAAAAACTTCTTGACACACGCATGCGCAAAGTGTTCTAATCTTATGTAGACCAATCACGAGCGCTTCTGAAAATGGCGTTTTGCGATTGGTGCATACACAAGTCGTCATCACTCATTTACGCACTCTTTGACATAGACGCTCGCTTGAGCTGGGAGAAGCTGAAAATACGTAGGGTTTGGTACACTAATTTTCAATAGAAGATTACCAGTAGCCTAATGTGTAATATTTCACAGTAATTTTCATTTCATTTTCATTTTAAAAATTGTTTCCAACCAGTAAAGTGGAATAAAACTTTCCTAAAAACTGTATAAAGACACCATCTTTTGACTATTTCGATATGAAAATAAAATAAAGAAATGTCATAGGTTGTATCATCTGTTCCCCCAATTTTCACATAAAGACATCTCCTGTGACTGAAATAATGTTGGGCAAGCTTGTTATGAGACATCAGCGTCAGAATTCCACAAAAATAACCTGGGATAGGAAGTCGATTGATAGCCTTGATTACCAATATCTAGCACAAACAAGGCACCAAGCAAGCAAGCAAGCATCTCGACAGTAAAAGATCCAGTAAATTGTCCAGGTCTCCATGCAATAATCTGAAACAAATGAGTGTTTTACTATTCATATGAGGAATAAACATAGCTTTGCTACTTTATCACAGGAGCACAGTTAAGGCGATCGCTGCCTTAAAGGGACCTAGGTTTTCATCATATTTTTGTCAAGAGATTAGTGTTCTTATTTTTATTACCTTTTTTTAACATCAAGAGTCTTAGTAAGTACAGCAACTGAAATGATTTTCTTTTCCGTATCAATAACCATCGAACAAAACACTTTCTTTTAAATTGTAAAACATTTCTCTTCATCTATAGACATAGACTCATAAAACGATTTTTGTAATAATAATAATAATGATAATAATGTTAATTTATACTGCGCTATACTCTAAGAAGTACCATGGAGCTTTTAATGTATATATATACACCTTGGTTTGACAACTTTTTATCTTCAAAGCTAGTACGTCCAGCTTTGATCACGTACATATCAGTAGATAACCCTACATTACGGAATGTTCCCGGCTAAGGGTTCTGCGTCCCTTGCTCCTGCAACAATTATTGCTCCATCGTAATTTCCGATACAAACTAAATTCTAACCTGAACCTAGGACTCAACTTGATATCTTACCCTTAGCCCTTACCCTAAACTTAACCTGGACCTAATATTATACCTAACGCTAACCCTGGCCCTATCGTAAACTTAATCTAAAACTCAATCGCAAACCTAATCCTCTTGACTTACTTTTGACGAAATAAAGCCCGAAGCAATGTTTGCCGGAGCAAATGTCGGATCATCCAGTTATGATCCCATCACAGGAGGATGGGTAAACTCAATACAGTTCTTAACACTCATTAGATGAAGATGTCGTCATTAAAAGACGGTTGCATGTGTAGATCCATAGGTGTAGCTACAAGGCGGTTCGTCATTCGAGTGGCGGTAAAAAGGCAAAGGGGTGAGAATATAATAATAATAATAATAATTTTGCTTATCCATGAGAGCCTCATCATGCAGCTTCAATACTGTTCTTCCTGAGGGTCATGCAATTATTAAACCCCAGATACCCACTAACACCTGGGTGGACAGTTGCAAATTTGGATTTATGTCTTGCCAAATGACGTTAGTGCCAGGCTGAGATTCGAACCCTAAGCCCTTGGACTGAGAGTTAAGTGAACCACTATACTAATACGAGAGAAAAAACGCAACATGGGTCGATGATACAACCCTCATCCACCCGTCAAACGATGGACTTGTTTTCGCGCACGCCCCCTTATAAGAACCACGCCCCGAATAGTTCAAACTAATGTACGCCAATAAACTGAACACACTTTACTATATAGTGTTGGTGTGAAGCTATAGTACATCTCAATTCGAAAAATTGGCATCATGTTCCTACTGACTAAATTCTTCATTAGGTTTTATTCAAGAGAATCGAAGTGAACCCCAACTACACTCAAGCAATACACCAGAGAAGTATAAGAATTATCTGTTTAGCCTAAAAATAAACTTTGGAAACTAATTCTAGGGTAAAGCTGAAGAATGTTTTCATTAGTTGATTCAGTTAGGATTCTGTATTTCTATTGCACACTCTTCACATCACTGGAGAGCATTTCAGCCAGTCTACTTTCCTTACGTGAGCGTACACGCTAATCATACACCTAATAACTACCGGGTACTCATTTAACACCTAGATAGAGAGGAGTAATGTAGATATAAACAAAACAAAAAAAACTTATGTAAGGACACAAGTGAAATGCCAGGCCTCGAACCCACGGCCATTGCATCTATATAGGATCAATTGCTTAAAACACTCAACTACGATACCTTTACTTCTCCCTCTCTTTGTTACACTTATTAATCATTAATAATTACGCTTTGCTGATAATTAGCTTTTAGTAGTAGTTCTAAATGCAGCATTATTTATCGACATTCACGATGCATCTTTAGGTGGTAATAATTTATGATAATTATAAAAATCATGATTATCATTTGGTAGCCACATCAGTATCAATACTGTATTTTTGTTTGTGGACCCTGCAATAATTTATTATTACCCCAGCATAGCCAGGTATTTATTCAATGCACCTCTGTTAATGCACAGTCACGTACTCAATATTTCTCAATGCATTACCACCTCGGTGGAAAGGTAACATTTTCTGGAGAATAAAATATTAGCTTAATTGTTTTTGTATCCTGATTTCCATCTAACTTCATTCATCCTTGCATAATGGACCTTTGAAGAATGGGGTTTGCTTCAATTTAGTATAGTTCTTTATTGTGCAAGATCAATACACGGGCATCAATATGTTTGAAGAAAATTGGGTAATCGAACAGAGTAATTAAACACGATTAACTTCATGATGAATGATGAAAAAGGTTATGACTAATAAGGAAATTTGATTCTCTGAAAACAGTGGGACATGTTAAAACGCCAGGCTTATATAATGATATGTCCAATATTTAGTTGAATTGGTCTATGATTTGGACAATGGATGATATAAATTGATAATATATGATTTTAAAAACCCAAGATGTTGACAAGGGAAAAATGTTGGAGTGGATGGACAATGGTTGAGAATAAGGATTGAGGATGAACAAAAAAACAGAGCGGGAAAAGTCAGTAAGTGGGTATGGGGGAAGAAGAATAAAATATGTCCCTCAAAACATTTCAATACTCCAGAAATACTAGACAATGTTATGAGATTCTGCGCTCTGATAATATTAGATGATGTTTGTATACTTCCGGAAGTAGTACATTCCACGAATAAATTAATGTACACAGATATATTTTAACATATAAGATAACGCAACAAAAGATGATAATAAAAAGTACACCTTGGGCAACAATTAGTATGATTGCTAATGCCAATATTGCCCTAATGGAATTTCGCACCATAGTGTAAAACCTGAAAAAAAGAAGAAAGGAAAATGCGAGTTTTTATCAAATTAGATATGATGGCCTCGTCGTTCTGTAATGTTTACAAGTACATGAATATACTTTGCTTTTAACGAAACGTCACATCCATGAAGGGTGTATTGGTTGTTATTTGTGGGTTATTATATAAATGGATAAGTAATATATTCATGGTTTTGAGAAAATTAATGAAATTTCTCTTTCTAAATTTAAATAATCAAAGTGAAAGCAGATAATTCAAAAGAAAGACTTTCACACTTCTATCCCCCTTTCTCTTTCTCTCTCGCCCCCTCCTCCCTTTCTCTCTCTCTCTCTCTCTATTCCTATTTCTCTCTCCCTCTTTTTCTTTCTCTCTTGGTCTGAATGGGTGAATGTAGCGCGAATTATTTTACAATCCCAAGATGAAAATCAGTGAAACCTTACATTGAGCATAACCTCTGCACTGACTAACGAAATACTTCATTGTACAACATGACAATGAATCTCGATCTCTTAAACGATCAATCGAATTTCATATGCAGTGTATTGATGCTGAATATTTTACAATTCAATGTTAATCCTAAAGTGCTGCCTGGTAACTTTGACATTTGTATTTTTAATAAAATTGTCATGTATTATGTGGTAGACCTTCCATTAGGCGAGATATGGCGCCAAAGTCTTTGTCAGCGTTCATGGTCATGAAATTGATGGAGGATTAGCGTACTCACATGACGTTTTTCATCAATTAGTTGAAATATGTTGATCAAGGTATAGATGTAATTATTTTTGTAGTTTAAGACGACCAAGGATAACATTTCAATGTCTTTTTACACCAGGAATGAAACGTTTGGAATCACTAGGTGAGTGGGATCGTAGCTATGATTGTGCGTGTGCGGGGGTGTGGGGTGTTGGGTGTCAGTGTGTATAAGTGTGTGTGTGAGTAAGAGAGAGATATTTAAAGAGAAAGAATGTGAGAGCATATAATGATTGATAAAGCAGTTGCAGCCCACTTCTTGAATCGCAAGAATATATACGTATAGATATTTCCCACTCCTTTTTTCAATAAAACATTTGAAGGGAATAAATGCTATTATCTAGAGCACACATAATTCTTTCAATTTTATTTGAGGTTTCGGAGAGATCATCTCTTCCGTCTCGAGTTTTAAAAGCACGATTGTGTGTAGAAACAAAAATATACATTTTTGCCTTTTCCATAGCGTTTTAGCTAACCCCCTTCTCAACATTAATGTGTTACCGTCCAACGCCAGATTGAATTGACATTTTTTTCTTTTTTTCATGCAAGCGGAAATTGAGAGGCCGATTACAATACTCAGAAGATAAAATCGTGCCGGCGTTATGGAACAGATATAAAATTGTAAACCGGACGATTGGCCTAATTTGTCTATTTCATGAAAGTTTTAGAGCCTTGATTGAGATCCTATTGTGAGGTACCAGGCCACCGCCCCAAGCTAGCCAATTATCTTGATTGCCTGTGTAGTGGCGTAATATACTGGCGTATCCGGTAGTTGATTACAGGGGTACTCCTGGAGCGCAATGCACGAATGCTGCTGTGGACGCTGTTAACCCTTTGATAGTTGTAATCATGTACAATGCTGCCTATAAAGTTTAAATTATTTTTCTTGCCTCTTTTAATGAAATGTTGTTCTCAATATGGTTTATTCTTCATAGATTAAGTATTATCTTCCCAAAAATATAATTGATCAATCTCTATTACTCTGTAGATTGATCAATACAATTCTGAGAAGATATACATTTTATATGTCAAGAAAAATACGTATTGTCACTATCATTTAATGGAAAGAGGTAAGACAAAATTATTTTAACTTTATGGACAACAGTGTATTCAGTTCTTCCTATGGGCCTTCAAACTAGGGGGGCGTACGCCGGCTTCACCCTTGGCTGTAAACACCATTGGATACTTCTCAGGATGATGTAGTCAGATTTTCTTAAGCAATTATGGGTTTCCATTTTCTCCTTCTCCTCCTCCTAGAGGGTTTGATCCAAATTGATTGTTCTTGGGTGTACGTCCAATATTTTTTTTTCAAAGTCAATTTCGTACTTGATTAAAGATTAATATAGGATTAAATCCACATGCCCTCCCCCCATAAATGGAGTCTTAATCCAAATCAAAGGCCTGTATCTAATTGTTTTAGCCAACCCTTTTCGGTGACCAATTTCTGATGAGAAGTACATTCTTTTATGTAATCTACTTTTGTATCAGTCACTTGTAATAATGATTTACTATTCTGAGTTTATATAATGCTTAATACATCGATGATGTCTCCAAGCGCTATACAAACATTTTATTATTCTGGTCATCGGATTCAGGCTTGCCCGCACACAATGGATGCTCATTCTCCACTCCCTCGGGAGCTTTCCGGCCAGGCGCCATTTTTCAGACTCTCATGAATCGGAACGGGAGGCACTCGGTTTTCCGAAGATTCATTTTTCCGAAGGCTCGTAATTCCGAAACACGAATTTCCCATACCCTGGCGTTCATAATTCCGAAAATGTAATATGGTTCATAATATTGCAAACATTAATGTTACGTTACGTTAAATGTTCATAATTTCGAAAATGAAAGGGTTCTTTATACCGAAAGTTCGTAAAACCGAAACACGGTACAGGGTTCTGTGGCATTTTCGGAATTGCGAACCTTAGGAAAAACGACTTGTAACAAATGGAACACGGACGTATTTGGCAAAGCGATGGTATCTAAACATTGTCCATTATTCTACCCACCATCTATTAGAAACATATGACTTTGTGACACCATTTTAATCATTTGTGAATGAGTTTCCTTCGACTTAGGCGGATGTGTAAGATATCTAATCTCATTAATAATGAAAGAAGATTTAGACACCAATGACCATATTTATCAAAATGCTACTTAATATTTACAAAATATTTATGTCAAACATTTTGACACGTATGACAATAATTTGGCTCCGTTTTGTTTATTATCTAATGCAGAAAATTATGTTTAAAAAATCTAACTTGGTTTCATCTCAAATTTTAAAAAGATATCTTTAAACTTTTTTCAGTTTTTACAGATAGAAATGAAAGAACTTCTTTTTTTGCAGACCCACGCACCTTTTAGATAATGTAATGATTGTGATCATATAGCGCTGTTAACCTTGTGAAATACCTCCGCTCCTCTAATGAAAATGACATTCATAATTTCCAAAAACACCATTGAAAATTACATAAATAAGATATGAATATAATACAAGCATTTCATGGGCATTTTCTTTTGTTCACTATATATAATTAATTTTAGGTATTCAGCATAGCGATCTGTGTATATTTGATATGGTATTCATTCCATTGTTTTTCATTGTCTCTATCCTTCCTTCTGTCTGCCAATCAATCAAATACTTTGACGGAGTGGGCTTGAGTGCTCTGATAATGGGGTGTGATGCAAATTCAGAGGACAGCAAGACAAAGGCCACAAATGGAATATTTCTTTGTGACAAAAATAAATTTGTAAATTATTACTGCCCTTCTCCTGAGTGACTTATAGTGTACAAAATGGGGACACAAAACAGGTGGATAAAAGTTCTCTTTTAACACACAGAGAATGATAATGATTGTGCTTCGAACTTTCCAATATGTTTTAAGGCATTTAACATATAGATGTAGGCAAATATTCAACGAAAGTTATTTTGAACTGCAAATGTTTAACATTGTCTGAAATAGACACATTTTCTAGCGTAGGCTACGTGATAACATTACAAACAAGAAAATAAGATTCCGATCAGAAAAGAAAAAATGAACCTAATAAACAGCATAATCTATTTTGACGTTTTCTTACATTGTTTTGAAAGGAGACCCATTTTCAGAAAACATTAGTTCGAATCTTGGCTATATTCTTCTAATTAATAAGGTTATGAATCAAGCACAAAAGTAGGGTATGAATTCGAAAGAATTTAGACTCAATTTCCTCAAGATTACATTATGATTTATGATCAAAATCCAAGCTGGGTTAGAGTTTTCTTTCGTGACAGATGAAAGCCTAATGAGACATGTTTTTATTTTCTTTAAAAGACCAGACACCGGACATCATACTTGTAAATGGATTAGCTTTACAGCTTTTATCTATATTAATGCATAAATTTCCCACTTTTAATGACTTTTCATGAGGCAAAAAAAAAAAATTGGTATTCTGAAAATTCTTACGTTTTTTGGGGGTAAATGTTCTTGTACAATTTCTCTCATTTCTTTACCCCGCGCTCAACAGAGAGATCATTATGTCAACCAGCCTGTAATACGTAGCTTGATTATATTCTCCTTATATAGCAATTTATAAATAATGATACTTAACGTTATTGGTCTAGTATAATTTCTTGTGATTTGTTGTTATTTGGATTATTTGTAAAACTGAATTAAAAAAATAATGATAATAATAGGACATTTTGCTTCTGACTTCGTCAAAGATGTTTAAGTGTCGTGGCACAGTGGTTCATTCACGTGACGCTCAAGACCATGGATCTAAGTTCACGTATAACGAAGTAAATCTTAAAACTCAGACTAACTTTATTAAACCTGATTTTGAAGAAAAAAATGCTTAAGCCCCAGCGTCGGGTTTATTTATTTTTTAGTAGAATGCGGACCTATGGATCCTAGAAGGGAACTTAAGGCAAAAGAAGTTGTGCTTTTATTGGAGATTATTAATAAATTTTAAAAGATGCATATTGCAAACGCGATAACATGATTAAGCCATGCAATAGGTTTACTTAATAAAGGGATCCCAATTGATTGACAAATGCCAGATTTCTTTACAATATACTTTGATTACAAATCAGTTTATGACAGAAATAAAACAGAAAGAAAATACTAGGATTTGTGTTTTTGTACTTTCTTTATATAAATGTCTCATTTTCCGTTTGTTACTGATATTCCATAGATCTTTTAGATGGCCTCATTCCTTCATAACTTTCCAGTCATTGTATTTCTTGCCTTTTTCTCTGCCCAAAACAACTTCTTGTTTTGTGCTCTGAAAAGGAGTGAAGGGAGAGAATGGGAGAAGCTGAGATTTACTTCACGTTGACGTCGGAAAAGGCAAATAGATAGCAGAATGGGTGGTGCACCATTGTAAATCATAATGGACGTGTTAAAGGACTACGAGAGAGATAAATAGCCTTCTTAAAACGCTTGTGAGTGTGATTGAAGGCGAGAAACAAGGGAGTAAATGTCAATATGCATTTGGGTGCAATTAATGGCGTCAAGAAAAGTCACGACCCGGGATCACCTTCTAAATCACTCCCCATTGCCAGGGTCGTTAGTCGTTAGATTCTTGTAAATAGTGTCGACGAAGGAATGATGTGGCACGCCCGCCCGCTGGAAGATCATTCCACGTGTTGACTTTCAATCAAGGGGATTTCACACTATGCGCGGTTATACACAAAACTGGACAGAAATAGTCAGGGTTTATTCCAGCTTCATTTCGCGGGATTTGGTACGAGTATTGTATTTGCATACACATTGCGGGTCAGAGTATTGACACGAGAGACCAAAAACGTATGGAAGTCCAAAATCGAAAAGGTCGGATTGTTCCGCCAGTTTTCAAAACTCGGTCAAAACCAAAACGTAGGCATCGCAACGGTCGCAACCTGATTCAATAGTTGCGTTTGTGACAAGAGATTGTGCCTGACCCTGTTCTGTGCATTTATATGTCTGTAAGTCTTGGCATGGTGCAATTGAAATAGCGCCTCAAGTGGACCGGGTCTTACGAAATATAAGTCAGGCGATATGCGTTAATTCTGGCAAAAACCCACGTGCGTCAATAGGGACTTTTAGATTTACACGACGAGAACGTGGACTGACACGTGTGCCATTCTTTCATTTTAAAAGGACGTCACATTACCTTAAAAGGATGTCAGCGTGGCAGTCCACGTTCTCGTCGTGTAAAATCTGAAAGTCCCTAATTAACTGATTATCAACGGATCTGTTTATGATCAGCTTTGTAATTGCATTTTTTTACGTTGTCAGGTACCTTTTGTTTAGCAATTTCATTTTTTAATAAATTATTTCAGGAAAAGGGTCGGGTTTAATGTGAAATGATGAAGAAAACTATCGACATGTGAATGAGTGTTTCGGGGTGTGGATGTGTGGAGTGGCGTATGTTTGAGTTAAGTGAGTGAGTAGTGTATGACCTCTGTTTGTTAAGGATGAGAAACCACTTCATCTGTTCCATTCTCGGTATTCTGGCCGGCGTTTGGAATATTGTTGGGATGTGGAATTGGTCTTTAAATAGTTGCCACACTTTCGGGCTTCAAAAGTTCTCACCCCGGATTTTGTTTCTTCTTTTAATGTCCACCACCTACGCTCCGAACGATCGTACCACGTAGCAACAACTAGTGATATTTAAAACACGTTTCCATCATCCCAGCTCATATCCCGTAACATCCTATAGTGAGATTTACCAAATACAGGGTGTCTCATATAAAATGCAACGATATTTTGTGCCATTCTCGATGAAACTTCATATGTAATCTTATACAGGGGCGGATCCAGCCGGCGGCAAGGGAGGGGGCTAAAGGGGCCCACTTCGTGCAAAAATTTGAAAATCGTGCCGGTCGGGAAGGATAATTTTTTTTCCATCGCCACCCCCCCCCCTTGGGCGCCAGGGGTAGTGAGCACAATTTTTTTCCACTACGGGAAGGGTGATTTTTTCGACCGCCACCCCCTTGGGCGCCAGGAGGGGCCCATCTTCTTTTTTCAGAAAAAGGCTGTTTTTACCTGTTTTTTTTTGCAAGGGAGGGCCCGGGCCCCTGGCCCTCCTGGATCCGCCACTGATCTTATAGTACTATCTCCTAATTGTCCTGTAGATTTCGAAAGGATTTAGGTGGAAACAAATTATGTTATGATTATTTCTGTAAAACGTAGCATTTTCCCAATGTTACAAGGAAAGGTCGTTGAATAGCATCAGGGCACGACAAGTGTATACCTGGGGATTCAACATTTTGTAGCAAGCTCTCAAATGAACTTGTATTCTTTATACAAAAAGGGGTTAAGAATTAAGATCGATATCATTTACACACACACATTAAGGTAATTAAATTTAGTGCCTTTACTATCTCTATTGCAGAGGCATAGTGACCGTATGGAGAAGCAAAGAGGGCATGTTAAGCAATGTTTATAGATCTTCTTGATATCAAAAACAATCTTTAGTGTTGATGCTAAATATATTACTCATTGCGGATGTAGTGTCGAAAATAATATCGCTAGTGATATTCGTTTGTCTCACAATGTGGTCAATAAGGGATCTAAAAGATCACGACGTTTCGTGCGCCGCTGCAACACTTCGTCAGGTGATAAATTGACGAAGTGTTGCAGCGGCGCACGAAACGTCGTGATCTTTAGATCCACCACATTGCGAGACAAACGAATATCACTAGCGATATTATTTTCGAATCTTTAGTGTTTGTTGCAATACGTGAAATAACAAATTTGAAGAGTAAAATTAAATAAAACAGTAATTTCCTTTTAAACACGGCTTTGTGTTTCCTGCGGTTTATTACCCGGCATAGTGATTGGAATACAATGAGTAGAAGAAGTGTATATAAGTAAGTAACTCATAATTAGATAGAAATGATTTAATTTGCTTCTTGTTCTTAAAAATGCTTTAATACATGAACATGACACGTTTTACAAAATGATCTGTTCTTTGAACTTATATCTATGTGAAATTCACTCGGACTTAACGGGATACTACTTCAAAAGTACGTATGAAATTTCACTGAGGATGGTTAAATGCTTTCTAAGATATATCCAATCAAAATCTCCTTGCATTTTTAAGACACCCCGTATTTCATGTCAGTAATAGTCAGGGCGACTGCAAGGACAAACTTGATTGTGACTCGAATTTATAACAACTTTTTTTTCGTCATTATCGAGTGGCTTCAACATTAGTGTCTTCCACTTGCGTGCTGATGGGGGGCTTTGGGGGGGGGCAGTTGACCCCCCAAATAAAATTCAAACGTGATTTATTTCTAATTCGATACCAGTGATTTACAAATGTTGCTTAAATGACATGATTTTCCGGTTTTCTCTCTCATTTTTGCCCATTATGCCAGAGGCGGAACTCCGAGGGGGGAGGGGCACTGTGCCCCGACTTTTTCAGGTACCCCCCAAAAGCCCTTTAAAAAAAAAAAAAACAAAGGACAAGTTCCCCTTTTCTTTTCGAATAACCGTCCTTTTCCTCTCTCTTCATCTCTGGTGAGTACGTCTTTTCAGGTGCGAAAAATTCCCCCTTTTACCTCTGATATTTTTGCCCCTTTGTACTTTGGCTTGTGCCCCTTTCCTTTTTAATGAGTGTACCTTTTCCTTTTAATAGGAACCCCTTCACTTTCTCTTAAATGCCACTTTTTCACCTCTGATAAGTGCCCCTTTTACTTTGACTCGAGCACCATTTCTTTTCTAATAACTGTCCTTTTCCGTTTTGATAAATGCCTACTTTTCCTTTCTCCATAACATGCACCCCTAATTCAAGGCGACTTAGAGCCCCCTTTTCTCTAATTTTCCTATATAGAGCTCGCTCGCATTTATAGATGTTGTAATTATGTTACTTATAAAAGAACTTTTCAGTCTTTCTTCATTAGATTCTGCTTGATACTCATCACGGTTTTGGGGGGTCTTCTTTTATAAGATGTAATTTTTCGCACTGGGATCTCACAAATCTTAACATTTTTGCTCGCTCGCTTCGCTCGCTCGAAAGTTAATATTCAGACCATCACACCCAACTGCAAAGTATTTTGCTTAATTAAGCAGTATATGTACCACGTAAAGAAAGAAACAAATATTGATATCATCCCTGGTAGTGTAATCACAATCATGACGATGTAGGGGTATATACCAATGTCTAAAAATGGTGTAGGTTTTGTTGATTTTTCCCTTTGTAGGTGCCCATTTTTTCCAGAAAGTGCCCTTTTTTGTTGGTGCCCCCTCCCTATTTTGGGAGACGCCCCGCCGCCCCTTAATGCTACTTGGTGGTAATAAGGATTTCGTTCTGACCCCCAAATTTTTTGCTCATTACGCCACTGATGTCTTCCCTGACAAGCAATGAAAATAATCCTCATTCACGTTGATATGAATGCAAATATCAGATGCACAGAAATACTGATTTAAAGTATGATTAGCTGCTTGAAATGTTTAATAATTGTAAAGGGATATAAAGAAGGTTGAATGATGCTTTGAGGAAAAACGTAAATGCGAGATTCACTATCGAATAAGTCATCAGACCCTAGGCCAACACTGGTGATATTTGTTTCAATGAATTAGGCATACACTAACAACCACACTTTATTCAAGACAGTATACAAATTATATTTTCTATTAATTTGTTAAAAGACATACTCTAAAAATGTTCTTGCAATTCTTTATATCTTATTTCTTTTCCGTCAGGGTATATATTAAAAGCACATTCACCGACAATTTAGAAACATAATTGAATTAAAAATATATATATTTTTCGGGCCTCTACAATACGTTATATGATAACATGTAGGAATTCTTTAGCTAATTTTTATTATGGTTATTTTTTTTTACACAGATTATGAAATAAAAATATATGAAGTTAAGTTTACGTCATCCACTCAAATCCACTCAATCAAACATCAAACACTCCATTATCTCATAGTGGGTTTTATTTTCCCATTCAGTGAAAAGTGTATGTGATGGACTCGAGTCCCAGTAACTAGATTTTTTTAATCATATTACTTAAATCTGAATCTATAAATCTGAAAGATCGATGAGGTTTTCTCTCTCATGTCGTCTATTTCAGATTTAAAAAATCGAGCCTAAGGCTGTCCTTCCTCTAGGCAAAACATGAAATTATCCCAATGCTGAATTACTCTTGATGAATGGTCATCCCAACATACGCCAAGCAGCTGGGGATAATTAATCAAATACAAAAAAAAAATTGCTTTTGGATTTTCTATATATTTTTTTAGCAAACTTAAAATGATATGAAAATAACGAAACTCTGTTTAGTACGCAAACTGTTTCATGGTTTTTAGAAATTTTAGATTTTACTCATACCTCCTGAACATGTACTTTTCGTCAAATGTTTGTGATTCATGCCGTCTTGCTGAAAAAATGAATGATACAGGAAAGATCCATGTGCCTGACCTGGCAGAGGAATAGAAAAGAAAAACTAACGGATGTTTGAACAATATCATGGCATAATGATCGAGCTAAAGTTATTTTCCTGTATCCCTTCACACACTCACACTCACACACAAACGCACACAACCAAAGGTGAAGATGAGTAGATGATCATTGGAACAATAGTATTACATACTTGCATTCTCAATTTGTCAACATTCACTTGTGATTCCTACATCCTACATAATGACAGTAATTTCTCTTTACTGTATTTCTATATTTGTTGCGCTTTTGATTAAAAGCCGCACCAGCATGGGGTTCCGGCCCCTATAATGTTTGTTCGCTACATATTTAAGGCAAGCGGTTTCATTCACCTGTCGCAAACTATGAACTTCACTTTTGCAAATATGACACAAAATCTTCCAAAAGTGCCTTCCCTCTTGACCTAATGATATTTCACACGGGAATTCTAGAAGGCATCATTCATCAAGATTCTCTCCAATGACTTATGCTTGCGACAGGTTTTCCCGCCCGTTTTACAGAAAATCGGGTGGAATATCAGATTCCAGTTTAACCTACATTTCTGATTTCCCCAGCGAGATTTCGACCGGTCTACCTCTGTTTGAAAGTACTGCACCCAAAGTGATCGATCATCGTGCCCTCTTAGTGGTTAAATTGTAGTAAACACGTCTTGTATTCAAGGAACGTCGATAGCCGTTTCTGGGTAGTAAAAGAGTCTTAGATACTTAAATATTTAGCTGATTATTCTTCGTGGAAGAATTATGTTTGTGGCCATAATAATTGCCACCCCGGGATCTGTATTCAGGTGTGTTATGTTTGTTGTGTTGATTTATTTTGTTTTGTTCTGGGGTTTTTTCTTCTCGAAATAAGCTTTTCTTCAATGATATATACAAGATTGCATTTAAGTGTGTGTGTTTTTTTAGTTAAGGCGAGATTTAAAGAAAAATCTCCACGTTCATTTACTTCCTTCCTCTGGCTTCTTGGAGTTGGCCTCCGATCGATGAGGCAAGCTCGTCGTAATAGGGATGAATACCAGGCTGTCATGGAATGTTTAACTAGCTTTCAGTACACTATTAACTCAAGTAAAGAATACAGATGAGATGCGATAGATCACTTTGATCTGATGAAGGAGAATGTGTTTAAAGGGCAAATCAACTTTTGTTATAATTTTATTTGTATGAAAACAGAAAAATAAGAGAAACACATTGACGAAGATTTAAAATAAACCAGGCCAATAAAAAGGACGTTATGAATGTTTGAAACATGAGATCAATAAATATATACGAATCTCAATTTGGCAATTTGGTCAGTACAAATCTCCCGTTTGTCGTGTACAACAACAATACAAAATCATTATTTTATTGTTTATCTCCTAGGTTCCTTTTCCCTTGGGGCACCACTCAGAATAATAATTTTGAATAGCACACTTTAATATCGGCCCTCAAAATTAGAAACAATTTGAATTTTCTTAGTACTTTTAACACTTGTTTTCAAATAAGACGTACATTGGCCCACATATTTCCAACAGAAATTTAGAAAATAATTCTAAAATAACGTCTTCACTTCTTAACATGTCTTAAAATCCCTTAAATAAAAAGAAAGACAGGAAAATATAGGACTAGTTGAAAAGCTACAGCTGGTTGTACTTCGGTAAATTTTCGTTTTATGTCACTTCTTACCTCAAGGAACCTGACGGAAATGTTAAGAAAAAAGCCGACCAGAAACATCGTTTTAACAATGCGACAATGACTTAAGGAACTTAATACAATTTTTTCTATAGCTTTCTCATATGCATAAAATCTCCCACATCCGTTTTTCGCAATGCCCGATGATGAGCTAACAGAGTCTCACTCATTTCAACGATGCATTTATGACGCTGGTCTCCATTTTATCATCCCATTTATCCCTCGTAGACAAACTATAATTTCATCAACTAATGCCATAGAAACATGTCATAAAATGGAATACAAAGAAAGAATGAGACTTACTGACGTTACAATACAGGTCAATCTCAGATTTTGACGTGCCTAGCTATCTCAAATCATGTCCTTTTTTGTTGCTCGAATACGATCAATAAAACGGTGAATTGATGCTATTTTAAATATCAGGCATTTCCGGAGAGCACCAGTTTAGCAGGTGTTCAAACATGCGAAATGGGGGAAATAAATTAAATCATAAATTTCGACACTGACATGCATTCTTCATGTAATTACTGGTTTTAATTTTGTTTTCTTTCGCTGTTAGAATTTGAGGATAACCGTCTTGTCGACATCAACGTTTTTTTCACTGCGATCTAGACAATGGATTTACAGCGACTAAAAATACCGAATTAAATGATAGCGGGAATCTTAGAAAGATTTATTGGGGGATTTTTTACTTATAGCCTGGAGAGTCTCCGTGCCATTTTTGACTGAACATTTTCCTTTTTTCAAAAATCTATTTCTTTTAAGATTTGTTACAATTAAAGGTCGATGCACAATGATTGAACGTGTAATTGCTTCATACATATTTTGCTATCAAGGCGAGTGTTCGCCAGTAAATTATTGGTCGATGTCAGTTTAGATTACATGTATCATAAATGTAATCTTCATATAGCTTTCTGATTGGTACGGGTGCCTTTTATTGTACAAGCATTGTGATTTTACTACTTTGTTTAATTGATTTTTTGTTTTGTTTGTTGTTTGATTTCAGTTTTTTGTGGTTTTCTTTGTGGGTGTGTGTCTTTAGCCTACTTGTAAAGTCAGATGGAATGAAATAGAAACATATAGCCACCAGTTGCTTGTGGCAGAAATAAAAAAATAAAAAATAAGTGTCATAATTATATGATATACCAAATATATTACTTTTGCAGTATTCGTATACTCTCTATCGGATTGCGCTGATGTTAGATTTTACAACAGAAATTTGATTAAGGGCCTAAAGGTTTCCATTGCCACTGGCCATTCAAAGGCAAACGCGATGAAAAAAACACCTGTAATAAACGAATATAGCCATTCCATTTATAGTAATGGCACTGACCGTTAATCAAGCGGTATAACGCTTATTAAGGAATAGACGTCATCCAAAAAACAAAAAAAATCTCTGAAACTCAAATTGATATTGAAACGCATCTCATGTTAATAGGAAGACTGAATCGTGTGAATAAAATTTCTGTTTGAAGCAAATAATGATGGATGTCAACTATTCAACTTTACGGGAAAATATCTAATTCACATCTTTCAAAAATATTCTTCCGAACCAGCCTAGGTTAATAAAGGTAAAAAAGTAGGCACTATACACCAGCATTCATGGCATTTCTATGATGCTAATATTATGTGGAATCCCGCATTATTTCCATAACTATCACGATTGATCTCTGTATTTCATAAATATGAAAATCATATATCAAAGAGCGTCCTTAAAATATAATGAATTTGTTGTCATTTGTAGATACAGCATGTTCAAAGTGGTAATCTGCCATTTTCAAAACATGGTCACGCAACGGCCCTTGGTGATTAAACAGTTAAGGTTTTATGCGCATGCATAAAACGTGTACTGCAGGCAAGGTAACTTTGATAATGACGTCATGTCATGAGGATTTCGTAATCATGTTCTCCTTCATTAAAATTATTCATCACCAATGCTGCTGGACCTCAAAGTATCATTTCTTCATAAATTATGTTTGTGACAACAGCACCAAAATACAATCATAATTAAATCTGGATTTATGTCGTTTTCCCGAAGGTTTCTTGTCATAGAAGGTTTATATATATATATTTCCGAAGGTTTCATTAATCTGAAGTTTCGTCATTACGAAGGTTCGTTACAACGAAGGTCTGTTACTCCGCAGTTTTACAACGCACCACATATTCGGAATTCATGAACTCTATGTTTCCCTTTTGGAGTAATGATCTCCCTGGTGTAGGCATGATAGGAGTTTGTGTGTTCCGAATGATAAGGCTTCGAAAATTCGAACCTTCCTTAACAAAACCAACAAAAAAAAAAATCATTTCGGAAATACAAGCGCCCCCTCCCTCCTTGTCCCCAATATAAAAATCACTCTATCTTCACCTTTCGGAACACCTAATTCATTCATATTGCTCTCAGGTTCATAAAATATAAATGAGGATTAAATGCATGTAATAATAACTGTTCAGTTATAAGTAATTAAAATTAATCTTGTCTTCATACTGCCAGGCTATATTTAGAACTAATAGTCTGCACCTTTATCTCTTAATACCCTTGTCGCTTCACGTGTATATTTTAATATGATGGTATAGGTGTGAGAGTTATATTTTATGAGTTCAATTAAGTCTCACCTTCAAGGGATTGTTGCCGTTTGAGGGATTTGTGTGGTGTTACTTCAACAAATCTGATGTCATCCTTGATAAAATAGAATCACACAATATCGACCGTTTAATTAGATTCAGTGGAATTATCATAAATTATTTTGCAATTGAACTGTTTAATTGGACTAACACGTTAATTTTATTGCCTAAAACAATATGTGCCCGTCTTCCTCTGCCCATAATAAAGGGAAGTGTCAAATGACATATAGTTATCGTTTGAATATTAAATACCTTAAAAAGAAATCATCAATAAAAAGAAGTTAAATCGATATTTCGAAAACCTAGTTTGTATCTTAGAAAGATGCATCAATGATTGATATACAACACTAATATAACACTAATTACACTTTCCTCCCATCGAGCATGATTGACCACGTAAAATATGTTATTATTCCAGAAACCATCAATATATAGAAGGTGTAATGATATATTTGAAAGCTTTATTTGCCCTTGCCTTTAAGGTAATTAATATGCAAACACTATATGACTACATTTCCCTCCCATTGAGTACATGTAGAGGTAGGTGGGCACACCTGCAGAGAGGGGGTAATCGACAGATGTATAAAGCGTTGCAGTTCAAAGAAACCATCATTAAAAAGAATATATTTGTAAAACTAATTTGTATTTTAGAAAGCTTTATTTCATCTTTTACCTCTCGGGTATTCAATATACAACACTCGCGATATAACTTATTTCACTTCTCTCTAATCGAGCACACGTAGAGGAAGGCGGGCATACCTGCAGGGAGGGGATAGTTAACAATCTTCAAACACGTAATAATTAAAAGAAACCATCAATAAAAGAAGTTGAATTGACATATCTGAACCTAATTTTTATCTTAGAAGGCACTTCCTTGACCATGAGATGGCGCTGTGCAGTAAATAGTGCGCTATATGGCAGAAAGTTTATTAGTTCAGTATCGCTTTAAAAGTGGGATAGAAGGAACCCCATCAATATTTCGCCTTGTTTTACTTTGAAAACAATCTTGCATCTCGATAAAAAAGAACAATTTTCCATCACCTTATTTTTGTAGAAGACTTCATCACAAAATGATTATGCATTATGTGTTTTGTATATTGTGTATTTTCCCACTGATCTGTAGTATACAGTTCATGTATATTTTGGTAAACATTTCTAAATTTGCATTTTTATTTATCTTTTAGGATAAACTTATCAAGATTCACTATGTATTATGTACTTCACAGTGTAAGTGGCGGAGACTGATTATTGAGAAAGGTTTATTTTTTAATTAATCAATGATCAATTGAAAAGTGTACGTCTTAAATGTTAATCCAATCCTTATTCAAACTGTACATTACACTTTCTTCTATCCTGCTTTCCATGTCAAAGTCCTTTCAATCACAGTGTCAAGAAAAAAGATGCTAGTCACGTTATTTCTTGACGTATTGCCAGTACACTTGTTAAGCTCTGACTTTTTGTTTAATTAAAAAACAAGATCATCAGTCCATCTTCTAGTCGACAACCATTACATCATCTTTGATTTGTCCACAGAATTTGTCCAAACTCTCCCAACCTTTATCAAGCACACACACACACACACGCGCGCGCGCGCACTCCAACGCACACTTGCATTCTCTCTCTCTCTCTCTCTCTCTCTTTCTCCTATGCTTTCTTTTCCCCTCTTTCCCTATACTTTTCTCTTCCGGTTTTTGTTTTTGTGTGCGTGTATGCGGGTAGGTGTATGAGTTTGTGTGTATTGATATGTGTCCATTGATTGGTGTGAACTGAAGTAGATTAAGAAGAACGTGACAATGCATTTTTGTCAATAATCCCATTCATTGGCAATAATACACTATCTAATTCACAATCCTCTTCTTTTTATATATTAGAAGCAATAATTCTTTTTATACAAAAAAAACCGGAAGCCTGTCCATTCCAATAAATTACTTTAAAAATAATGTTATTCATGCCGAAGATCTATTTAGTTCGTTCACAAAGATATCAAATATGATATTGTCATGCCTGAATAAATGTGATCAGTTTTAAATGAGTAATGCCAACGGTAGTATGTACATTATTTATGACAGTAATAAATGATTACGTTTCAGCACAATACAAACAAATAAACAAAAGATCAAGACAACAAAATCATCATTCGCCATGCTTGCAACCTTTAAATGGGATTAAAGTTAGTGATTAGCTTCAATGTGCTTCCACATGACTAAAATACGTAATCTAAAAAAAAAAAAGAGAAGTTCAATGAAACTAGTCGAGTGGTGATAAAGGCATTTGGCGAGCACAGCCAATGACCCGCGTTCGATTTCCGACGGAGACAATTTTCGCTATATTTTCATATTATTTCCAGAAAAATTTGGAAAGTATAAGAGAGTTATCGATGTTGAATATTTATAATAACTTGCAAAATTACTTTACTTCATGAAATCGAAGATAATGTTTTTCCGGAAATTTAATTAAAAAATGCGATCATCTTATTTTTTGCCTGGCATGAAGATAAGCTTCCGAAGTACTGTTTGTTCAGATAGGTTTGAATGTGACTGGATATTGTAGTGTTTTTTTTGTTTTTGTTTTTTTGTTTTTGTTTTTTTTGGTAATGAAAGATATACTGGATATAAAGTAAAGGTTACGAATAGACAAACTTACTGCACGAATATGAGGTGACGCTTTCCCGAATGATTATGAGTTGATGGTTGGCAGTTTGTTTCTTGGGGTGCAGCCCCCCTGCCTCTACGTCTTTGTTTGACGTCACAGACCTTGCTAACTTTGTCACTTAACATAATCACACACGGTTATACTTCTTGAAAAACTCTACACCTACATGTTTTTCCCCGCTCGGGGGTCGCCGTCAAAAATGACGATAATCACAACGATTAAGTGGTTGCCTGCCTGCGGTGAACATGGTCGTCTGCATTGTTAGTTTTTTTCTCGCCTTCATGTTTTTCACCGCAACGTGCCTATTCATTTGATTTTCTATCTCCCTTGCAGGGGGAAGAACGGCACTTCCTCACAACCTTGCTTATTCTACATGTAGTGCAAACTTTCCTACATCCCAGCTAACAAAAAGTCTGAAAACTAAAACTCGATTCCAAAGTACTGTTGTCGCGGCTGGTTTGAGCTTCGATGTGTAGTGTAAAACATCTGTCACGAATTGTTTATGACCAAAATAATAGAGAGAAATAATTTACACATAAAAATTGTCGGTGAATCCGATGTGATTGAAGGCAGCTCCAGATATGCTCTTAATGGACACAACATTATTATACATGATTGTATAGTCCTTAAAAACATATAATTCTGCTTAAAAGTGGCGTAGCTACAGGGGGCATGGGGACATGTGCCACCTGTCGAATGGTTTAGTTTATTTCAACTACTGGCAACGGAATAAGATGACACCCAAAAATGCAAAAGTTGATACAATAGCCATGATATTATACATTGTGAATGAAAGGGGGAACATATTCTTTGAAAAAAATGTGCTATTAAAAGTAAAATCTTCCCAGCACCAGAGACATGCACAATGTACACATTGTGCGATTGGGACCTTCTGAGGATTTTTTTCGGAGTAGTAGTAGTAGTAGTGTAGTAGATGCTATATTTTATGTAAGTAGGTTGTTCGCAGAAGCATAATAAGATATTGACACGTTTATGAGGACTAGTTTGAGCACCATTGTATTAAGTCTATACGTCAACCAGTTTGCATGTTCCCAATTTCTGTCTGTCCATGATTGCTGTAATTTTGTTCAAAGAAATTGGATGAGTATTTGCAGGGTCGGGTGGATGGATATATTATGATAGTATAAAGCAAATAGAGAGAGAGAGAGAGAGAGAGAGAGGTGAATAAAATGAATAAATAATGGAGCGAGAAGAGAGAAGAGGGAGAAACCCGACAGTTTGATCTGATAACATTTAACAGAGGCATTGAACTCGTAAATTTTGTTCATTGCGAAATTAAGGGATTACGTTGGATTAGCATTACGAATTTTACGACTGAATTCATTTTGATGAATTAACTAAAATTGCTATCTCCCAATGAATTCGTTTCCCAAAACCGCTTCTCCAATGTCATGGGTTCAATATTGTTAGTCCATGAGGCCGCCTTCGACATCAAGCAACTCGATAGTGGTGGTCTTCTGCGTTCACAAATTCTGTTAATTGTAAAATTTTAATTTCCCATATGTGTATTTTCTTTATGTGTTTAAAACTAATCTGTTAATGTCTGAAAAAATTTGTGTATATTTTTCTGTAATATTCAAATATTTTGTATAACGTTAGTCTATACGCAGTAATAAATTACAAAAAAACAAACAAATCCAATTTACTGCTGATTAATTTTCTATCAACCAGGCTCAACATAGTTAACATTTGAATAGTTATATTTTGTTTTGATATTTTATATCAATGAATATTAGAAGAGAAACAAAATTATGCTGCCCTCTCCCAAAATCAAGTCGAAAAGGGCCAAACAAAGAAAAATTGATCATAGGATTACTTGAAAAATACACGTTGGGATGTATGATATTCGAAATGCTTTCTCAATCTCTCTACAGACTGTAATCAAATGTTAAACATTTTTGCAAGAACGGGACATGTACAGTGTTATTTTACAGGGGTACCTACTTTTATATTTGTACGCACCCAAGACTTAGGTATATTTCATGTTTCTTCTTTAGAGGTGGCAATACAATTCAAACTGTCTGGAATTCATTCTCATTGGTTGTTTATGTTAAGTAGGACTGTTGTGTTTATGAGCTTTTGGAATCAAAATTGGAACAATCCGACGATATCTCCCCTGAATGAAAAGCACTGGACACAGATTTGGTACGTGAGACTTCACAAAGATATAGTACAATGTTACAAACTATTCTTTAATTAGATGATGATAGCATTGCAAAAGAAATCCTTTCCATTGGGTATTATCACCATTATAATCTGCTATTTGAGTGTATAGTAAGAATGAGAAAGCTTAAAGAGTTTCGCTTCTACTCGAATTCAAACGTCTTCATAGTTTCTCTGTTAGCATGTGCATCAGTGGTGTTTTGCTAATTACGAAACAAATTATCTTATATGCCTGGAAAATATGACGTCATGAAGACTCGTAAACATAGACATAGACAGGGGCACAAGGAGACCACGTCCCCCTTTTTTTCGCTAAAACACAAATCCACAGAATTTATAACCGGCGCACACTATACGATCCTCCTGTGATCCGAGTTTCGAGGAAATGGTAATTATTATAAGAAACGGAAATCTAAACAAACATCGTCTTCGTGATTTACATTCTAAAATGTGATGAGAATACTAAGAACTGGACTTTAAATTCATGTAAGACTTCTATTCAGAATAAAAGCCGAATCGGTTTCATCATCGTAGACAATCGCACTACTAGTCTGACGTCACTGCGATTCTGAGCCGATCCAGCATTTACTCCTTCAAGGAAGCTTAGAATTCCTTGAAATTTTAAATTTATTAATCATGATTGTGACTATTGAGATCCTCGATCATTAAGATATAAGTTTGAATGATCACATCAAATGCTATCACAAATTCATCAAAAATCGGAACGTATTCAGACACCCCCTCCCTCCCGTCTGTGCCCCTATTCAACAAGGCTTCATGGTCACGCCAGTGCTCGTGGTATACAACATGTTGCGTGAATTCCATATCACGATAAAGCCATACAAGTCTACGTCATCATTTAGCTTGGAGGCCTAGCTACAGCATGAGAAAAAACATTATTTTTACATTCTTATTTCCCGCGCCATGAGAAGGTCATCGCTAACCTGCAGTGACATTTTCTAGGGCGAAGAATTTGATATCCGCCCCAACACTTCGACTTCTTACGCATGAGGTAGATGACGAAGAGACAAAATCAGTGAAGTTGAAATTAGAAATAACTAAGCTGCGGTGTCACGAACTAGCTGAGAAGGGGTCAAGAGGACCCGTCGGCAGGACGACTGCTGGAATAATGTCCAACTCGGGCAGTCGCACTGTGGGTCGTTCACTAGTGGCATACATACCGTTCCGAAGAGTGGAATGGGGGGTTGGTCGCAATCAGACGCCAAGACTTTTCACGCGAACGTACAGACGAGCACACAAACAAAACACATACTACACATTTTTGTTTTCTTTTTTTAATAAATAAAATCGGATTCATTTTAGGACGTTCTGAACCTGTTTTTAATATTTCAATTTTATAATTTTCAAGGGAATTTTTCACTAGTATAGGAGTAATTTCTATCGATTGTCAAAATTGTCAACAACTCTGTACTTTCCTTGAGAAGACTAGTGGAAGGAGGGGTAAATTTATACAGAACACCCCCTCCCGGAAAATTGGGAGGGTGTGTATACCATGGGTGTATACCCCCATCCCGGGATCACTGCCCGCAGCGGTCACGTTCAGTGTCGGAGGTACATTTATGAAGATATAGCGTGGACATCATGGCAAACTGAATTAACACTTCCTATTTTCTGTCTTTTCTGAACACCGTGCCATTTTTCAATGGTGTAACTCATCAACAAGGCGAAGGCCTATTATGATTTAACTATTTTATTGGTGACCTTTCCTTCGATGTTGCATATGCTGTTCATAATAAACTGATACGCTTACAGTAGGGATCACTTTCTTTAATTACATTCATAGTACGGTATACATGGAGGTCAATAATATAGTTCGTGTTTTAAATATTATGATAATTTATTATCGAACTAACGTAGAGAATGACATGAATGCAATATAGTATTGGTATAGTGCTCTTGCTTGATTAGTGTTTTACAGGACTTTGAAAAATATTGCTTTATTGAGGCCACCATCCTAGTCCAGCATCGCTTATGATCATTGCGGTCTCCTGCACTTTTTCCACAGATAGTTCGGATATTACTTTAAAATATAATAATAATAATGTTATAGAAATATTAAGTTTCTTTATTATATGTAACATTTATGTAAATAACATTTTGACATGAAGATATTGTTTGTATATTTTGTAATATACCTTACATTTATATGTTCTTTGTTATTCAGTTATTGTATTTGGAAAATGTAGAAATCAAATCAAATCAAAATCAAATCAAATCAAATCAATACCTCAGACATGTCGGAAATGAATTAAGTATGAAAGAATTCATCTGCTTAACAGCAAGGAACTATATGATTCTACAGGGATTCTAAAGGGACTGTGTTGATTTAAACCTAGTTTTACCTCAATATGTTCCAATTTGATCAAAAATATTTTGTATGTATCTCTCTTTTTCAGTGTAGTACGTTATGTAATATGTTTGTCATTGCATATTTTATTAAAATATGTTCTGTAGAACAAGTAACCTTATTTCGTATTTTCTTTTATGTTCGCACAATAAAGGTGATTAAAAAATTACAATAACGACAATATACACCGATCGAGCTACGTTGCACTAGTCTGTATACTTGATACAAAATTGAAGTCGGACATTAGTGTTTCGCTAGTGTCGTCTGCTATTCAACTTACACGATCAACGAGTACTAGTAGTCGATTTTCTTTCAGCGTACTAGCGTAGGATGGAGCTGATGTACGCCCGGCCCGCGTCTTATTTTTTCGTACCACGGCGAGCCCAGATTCCTATTATTTCATGAATATTCATTACGCAGGGTCGGGGAAAGTCTCGATTCTCTTGAATATTCATGTATGATCGAGGCGGGAACTATCCTAAGCGTGTAGAATGCGCAGCATCGAATATCGTGTGTAACACTAACACGTTGGATTAATGGTATAAAACGACATAGAAAAGCAATGTCATGGTCATTTAGATAAAACAGTCATAAATGCTGTGTTCAATTACTAGTAAATGCCAAAATGTCAGAAGAAGATATATAGCATATATTTCAAGCAAGAGTCTTGATAGGCAATTTATGAGTAGGCCTACTTTTCTCGGAGGTCAAGTTGAATCTAGTTCTTTTCATGAAGGGAAAATAATCAGTTCGCGGTTTGCTTTTTAAATATTACAAGCAGATGTTGAATTTTGGTATTCAATATTTGATACATTATTATAAACATGAGTTAAGTTCAATTAGCAAAGGTGAATTTGATACCCTGCTTGTATAGACTAGTGACTTAGTTTTGTCCCTTTGGTTATCAAGTATTGAACAAGTGTGTATATTTGATGCTTAGGAAAGAAAGCAGTTATTTTAATCCGGTTAGAATTGGTGAGAACAAATATAGCACTGTGTGTCACAAATAAATCCTTATTCGTTTAATACGAAAGAGTATCTTTACGAGGATAAAGTACGTAGCTATAGAGTTTGATTTTATAAGTCATTTATTATGACAGGTACATCATATGTGAAACGACACATCATGCAGGCACTAAAGTTATTCAGTGGTAATATTATGCAGTTAAGTGAGCATAGATCATAGAAATAATTTAAGTGCAATACACAGGTATTTATTTTTGCTAACTTGATGTCTGTATGTAGGCCTGGTTGTTATTTTTTTTTTATACAGATTGAATTTTTACTACGACCTCTAAAGAATAAAACACACCAGAAGTCAGTCAAATCCAGTTTTATCAAATTCACCTTTGCTAATTGAACTTAACTCATGTTTATACTGTATCACATATTCAATACCAAAATTCAACCTCTGCTTGTAATATTTAAACAAGCGAACCTAGAACTGATTATTTTCCCATTCATAACAAGAACTAGATTCAACTTGACCTCGGAAAAGTACTCATAAATTGTCTATCAAGAGAACAATCATTACTCTTGCTTGAAAATATATGCTATATATCTTGTCTACTGACATTTTGTTTCGTTTTTTGGCATTTTTTAATAATTAAACACAGCATTTATGACTGTATTATCCAAATGACCATGACATTGCTTTTCTTATGTCGTTTTATACCATTAATCGAACGTGTTACACGCGATATTCGTGCTGCGCATGCTACGTATGTAGGATAGTTCCCGCCTCGATCATACATGAATATTCAAGAGAATCGAGACTTTCCCCGACCCTGCGTAATGAATATTCATGAAATAATAGGAATCTGGGCTCGCCGTGGTACGAAAAAATAAGACGCGCCCGGCCCCCCTCCCCACTCCCCACTCCCATGACGAAAACGAGATACATAACTAGTTGATCAGTGGTAGAAGACACTTCATATTCATAATGAGCTTTTAAACCCGTATTTCAGAGGTTTATTTAAAATACACCTATGTTTAATTAAATGCCATTTAATGACTTCTTCAGTTAGATCAGAACTGAATGCAATCAACTCCAATCCAAGGAAAGTCAGAACGATGAGAAATATTATTTTAATTCAATGTACAAAAAAAAAATCGGCATCATGAACCTCCAAGGGCACATAGATAGAGAATTAATTTTTATTTTGAAATTAATATTATTTTTTATAAAGTCCTGGTAATTTTTTTATAGACCTATTCAAGTATGTTAATACTATTTGAGGTTTAAAAAATGAATGGTAAAAACAAAAATTTTACACTGTTCCACTGCACTGGGTCGGTTGTAATGCCGACATATGATATTTCACAGACGACGCGTGAATGTGCTAACGACTTTGATGGGCAGTTGACTTACTATACAAAGGGACCATTCCAGGCATAGAACTCCTCACCCCCACCCCACCCCACCCCTCCCCCTCATCCATCCGCCACTCGAAATGAAATCAGATGTTGTTGTTTTTGTTTTAGTGGCAATCAGTCAAAGCTGACTATAATCACCAACGCCTCTCTTTTTACTATTAATTTTTTTTCTTCTCTCTCTTCCTTCTCTTCTTCTTTTTTTTAATTTTTAAATGTGGATAACATTGTGGTATAAAATTTATAGGCTTCTCTCTTTTTCTTTTTTTTTCTCTTTCTTCTCCCTTTTCCAATTCTATCTTCTTCTTTTTTAAATGAAAAGAAAAAACAAGATTAAAACAAAAATCAACAAAATAATGTAGATTTTTGTATCCTGAATTGATTGATAAATTTCAAAATCAAGAAGGTTCTTTTCAAGGGAAATTGGTTTCGCGCGACCTCGCAACCTTTAATGAACTTTTAGTAACTTGAACAGGATTATTCTGAAAGCCCGCTATCGGTGGCCACTGAGTCAGTGATCAAGGGACGGGAAAGATGGTCAGATGTCAACGAAATAATTGTAACTGTAAGCACTCTTGCTTTCATGCTTTGTAAATGTAATGTTATATTATAATGAATGTCAATGGAATGAAGGCAAACCCGGACTTTAGTGCCCAGCTGAAAATCTCAGTTTATTATGGATTTAATATCAATAATATTAATTATGCTAATATATGCAAATATAAACATACCAAAACTTGATGATTTTTAATCATTTGACGTCATAAAAAGCAATTTTAAGCCAAAAATAGCAGCGAAGTAGGGGATCTCCTCTTTGCTTGATGCGAGATACTAGCGAACTGAAATAACCGAATAAAAACTATGGTGAACTAAAAAAAGAAAAGAAAAAATCAAACCACCTCTGAAATTACCTTTGAAATGTTTATTAATTTTTTCTTCCGATATGCGCACATGATAGGGGCAGGTTGGGATGGGATGGGGGTACTCAATAGTCGCCAAATTTGGGGTAAAGGGCAACTGGCCTTGGGGGCTAAATTTATTATTTACTTATTTTTCTTTGTAATCATTTTTCTAATTTTTTTCCGGGGTGGCTCTTTTCTTTATTCTGCTTCTTCTTTCTTTCTCACCAGATATGCACGAAACATTGGGGTTTGAAGAGATGACACCCCTTCCTGATGGGGCGCCAAATTTAAGGGTTATTTTAATCTTTCTTTCTTTTTCTCTGCCCCCGTCCCTTTCTCCCTTTCTCTTTAATAGGCATGCACGCATCGAGGGGCGAGTGGGATGGGATGTGGGTGCTGAAAACTCGCCAAATTTGGGGTAAAGGGCAACTGGCCTGGGGGGCTAAATTTATTATTTACTTTTATTTCTTTGTAATCATTTTTCTATTTTTTTCCAGGGCTCTTTTCTTCATTCTGCTTCTTCTTTCTTTCTCACCAGATTTGCACGAAATATTGGGGGCTTGACGAAATGACAACCCCCTTTCCTGATGGGGGCGCCAAATTCAAGGGTTATCATGTGCGCATATCGGAAGAAAAAATTAATAAACATTTCAAAGGTAATTTCAGAGGTGGTTTGATTTTTTCTTTTCTTTTTTTAGTTCACCATAGTTTTTATTCGGTTATTTCAGTTCGCTAGTATCTCGCATCAAGCAAAGAGGAGATCCCCTACTTCGCTGCTATTTTTGGCTTAAAATTGCTTTTTATGACGTCAAATGATTAAAAATCATCAAGTTTTGGTATGTTTATATTTGCATATATTAGCATAATTAATATTATTGATATTAAATCCATAATAAACTGAGATTTTCAGCTGGGCACTAAAGTCCGGGTTTGCCGGAATGAATGTTCAATTTGTAGTTCTATGATATAAATGAATGGTTTTGAATACACCAATTTAATAACATATCGAGGCTGTGATCTCTAGCAACAGCTGCATGCTTTACAGCGCAACTCCACTGTCGTGTGACCCGAACCTGACGGGTGCCTTCTGTCGAGCGCCCCGCTAGCTACAGCCACGTCTTTTGCACTTGCATTTCGTTCTCTTGAGCCTTGTGGCTTTTGTGCATGTGCCCCTCGCCGCGGCAAGACTCGAGTTACAATGATTAAATATCATTGTTAATAACACGGTAATAAATTAACTTTATCAATCGCACCAGGAATTATGATTTTACATTTCTTGCTTTATTGATTTTTAACTTTACCTCCTGTTTTAATAAGCCTAATAATTAATACACATAAACTTATCAGGACAGGAGTACTCCGAGTAGGTCACTAGGAGTAGGTGGACGCAGGCCAGCACATGCAGGCAAGCCATGGGCGCATTGCCATGATTGCCAAATTCGGGGAGACTCCCACTTGTTGAGAGAGTCTGTCTCCCATATTGGTAGCTTAACATAAGGACAAAAGAAACAACTTTAACAACAAGGTTTTTTTCCCAGCAAATTTTTACCCCTCTGAGGTAAGAAGCCTGTATGTTTTGTGTGACGATCAAACAAACAAAAAAGTTATAAAAAAAAGAAAAGTAGACTGTGAATTATTAGAGTAGACAGTTAAAAGGTGTAATTTTCATGAGGAATCTGCTTATCACATTTTCAAATTGGGCTAATGTTATCCATTTGCAGGAAATGGAAATAAAGGAAATAGGTATCCCAAAGGGAAGATGGGTCTCCCAGATAGGCTACCAAAAATCTTGACAAAAGTCGGTCAATGGAGACAGTTTTTCAAATTATACTAGGGAATAATTCTCCAATTTTTTTGTCAGTGCACCTCTACTGCTTAATATAAAATACTAATGGTCAAGTTTATTCTCTGTTTTCATTTTTATGTCTCTTTCAGACTAACTACAGACAAAACTACAGGTAACAGAAGAGTTGGAAGACCTATCAAGATTTTAAGAATGATGTCAGAATTATCAACCAGACAGAAAGTGGCCCTGGCCATTGCGTTGCCTGCTTCTATGGTTCTCATCTATCTCTTGTTCAAGAAGAGAGATGATTGTAAGTACAAGAGAAAGCTATATTGTCTTGAGATACGATCATGTTGAATTTCAGGTAATAATCAGACACATGCTGTTATGCTTTGCAGTCTTCTTTCCTCCCCATACTACCCTATTGTGAAGAAAAATAATATGATTTTATTATTTATATTTTAGCTGTTCTGATAAGTAATCATGGCTAATTATGGTCCACCCCCTTTTCTATACCAAAGGGCAAGCAAAATGAATAATTGAATAAATACATTTTTGCTCTTATGATGTGTTCTGTACCATTTTGTACTTGTTTATTATATAAATTTTCATCATTCACATGTCTATCGTTTTGTAAACAAGGAAATGGGATTGGTAAAGAAATGGTAAAATCTTTTACAGTTTCTATTTTAATGTAAACAATAAGTCATTAAAAGATCCATGTATGATTAGCGCATTCTGCTTTTACACTTTTATATATATTTTCATTTCATTATTTCTCTTCTGATTAGAAATACATCTAGCCATATTTTTACACAATTAAACACGATGATTAATTCAATGTGTGTGATATATGATGATACCACCCCATCACTCTTGATCTCTGTAGATGATGCACCAGCACCGTCCAAGCATGTGGCCACTGTGCAAAGACAGACTATGGAGATGAGTATCCCACACAACAAGGTTGGACCTCTCATAGGGAGGGAAGGCATCAACATCAAGAGGGTCAGTATTCACCTATAGCATTTGATTATTGCTTTCTTATAAGTCATACTGATGTGGTGCATAAATTGTTTTCTGATTAAGCTTAATATATTCTTCTGAAATATTAATGAGTCCACCTGCCCCAGGCATCCCATAATTGTAAGTATATAAAACATTGAGGTACTCAATGGGATAGAAATTGGGTTAAATTTTTTAAGCGTGGATTTTGGATTGGTGATCTGTCAAGAACAGTAGGAACAAAGGAAGTTTTGCAAGTGTAGTCATTCCAGAGAGTTATGCATATGGGGTAAAGTAGTTATTCCCGCATTGTTTTTATCTATGCAATATATGCACTACTGACAGTGAAATGAAGCTTTAAACTTTTGTTATTGAAGACCCCCATAAATTTGTTTATATTTCGAGTATTCTATTTTTCCAATGAAGGGAAATCAAACTAATCAGATAGCATTTATTTAACTCCAATCCATTGCAACACCAGAAGGGTGTTATGCATTTGGTCATCCTCATTTCACTTTAGACCCTCATACTTTCTTATTCTTGACAGGGAACCAGCGCACACAAATCCAAGCAATGTCCTTCTGGAGTTTGAATCCCTGGGAATAACATTCATGTTGAGCTCTTGTGAAGTGGTTTTGATATTTAACGGATTTGTGATTTTTAACATGTCAAACAGTAATGAACAATCATCCTTCAAGTCATGTTAAAATAATTACAGATCCAGTCAGAGAGTGGAGCTAATATCAGGTTCTCTGATGAAACCAGGAGAGAGGATACAGCCGACAGGTGCCTCCGCATCCAAGGTAACCGGATAGCATCTTCCTGGCTGAGAGACTCATCCTGGATTTCTTGGCAGAGCAACCTGAGATAATCACCAAGACTCTCATGCTTCCTCAGCAAGCTGTAGGAAGAATCATTGGTGAGAAACGGACTAGAGAAAGAGTTGGAATAACAATGAAGGAAGATATGCAATAGTTAAAGGAAACTGTCTGAAATATTAGAAAAAAAGACATACTGAAGCTATTTGTTTTGCACTTATTAGATTAAACCACAAAAAAAGGACGGAAACCAAAGTCAAATAATATAAACAGGAACAAAAAGGACCAAAGCATGCCAAAAATAAATGAGCTTATAATTATAGCTATGTGTTTTTTTATTTCATTCTTGATAATGTTGCTCGATCTCAGTATTCAGTTCATTCTTGTGGTGTTACTCTGATAAGCACAAGACAAAAAGCTTCATTTTGTCGTTATTCAAAAGCTTTTGTTCGATCTAGTTGTACCACTACTACTAATCACTTAACAATATTTCTACCTCCTGCAGTACTGAAAGAAACTATGATAATAATGAATTTTCTAGTAACAGGTCATCAGTAGTGACAAAAAAGTTTACATTTAAGGTAGCCATCATATGCTAAATCATTTTTAAATAATTCTGTGGATTTCTTTAAGATTTTTGATATTTGATATTTTTGTGCAACTCTTAGATTTATAATAATGAAGAAACTTATCTATTTATACTTTTAACAAACGCATTATTTGATAGCTTTTAAGAGTACTGAATCTTTTATCCTACAAGAAACAAGTCATATAGGCATTCCAATTTCAGTTTTGGAGCATGTTGGATAGCAGCAATGTGTTTCTATTCTATAAGCAGTACTTTGTGTTTAAATCCTTGAACGTTTGTCACTTTATGTCTGATTGCAGGACGTCAGGGAACAAACATCAGAAGGATACAGAACAGTAGTATGGCCAGAGTGAAGATTGATAGAGATATTGTGGATGGGTTAGATACCCTAAGATGTTGCACCATCAGAGGAAGTCTGCAACAAGTGGACAATGCTGAGGTGAGTCTAGTCTCTGCAGTCATTTTGTTATATTTTGTATTTCAAGTAGCAGTATGCTACTTCTTAAAATATGCTGTTACTGCCATTACCCTCCATTCTGCCTAAATATGAAATCTCGAGGGACGTAATGAACTATTTATTTTTCACTGATTATACTGCATTCAGGGCTTTATACTAATAGGAGCCAAGTGCACCCCCAAAAAAAAAACTCTTGACCCTAAAAGTATCAATTTTCGTTAATGTGCAGTCACTCTGTCAGACATAATAGTGACAGTTTTGACATCCCTAGTCAATTTTTGTTACCCCAGATACCTATTTCAAGAAACTATCATAAGTTTAAGATAACCGACATTCCACTCAAATGCATGTTATCCCATTAAACTACAAAATAATGTGTAACATGCATTTCATCATGATATCAGCTTACTTCAGACTTTATGAGGTTTCTTGCAATCAGGCCCCTTGGAGGAGAGATAACGTTGAGAATTTATGTTGGACGGTTTTTATTTATTATGTTGAGCCCTGAGTGTAGGATGTCCTTGTTATGAATACTTGAATGATGATGTCATATTACCCTTGTGATCTTTTACCCAGCAAATGATAAGAGATGAAATTAATGAAATGGAGGATTACAACCAAAGGTTAGCTGAGGCAGCTTCTAATAGGAAAGAGAGACCTACAGGGAAATCAGCCAAGAGTGTATCACCCCAACCAAAGCTTACTCTCAACCCTGCACCAGGTAGGTACACTAAAAGAAATTGAATTGGAGAATGAGACTGTGAAACAAAAAATACAGATGAATTTCCAAGATTGATGTATTGGAGCTCTGTAATAAAAAGGCTATGATGAAGTGTGTTTGCTTTTCTTTGCATTTCCTTAAAAAATTGGAGTACTTCAACATGCATACCGGTACTATTCTTAAGCATTGGACTTGAATACCATCTGAAATTCTGAATTGTTATATAGTTAAATTTAAATGATTTTTGTGTTTGATTGCTGTGGAATTTGATGACAATTTCAGTTGTATTCGATATGAAAATTAATCAATTACAAATAGTCGTTCCAATGCATTCATGTAGTATGGGTGCTCTTTGCTCTCTGTGTCAGTGTGACTCGATAGGAATTTTCACTTTAAACACCGCAGCCTAGGTTATTCATTTTTATTTAAATTGACAAGAATAACTACAAGTAAATTTGAAGCATGAGAAAGAAAACATACACAATTTGACATGATAACCCATGAGTGCGGACAAATTATCGTAGATTTTGTGATATAAACTTTGTGTAAATATGGTTCAAATTCACCAACCATTACCAATATCAATCATCAATCTCATTGAAGACTTTGAATATGTTTTTGATACTTGAGACTAAGGGGGGTTATTGTATATACAACTTGTGTAATTTATACTAATACTCATGAGAGTAAGTCACCTGCTGACAACCTGAAGAGCTTTTTACGCTGTAACAGTATAGGAGTTATCAGCCTACTGGCTCTCAGCCTATGATATCATCTTTCATTTGGTAATGCATTCATATTTTATGTTTTACTTAAGACATTTGTATATTGCAATGTTACAGAAGAAGAAGGAGAATGGCAGATAGACTCCACTTCCACCGCAGAGGCACCAAGAAACAAAGATTTCTTCACCATCTACGTGTCAGCTGTAGAACACCCAGGACACTTCTGGTCGCAGATAGTCAACAGTAAGGCCCAGGATCTGGACCTGATGCTGATGAACATGACAGAGTTCTACAACAACCCAGAGAATCAAAAGGTAAATGAAAGAGAAGAAGTTTTTGATGGCAATCTTGCATTCTGGTGATGATCTCACAGATTCAAACTAACCTGACCCTGAATATGCAAATATTCACTAGAAATAAAATGTATTTGCCAAACTGATTGCTGCAAGACTAGATGATCAGAATAAATCAAGTCATTGATTCAGCTCAGGTGGATGACTGAAGCCTGTGTTGTGTGTAACTTACCCCTTCCCTGTGCCATGGACGCATGCTAGGTTAGAGTGGGAAACAACCTGTCCCTCACATAGCCTAGGATGTTACAAGGAGGCCTCATGTGCAGGAGAATTGCCACTTATACATGTTTAGAACCCACTACGCTATTTGAATAAGAGTAGGTGGAAATCCTGAGTTAGTGGTGTACCTGCACATCTCAATCTGATATAATGGAAGAGGGGCCATAGAGTCACAGTGATTACATTCACTTTTCCCCTCCCAGGCACAGGTGAAGCCAAATCATGAATAATAATTGCTTGTTCTAGCCAGTCCTGATCTATGAAAAACTCTTTTTTGACAGGCTTTCAAGCCCGACAGTTTTCAGCAAGGTGAGATCGTGGCTGCTCCCTTCTCTCATGATCAGATGTGGTATCGTACTCGCATCGTCGGTTTCCTCGATGATGACATGTTGGATCTTTACTACGTTGACTATGGGGATTCTGAAGCAGCTCCCAAGTCTTCTGTTTGCACCTTGAGGTACTGTTTGATAGATCGGTCCTTAGATGTGGAAAATAGCTATCGAATTCTCTATTTCTTCCGTACAGAGCCAGAAGGATGTTAAGTCTATGTAAATTGGTGTTTAATCAATGCCCTTCTGGCTCTCCATAGATGAGTTTAAATGTTTAGGTTGGATCATTTACACCTACTTAATATGAGAGACTTTAGAATTAGATACCAACCTGGGTAGTAAAGATATATCAATGCATCATTTCAAGAGATTAGATGCCCAGAGTCCTCCCAAACAAAGCCCCAAGGACACTCCAAGGCCAGTCTACTCAAATCATGTAAGGCAAGAAAAGGAAATATCTGCCTAGAACACTTTTAATGAAAGTATGCAGGAGCATTCATATTTGGAAAGTTCAAAGTGATAAATCACTATTAATCAAAAGCAGAAAGTGCTCTGAATTTTAAAAGCTGTTTGACACAAAATTAGGGATTATTCACAGATAAGTTAAACTTCTCCTATGAGTTCCTAACTAATTTCATGTAAATGAGTATGTTGCTCAACTTTGTTTAAATCACAGAGTTTAATTTCTCAAGAAGGTTGTGTCATTATGTCTTAAGCATCTCTAAATGTTGATGTGTGCGCTCAAGAAATATTGTCAATATTGTTATCAATAAAAGTTTGTAATTTTTTCTTTTTGTTTCTTCTTTTTGTTGGCAGAGATGATTTTCTTATTCTACCTTTCCAAGCTGTGGAATTCTCACTTGCTAATGCATTTCCAGCTGGTAAGTCTGTAGTATCATATGTTTCAGAGTGAACTGAATACTGCAAATATTTATATCATATAGAGAAGAAGGAGATTATGTCATAAAGGCTTTCCACTTAAATTCAGACATTCTTGAAAGGAATTCAAACTTGTTCATACATTTTCACTGTATAGGTTCCAAGTGTGATTAATTCTAAGTTCAAAAGACTGACAAAAGTAAATAAATAAATAAAATCTCTCATGATATCTGTGATATCAGGGAAGTGCAGAAGCATGGAAAGTTTGAATCTACACTGTACTGTTCAAATGATAAATGTAATTTGTGCTGAGCATTGCAAAAATTTAAGTATGGGTTTGTAAATTCACTCTGAATAAGTGATTGCTCTCATGATACATGTTTCCTTAATGCGCTGCATTGTTACACATTTGCTCAGAAAAGTATTAAATTGTTCATATTATGATGTTTGCACTTGCTAAATGCAAACCCAAAACTCATGATAATTGGTTTATTCCAAAAATGAAAAGTAGTTTCAAAAGCAGAAATTTTCACTGTTACTTTGTTTACTCTTCATCAGTCATTGTTTATTGTCTCTTTTATGTCATTTTTTTGTTGATAGATGGAGATGATTGGACTGAGGAGGCTATAGACTACTTTGAGCAGTTAACTCATGTTGCCAAATGGAAACCTCTACAGGCCAAAATAATGGACTATCAGAGTTCAGATATTGGTACGATACCATGCATCGATCTCTTTGATACTAGTGGAAGCGCAGTAAGTTCACCTCCTTCGCATAAGTTCATATTCAGCATTCCTTATTTTTCTTTCTTTCTTTTTTAGGTAATAATTTTCATTTTATGCTTTTCTATGTAACATATTCTCTATTCTTAATTTGTTATTTATTTGATTTTCACGTTTGCAACATTACCAGCAAATGACTACCGGTAATTGTACATCAAGTCCAAGCTATTTTTCCCCCATGTGTTACGAACCACATCTCAGATTTTTGTTTATCTGGTGATTGCATTCAATTAATAAAATATGAAGTAAAATGATATATTTGATATCCATTTATGTTCATAACTTTGCAGAACTTGGTAACATATGGGGCATCAATTGAAAAACACATTGGACTAGCCTTGTGACAAACAACGATTTTAGGCAAAGTGAAATTTAAGAGCTTTAAGATTATATGAATAGAAATATTCTATTTATTCACTTTGAAATAAATAATCCATCTTTTGTGCATACAGTTATGAAAAATTATCACCTTATTCTCTATTGATTGTGAAATCATAGATGCACATTGTATGGATGGTAATTTTCAAGAATCTTTTTATCACTATGCATGATAAGTTCAAATTGACCATTTTCTATTTTTTTTTTAAATACAGATAGCTTTCTTATATCCTCACTTATCATAATGTTTCCTTTACCCCCAAAAAAAGGATATGAATATTGGAAAGCAGTTGAGACTTTACGGGTTTGCCAAATCAAGAAAAGACAAAGAGAGGGCGCCCAAAGAAACAACTGGTACAGAGGCTTCGTCTGCTACGCCCAGTGCTGCAACAACATCAGAGGGAGATGGTGCACCAAATTTAGGCAACTATGCAAGGTCATGATGTAGATGAAATGTCTGAACAAACTTATCCACTACTGTGCTCTTTCTACTATGATAGAACAACTATGATAGAACAAACCAAAGCTTATGATGGGAAACGGACAACACTTACATGTTACACCAATGATAAATATGTATTTCAGTATTTAGGTTTTAGTATTGGAAGTAGTTAGTCTTTACAGTTCCATTACTTAAATGATTTATCAATTCAATTATGTTATGTAGATTGGGCTGAACTTTGACTTTAAGTTGAGTTGTGACTGTAAACCCATTTTGGATAAATAGGTTGTACTTGACACTAATTCATTATGGTATTGTGAAGGGATGTAATGAGAAAAGTTAACTTGTTTAGATCCATGATGTAACTTTTAACTAGGATTCCCACACAAAGACTACTTTTAAAACCATGTCTGAAGTCAAATTCCATGTTCCAAATTGAATCTGGACCATGCTCTTGACTTTTCTGATATACTTTTATAAATGAATGATTTCTTCATAGCACCTTACTTCCTGTTCCTATCAATCTGTCCCCATCCTTGCCTTCTCTTTCCCTCCTGGGTTGGACTTATGTTGTGGTGACTATACCGGTAATGAAGGCTTCTTTCATGCATGCAATTCTTATGATATTTATATATAGAGAACTTCTACGTAGTAAAGACAAAAATGGACATCACATTATGTGTCAAACTCTTAAAGCTCATGTATAGTGTTGGTAAGCCACCAACAAACTTGTAAGATTTCTTTGATTTTAGTTCAGAAATAGCAAGGTACCAGCATTTCAAAGCTGCTATGAAGTTTTCAAATGTGAAGTGAAACATGATTAAGATCCTGGCTTAAATCGAAATTCCCATGTGTGAGCATTATGTGTATAACCAAGAGACAGCTACATGTATGTGCGTGCAATCTTGTACAAATCTCTGTTGTCTTGCTGGGCTATGAGCTTAGGTATTGACGGAGTGGAACAATAGCATTGATGTGGGTTTTTAGAAAGAAAAAAATGAAAAAATAAGAAGTCGCGGACAGATCATCAAAATATGTGGTACATGTGACTTTTGATACATACATGTGTGGAGCGACATGAGAGCACATTTAACTCATTGCCTCCAGGAACTAAGTGGCTCCTGTGTTAAGCCTTTAGGAATGAGTGTTTCAGTCCTCAACGGGTTAACAAGATAGTAATTCAATTTTATTCATGTTATCAGAATCAAACATTAACCTCTAATAATTAACAGGTAAACTCATGTGCTGTCTACCAAAGATGAGTAGTTTTTTTTTGTTCCTTTATTTATCTTTCATTCTTTCTTTCTTTCATTTTATTAGCATGTCTTGACTCTTGAGTTGCAAAAACATTGCTGTGTTGTTTAGCTGCTGCATGAGGAATGAAACATTTCAAATCATTGACTTTGTTTGTGCTATCAGGAATTGAAAAAGAAACCATAATGATTACTAAAATTTGAATTGTTATATCCATGTAATTTCAAGGCCTTAAAGGTACTATGTCCCATTTGCAGGGCAAAAAAATGAAAAGGTTAAATTCCAACGGCATTTGAAAGACAATACTAATTTAGAACTTCCCTAAAAAAGAGGGGGCTTGAAAATGTCTTCAAGTGGGAAAATAACGACTATTAGTTGTCGAATCGACTTAGGAGCTATAGAGCCAGTAAGTAATAGTCTGATTTTTCAGACCATTGTACCGAATGGTCGTACGTTTTATGCTGCGCAAAGATTCAATCAGTTTAATTTTGGCCATTACAAGAAGTGGGTTATTGATGTAGACAAATGCTCATGTACCCTTTACAGCTCATTTTATGTATGTTATTACCAAAGATGAAAAAGCCAGTCAGTCACTCAATAGTGTCTGACAGTGAAGTCTAGCAAGTAAACAGGTTTCCTTGCATAATTTGAATATTAGGACACTGCTAACGTTTAAATTTCACAGATAGGACATACATGACATATCCATAATTCCTGCAAAGTCCTAAAGAATTTGATGTTGGCTGCAAAAGGGACATAGTATCTTTAAGGCTAGTTCAGATATGATACAGCAAAAACGTAGCATTTTAAAAAAAATGATGATGTAAAGTGTAATACGCTTCACATTTCTAAATCTTATAACACAGAGCTCAGTGAATATGTGCAAGTGCTTTGTTGCACCAAGTTACCATTCATTTTAAGGATTACAACAACAAAAAACAGCATTTTTTTTGGTGTGGGGGTTTACCTGAATATCTGAACAAGCCTTTATTGTTAAGGGACAACCAATTTGACAACACCAGTATGAATTCTGTTCATACCACTCAAGTTTTGTAGTAGAATCATGAATTAAATGTAGCAGTTCTCATTTGTTTGGATGTTTTCATTGTTCATGATCAAAAGAAGTGTATTTCTCTAAATACCTATCTCTGAGATATGATCTTCTGCATTACACTTCTGGAAATATTTGAGTCTACCAATCACCTAAAAAAGATAATTTGTGTATAGCTAAAATGTTTAAAATCAACAAACTTTACCTGGCGTTCTATAGGTACGCTGTTAAAGAGTAGGAAGAAAATAAAGGATAGCATGAAACCCCACGTATAGGGCGCGCACGGAACCCAAGTCTCACTTACGTTCTGTGCGCGCCCTATTCTATGCGAGTACATACAGGTGTGTTAACTAGTCTACTCAACAAGACATTTTACTGCTCACTGAGAATGTATTTACATTGCAATATTTCTTTCTAGAAGTAATATTAGAAGGCCATCTTCTGACCTAAAATATAGCCACATAGAACCCCTTACATCAAAAGCAAAACTTTTTTTGGTGATTGGTTCACTTAAACCATAACACATTTTATGTAAGTGGTGTACTATTTGTTCATGTACATATGTCTACATTTCTTACCATCTATCACCAATATTCTTTGAAAATTATATGATTTTGGTTGTGTAATAGATGTATATATGCACAAGACCTGCAACTGTGCAATACAATGATGCCCAAACAGTAAAAACATTGGGATTTCAACATCTACGTATAAGGTTATATTGTATAATCATGTATAATTGTGTTAGCGCCTTTTGACATTAGGACATGCATGCAATATACTAATGGGGGGTTTAAAGCATGGTTTATGGTAAAAAAAAACCTTTATGAATTGAGCCATTAGGATCTAGACATAGGACTTATACACATAGGTAGACCTTCCATTCATAGGCAGAGTGCTTGTTCAGCAAAAGTAGGAAGATTAGTACTGATTGTAGGTGTGAATATTTAGGGAATTTATTTTTGAAAATTTCATCAAAGACACCATCTCAGGAGAAATCATGTTTGTTGTTAAGATCAGTGAAATAATATTATGTGTTTGTTTACTCTTCAAAGTTACAAAGAAAAGATAGGGTTATTTAACAAGAAAGCAACTAGCTTGCTGTTCCTCTTCCACAAGCTATGATCCAAAGCATATACATCTATGTTCAATATGCAAGTTATGAACCTTCATGTATGCTATAAACAGAATAATAATCTTTCAAACTGTCAGTAGTATCTGTAGTTATAACAGAGGCTGAAATGTCAGTTGTCTTTCCATACTTTGTAACTGGTAAAGATTGCAAGGTAGTTTGAAACTTTTAAATACCGGGTAGTTTTTTTAAATTATCATCACTACAGGCAGCCTTAAATTTCATCAGAAGAATGGTCATCTTAATTACTATCTTTCACTTTTTGAAATGTTGGGAAATCAGATTATACTGTAGTGCCGTACACTATTGCAGTCACACGAGAAGGATATGCATCTTCTTCTTTTTTTTCTCATTTTTTCTACATGCTTACATGTAAATAGTTATTGCGTACATCAGCATTAAATATACTTGATTTCCAGAGTATTTAAATTGTTACATATTCTCGTTCAAGCAAATTATAACACTGAGCAATCATCTAATAGAAAAGAAAGGAAAACCTTTCCAGTATGAAAACCCTAGGTACAGACTTACCATCAAAAGTTAGATTTTCAAGCTGTCACTTTGAAACGAGTTACAAACAAGAAGAGTTATTAATTATTTTGACACTGCTTTACTATTTGTTATGAACTTTTCTCTGTATTTGTATTACTTATTCCATGCATAGAAACTCCACTGATTTAATTTCACATTATGTTAGGCCATGTGTTTACATATAACCTATATACATATGATTGGTATATACATGTAAAAGTGATATTGTAACCAACTTGCCAGCTAATTATTTTACAGTATCTTGAGAATTCTTACAATTGTATTTCTGTATGGCTTTTATATCTACTACCACAAAGATTGTTAGAATTTCATGGGAATTACGTAATAAAACAGAAAAACTAAAGGAGTAGAGAAGAAGAAAACAAAAATCTTGGAGGTTCTGATTGAAGAAAGAGGAGAGAACACATTTTAAATAAATATAAGATACAGGTCTCTAGATAAATATAGAGAGGGTTTTAGGAAATAGTTTAAACTAATTAACATGATAGCACTCAGTAGTATATCATCTTGGACTTTATAAATATTTTTTAAAGAGTTACAATATTCTAACAATTGGTGATAAGAGTTTTAGTTTCATTACAAGGCCATTCAAGCACTAAAACTGGCTACTTTTCATGTCTATTTAGTAATCAATAAGAATATACTACTATATGTATGTTTTTCACTATACATGTATTTGTAACTTTTCTATGGTACCAAGTACTGTTTAATGCTATGCCCGTATCACTGTTATGCATGAGGCTTGCTGTTCACTACACTCAGCAAGTTTTTTTTATGAAGAATAAAGTTTGAGGTTAAGATCCTTTAAAAGGATTTCCATGAAATCATCTGTTGAAATCAGAAGGATCCGAACAAATGAAATTATTTTTGATTACTCTTGAGTCAATTGTATTCATCATCTTCGTACAGATGAAATTATCTTGAATTATTTCTTCTTCTTCTTCTTCTTCTTCTTCTTCTTCTTCTTCTTCTTCTTCTTCTTCTTCTTCTTCTTCTTCTTCTTCTTCTTCTTCTTCTTCTTCTTCTTCTTCTTCTTCTTCTTCTTCTTCTTCTTCTTCTTCTTCTCCTCCTCCTCTCCTCCTCCTCCTCCTCCTCCTCCTCCTCCTCCTCCTTCTTCTTCTTCTTCTCCTTCTCCTCCTTCATTTTCCTGATGAATCCTCTTTTATGACAAATCACCAATGTCTGCATTACCTATACACACACAGTATTCCCTTTCATGGTATTCATCTTTAGAGGTGAATCTAATATCTAGCACACAACACTGGCAACACTCAATTCAACATACCATAAGTTCACATTCAGTTAAGTTAAAAATAAAGATGTACCCCGAACGAATTGTGCCCCCAGCAACAATTTGAGACCCCCAAACAAAACAAACAATAACAAAAATGGGGGGCAGCTGCCTCGTCAGAGAATTCAGACTCCCCCCACCCCCTGGCCAGAAAATCCAGATGATGTTATTTAGCAGATATTTTCATGTCCTCTTTCAGAGCAGGGCATAGGCAGTTCCTGAGCAAACAGACGGTAACCAGTGTAGAGGACAGGATGAGCATGGTGCAGTAGAATATCGTTGGATCCCAGTATTTTGAAGGTCCTTTTGTCTTAGCGGGAGGTGGCTCGGGGATACTCTGAGGAGATACAAAGAAATATTATGGCATCATCATCATCATCATAACAATACCTTTACCTACCTACTATTACTACTACTACTTCTGCTACTATTACTACTACTATTTCTACTACTACTACTAATAATAATAATAATAATAATGATAATAATAATAATAGTAACAATAATAACAACAATAAAGCAATCACAGGTATCACTTTAACCATCATTATCCAGGACGTACACTCAAAATGATACATGTTCATTTAACAGATCAAGGATGTTACATTCAAAATGATATTGTAATTGTGTCCCTTGTAAAAGCTGTGGTACCAACAACTTTCCTTGATAGACACAGTTTAATATTTTTACATTTAAAAATGATGCGATGAAAACTTTAATTCCTTATTTCAAGAGGATCTTCGAAAAACAGCAACATCAAGTGGAAAAATATTTCCAATAATATGATTATCATCAGCTTAATTATAAAACATCGTACGTAGATAGCTAATGATTTTTAATCACCGTTGTCCTTCTTTTAACAGGAGACGTTGATTCTATTCCAGTTTGATAGAAGGAAAGAAAAATGATAGGTTGCCTCGACCTTTAGGTTACACTTCTTTAGAGAGGGAAAATGGGCAATTAAAAAAAAAACGAAAAAAAAAATGAGAGAGCGAACAGAAAAAAGATTGACTAATTTTCTTCTGAAAATTGGGGAAATATCGCCCAAAGTAAGCAAATTAAGTAGGAGGAAAATGAGGCCGGACGGGACGATGAACAATGAAAACGAGAAGGAATAGGTTGAAGAAGTGGGCATTTCATTGCTGTTAAGGCCCACCATCGCTTTAAGACCCGAAATTATATATTGAAATTTAAAAGAAAAACATCTCTTCTTTCATAGAAAGCGAGTCCTCTCTTTAGAAAGGGAAGGGGGCAATAAGAAAAAAGAAAGAAAATGAAAATGAAAAGGTTAAAAAGGACGGGCGTTTCATTTCTCTCGAGGCACCTTATCGCTTTAGGGTCTACTGTAATCTATTAACATTAAAAGAAAAGCACCCCCTTCTTACACATATAGCAGGCGACCCCACTCTTTAGTAAATGAGATTGGCAATGAAGCCCCCACCCCTGAAATTATGATAATAAAAATGAAGAAACTGAAAAGGAAATTGAACTATTTCTCCTGAAATTAACATGGGAAAACAATATATTTCCGACAACGGATGAGTCCGTATGAAGTATAGGGGGTGGTATAGACGAAAGGAATAAAGAAAACAAAAGGGGGAGGGGAAAAGGGAAGGAGATGAAGAAGTAGACGTTTTATTTCTATCAAGGTCTAACATTACTTTGGGGCCCAATTTAGAAAATTGTATTATTGAAAGGAAAGATCTCCCTTCTTACATAGATAGCAAGCGACCCTGCCTGGTCGTGATTATTTGGAATCGCAATGTCGTCACTCGTCTCCCTGGTGCTAATTCCATGTTTCGTCCACGTCTTGTTGGCAATTACAGGAACAGTTGTGGTTCTATTACTCGATGGGGTTTCTATTTGTTCATCCATGTTCAGCGAAGATGGAGATCTTGTAGAGCCTTCGGGGATGCGTGCTGGAGACTTTGCTTTGGTGAAATGGCCTTCCATCAGGAGAACTGTAACGGGAAATTAAGTCATGAATGAAAAAAAAAAGAGAGGTGAATTGGATGTGGATAATATAACCATAGAATATATCCTTTGTTTAAAATACCGAGTATAGAAATCTAAATCGAAAATATTCTCTTGCATGACATCGATTTATTTTACTTGTTTCTAAATTCACGAGAAGGTCGTAGCTGGAAAAAAAAAAGAAAGATGACGGCAGAATTTTTGTTCTTGTTCATTATTTTTCTTCTCAGAGGTGAAAATATAATCTATTGCTTTTCGGGCCGACATCAGTATAGCCATTTTTAGTTTTTCCCTGGTTTTTTTTTTGCTGTTTAATCAATTGTGTCAAATAATGTTTTTAAAAATTGCTTTAGAGAATTCGTCTAATATACAACCAAAACTTATACAGATTATAACCTAACAGAATACTTGTGTTCGACGCTATTAATTTATTTGGTGATTTTTACTTACCGGTACCCATCTCTTCTGATAAAAGGAACAAAACATAGAAATAACCTAGCCGCATTGCAGACATAAATTTTGATATTTTATCAAACCAATAACAGCCACATGTATTTAGCCATTGCTGAAGGGCAATGGTTTACTCAGTTGGAGCGCGTCAAAGAGATGCGCGAATTGTGCTCTAGCTTAACGCAGTGCGCATCGCATCTGATTGAGCCAGACTAGAATTTGATTGGAGAACGGGCCGAATTCGGGATTTTGGAGGAGCGGTTCAGTTAACTTATATCCATTGTTTATCAAAAGAATTTGTCTTCTTTGTTTCCCAGCGTTTTCATTGCGAGTTGCTGTTTAGTTAATCTAAAATTCGATTTGAAGTAGGCCCTACATTTTTTTTGGTCGCACATTTACAAGATTCGTGCAAATCATTTTCGTACTGCCTCATTATCCTCTCTAAATCCTATATCTATCTATCTCTTTTTCTCTTTCTTTATTTCCCCGCCTCTCCCCTCACGGTTTCCCTCCGACTCATCTCTCTCCTCCTCTACCCCCCCCCCCCGACTCCCTCCCCACACCTCTAAATCAATTTCTCACTTTCCTGTCGCTTTCTCTACTACTAGTGTCTCTCACCCGTCTCTCCCTCCCCCCTCTCTCTCTCTCTGCATCCCCTATTCCTGCCTCCTCTGTCATTCCTTCCTTTCTTCTCCTCTCTCATTCCCTCCCTTTCTCTCTTTTCTCCCTCCCCATCCATCTCTGGCTGCATTACCTATTCCCACCTCCCGTCTTTCTCTCCCCCTCCCTTTCTCTCTCTCTCTCTCTCTTTTCTCCCTCCCCATCCATCTCTGGTTGCATTACCTATTCCCACCTCCCGTCTTTTCCTCCTTCCTCCTCCTCTCTCTCTCTCTCTCTCTCCCTCTCTCACAACTATAAAGTGACCATCTAAAATGCATTTCACAAAAAATGACATGCACAAATTTAAATCTATGGTATTCTACATACATGTACATGTACTTTACTTTAATATCTTACAAAATGTGCATTTGAGTGTCCAACAGATGATGCTTGACAAGTCCATTCCTTAAATAATTTCAGCAACAAAATGATATACTTATAATATAATGCTATTACAGTAGAGATCCAGTCCCATAAAGATCTGTGGCTATCTGGGACCATAGCATATTGAGAGAAATAGTTGTGACACGAGTACTCATACATGAAGCTTCACATGGTCCCCTCCCATATAAAATGTCTATGGGATGGGCTATGTTGGTGCTCCATGAATTTGACCAATGAATGAGCACTATCTCTACTCTCCTAGCTATGCCTGTGCCCAGTTCAGTATTGTAATTAAGGCTGGTCATGGATGGCTGTGGATTTTTTTAATGCGATTGGACTCTAGTAGCTCCGAGTTGTAAACTCAAACGTGCATCCTGTCCAGTCAGTCATAGAACTGTCTCGAGCCGATCATGCAACAGATTCTGAGATGAGCTGCAACCCATTGTGAGACTTAAAAGTGACAGGTTGTAAATTTGTCATGACATTTCAGAGATGGACAACACCGTTACTGGGCAATCACATGACCAACTGGGCAACTAATGACTAGTTGCATCTCTCACATTATCATGTTTTGGTACAATCTGATAAGAGAGCTCTGTGCAACCGATTTCAGTGACAAAGCAGCTACAGGGATCACACATCCTAATGGGACTGGGGCTTACACTTTACAGAAAACCAAGGGCCTCTTGCAAGAAAAGTTGCAATCTAACGCAACTACAAAATTAAATGGATCTTACTTTCAACCAATCAGGGTTGCATATTTGGGATTCTGATTAAATATTTGGGAGTTGTGTCTGAATGCAACTTTCATGCAAGAGGGTTCTGATGACATGGTATTAAAAAACTCTTTGCAAAATAATGAATGGTGACGGAAAAAAGAAACATAACATCCAAATTCCCCTGAAAATAATATCAAACTGAAGTATGAAAGTTTGTATTTTGGGTAACTCATCTTTTTCAAATCAATATGACTTGTTGATTATTTTGCACCATCTATAACATGGAAGGTTTAATTGATTTTGATTTACACATACAAGTATATATGAAACAAGAAAAGTATTGAACAAGGCTCTCTCTAGTATCAAATAAATAGCTTTTCATATATCTACAGAAAGTGTTAAAAAAAGAATCCCCATGTCACAAACATCTTGTGACATTATGAATGCAGGCCTGACTTAATCCCATAGTCTGCACACTCCAAACTGTGTTGTATAATACCTTAGCCACACTGACAAGACCGACACCAGACCGACAACAGACCAAACGAAAATATTACATTACGTCTATGGCCAAGAATTGGTCGGTTTGGAGTCAGTCTAAAGTCACTTTGGCGGTGTGACTGAGGTATAACTTCTCAATATATATAAAAATTGGATGCAAATATTGTTCTATCCAAAAGCAAAGCCAGAGCTTCTACAATTGACTATATACCTATTTCAGGAGAATTACAAGGACAAATTTCCCTATATATTAAATTACTATATATATTTTTTATTGTGTTACTGAAAAATTATTCAATCCATTGTACATCAAATATCAAAAAATGTCTTGTTTTCTTCGAGGTACATCTGATTAGAGATACATTTTGTGGAGCATGACAGGCAAGCATCAAATGAGAAAACAAAACCTCATTAGACTAGTAAACAAGGACCCATCATACAACATTCTTTAGTTACCTCAAAATGTAGCTCAAAATTATCATTATTTGGCATTCAATTTACGATAGTTACATTAATGAGGGTTGTCCATTTTTTCTGTATATTAACACATATTGTCATTATGCTTAGTGCATTTTGGAAAACAAATATTCAGACAGAAATATTACAAAAAGCAGAAGTTGATTTTAAACAAGTATCTAAATTCAGAATCATATAAATTTCAGTACAAATGCCATATAAACATACACCAAATCCTGTACAATATGCTCAGATTCACTTGACAGCTTTGGTATCTCTCTCTCTCTCTCTCTCTCTCTCTCTCTCTCTCTAGTAGTATTACTCTACACAGACTGTCATCATAGATAAGGATAACACGCACTAAAAGCTCACCTCCCCTTATACATGTTATCATGATATACACTAGCACAATGGAGACATGCCACTTGACCAACAGACCACAAGACCAAATAAACAAACAGCCCATATGACCAACAATGTTGGTCTCACCCTATTAAGAAAAAGAGGGGCACAACAATGTTGGGTTGTCGATCTTGTGGGCTGTCTATCTCGGCCTTGATCTTATGGGCCACCGGTCTTGATGGCCATCGCTGATCAGTCTTGTGAGCTATCGGTCCCATGGGTCATTGGTCTTGTGGGCCACCGGACTTGATGGCCATCACTGATCGGTCTTGTGAGCTATCGGTCCCATGGGCCATTGGTCTTGTGGGCCACACTCATGGGCAATATGCCCTAACTAGAGGCTTATGTATATATGCTTATAAGCTTATGTTTATATGCTTTTAATTTGTAATGATGTTTGGCACACATAGAACTAGAAGACAGGAAAATTGAAATATCTTTGTGTGCCCAGCAGAAAGGCATTGGCTGGTCATTTCCTAGTGGTTACCTAAGTATTCCCTGACATTCCCAAGGTGTAATACATGACTGTTCCAAGATTTCAAACATTTCCCCCTAGTAATAAAATATAAAAATTTACCCCATTCAACATAAGAATAGGGCAAATACCCATATTTCCAAAATGTTATAAAGGATTCTCTGTAAAACATCCCTATTTACTGCATTTCACTGATGATTTTGGTAAAAACTTGAGAAAGTATCATCATATGTACATGAATCTTAACTTTGCAAATAATAGAGTTTGTTTTGCAGATAGCAAAAGATCCCTTTAGTTGTTTAGCGCAGTTTTAAAAAAAATATGGAGAATTTCGTACAAAGCCTCTTTCTCCGCAAAATTTGTATCTACCGGTAGTCACGTATACACGTTTTGATGGTGAGTAAATGACTCAGGCTGCTAAAGTCCTTCTACAATAATAAGCTGGCAGGAATGCATTAGTGGCAGAGAGGTTTACAGGATAGACTACAATACACATGAGAACTTCAAATGAATGTAATACTCTTAATGCTCTATCTGCTGAGAGCCAGAAGGGTGTTACCTCCAAGTTAAACTATATCAGCTAACATCCTTCTGGCTCTTAGCAGGAAACTTGCTACATAGTATAAAGTGAAGTCTCTATGTACTAAAAAGAAAAATACATGTAGCAGATCAAAGAGAAATGTTATCCAGGATATTAACATCATTCTTACACACTAGCGGATTAAAAGGGGTCTTACAATATAGATAAATTGACAAAGAACTATTTAGTAATTGGTTTGACCTTTTTGCTTTAAGATTAAAAAGAAGAAAAAAGCAGAAGGATGGAATCTTATTAATTTATAATGGACTGCAGGATACAATGACTGCTATTATAACATAATTTGTAAGGGGTTCACCACGCTTCCATACCAAAGCCAAATTACCTTTGTCTAAGGCAGGATTTTTCGGATTTTTTCCCCCCTTAATATTTCTGATATTTTGTCAATTTATAAAAAAAGTATTGAATAACAATATTTCAAATCCTGATTTAAGATCTACTTTGAGTGTTCCTGAACAGTATTGCATCTCTTAAAATATCATCTTATTGCCTTCCAAAATTTGCTCTAAAAATAATGGAAGAACACCAGTAGTGAATAATGCCAGGCACAGGTGTATTCTTCTATAATGCACAATGCAGAAAAGAAAACAAATATATATTTGAAAATAAGCCTTCAAAGTTATGTCGTTTACTGTTAAATCCGATATTGTAAATGCCACTCTGTAACACATCTTTTATCATAAACTAACAAACAGAAAAAAAATGTATCAACAAATTTTTTCCCATGTAAAATTTACAATGAAAAAAAATATCCAGAAGTTTTTCAGTTTTCAGCTCTAGCACCAAGCGAGTCATTTTCAATTTGAATTGCGGGGTAAAATGACATAGGCAATCATTTAGAAAGAAAGAAAAAGTGAATAATGGAATAGCTGTTAAGGTAAATACACTGACTCAAAATAGACTGTTCAAACCAAAAAATTACCACCAACAGCCTGTAAATGCTGCAGACAAACGAATACAAAATACCATGTAAATAATCACAGCTTGATTGAAATGTCTGTAGAGGGCCAGACAGGTGTTAAATTTCATGGAAATTAATATGAGTTAACACGCGTTTGGCTCTTAACAGAGATAATTATCATACTTATATCTGTCCATGAGAACACAGGTAATTATGAAATAATTAGATTGTTATAGGCTAGGAATCTTCCTTTTCAATAAATAATAATATAATAATAATAATAATCTTTTAAAGTCCACTCCAAATTTTATTAAACCGAAAATGGAAATTCTGTGTGCCCAATTGATCGTGAGCCCGGCAGCCACTGAGCAGCGCCAGATCGACATTGCTCTATCCCCTTATTGTTGAACGCCAAACAAGGTAGCAGCGACTCCCATCTTTTAACGTCTTTTGGTATGACGTGGCCGGGGTTCGAACCCACCACCTCCCGGTTGTGAGGCGAACGCTCTACTGACTGAGCCAACACACCGGTACGGTAATAGGAGACCTCCCGGTGATTTCTCAAGAGAGCATAATCGTGCACGCTAGATGATTATTGTTTTTTTTCCTTTTGAGGTTTTATGTAAAAACACATTCACAAAGACTATAAAGAAATAAAATCAAGGGCAATTTCAATACCTCATCATATTGCCTATAAAAAATAGAAATAACTGTCTGATTACGTAACAGGTCACTGTAATGTTGGCATGTTTCAATAAGTGATGCACAAGGCTATGAAACAATTTGCGATAATGTTGAAAAGATTTGTCAAGTAAAGGCCTAAAGGCCTACAGCGATGACAATTTACCCAAGTAAATCTGCTTAAGAAATAATTCAAAGTGTATTGCTTCTTTTTTTTTTACTTGAGTGTTAGTGTTTGTATGGTAAGGAAAATGTAACTCTAGTTTTCATCTTTTGTTTTGCTAGCACAATTTAGGATCGAGAAATAACTGTTATGTGTTACGTAACATTGTACATTTTGAAACAATAGCTCTGCATATGGTCGCACGTAAATGCACAAAGCCTATGGGAAAAGGAGATACCTTGATATGAAAGTCTTGTCATTCTTCACGCATTCAAGTCTGAGTAAAATTTAAGAGGAAATTAAAAAGGAATCTAGAGCTTACACTATAAAATGGAGGCCAAATAACAGGATGCACTGCACATCAACGGCAATGAACTCTGGCATATTATATGCCATAAAAAGAATTCATGAAATAATGATGTTACCTCAAAGTGCCTATGAAAGTGGTAACACACAATGCACCCTTACTGTTCTTATCACTAGCCAAGTATGAATGTAAAAAGAGACCAATCACCCCAGGAGATATTTAATACTGGGTGTAATCATTACTTGATGCATTCAATTCCACATCTACGGTGATCTACGTGTCCCAAATCAATCATTTTGTAAAATCATAAGGGAACACTCTCGACTTCACTGTTTACAAAAGCCATTCAAGAGAGAGATTTTTAGTTAAATCAAAAGGATTTGCATAATCATTTTCAAATTGAAGTGTCATCTTGTCATCCAATCATATTTGCTTTGGTTGGGGTACGTGATGCAAGTTAAGATGCTGGATGGGGTAGATTTTGCACCTTGCGTCACTGGAATATTCTTTCAACTTTGCATATCTTAAGTCCAATTGGCATAGATAGGCATTAAAACATCCTCTGATATTGTACATGTTTGGCAATCTATTACTGAAGAGTACTTATTGATCATTCCATGGGTGTCGCCAGTAATGCATGGACTCCTTGCCCTGGAGCAATCTTCAGCTATCCTTGCAGAATACATAATTTGGTAGTGAGCAATATCACAAGTCCCCACCATCACCTGGCAGCTTCTTAAGTTGTCTTTCACTTCCATGATCCCACACACTCGTTGGATTCCATCCACTGGAATTTCTTTCCATATCTCACCGCAAACAAAGTTCCATACATCCATCTTCTCCTGTATCTACATATCCAAAAAATGAACACGATCCTATTCACAGGGAGTCAATACCACAGCGTCACAAAAGTCTATATCACATTGAGTGTCTATTTCGCATGGGTATGCTTTCAATTCTGCTTGAGTCTCTTCCGAGGTAGTCCCATGAAAGGCGGACTTTGTGAAGTGGCCAGCGCCCGGAAGGCATCGGCCACCAGCCCCGGATGACTGTGCACCATTGTTTTCCATCCAGCGGTATCCATCACTTCCGTTGCATGGCTGGAGAAAGGGATAGAGGAAGCAAAGAAGAAGAAAAAACGAGATGCAGAGAGTTAGGAGATGGAGGAGAGAAAGAGGGAGAGAGGCAGAAGGAGAGGAAGAAATCAGAATGAGAGAAAAAAAGAAGAAAGGGAAAGACAGAAAGAGAAACAGACAGAGGGATAGAAAGAGATAGAGAAAATAAACAGAGGCAAAAGCAAAAAGATTTTTAAAACTTAAGTTGAACAATTTTTGTCTTTGGCTATTATTATCATTATTTGTTATTCTTCCATCTGGCTAAGAAAAACATTATATTTCAGAAGTTAAAAAATAAAAGTAGACTAGATGGAACTTCAACTGCGCGCAGTCGATGATGCCTCCGCCATAGAGCAATTTTACAAACCAAAATGGAAGCAATTTTTAAAATTCAAGTTTGATTGTAATCCATCTGTTGGTTCTAATGATAACGCGATCACGAGCTATTTTAGGATACATAATGAGCCCTGTGACCTTTGACCTCGTGCCCCCAAATCTAATCAGTTCATTGGCTCTGCAAGATACATACATGACCCAAGTTTGGCGGTAATCCATCAATCGGTTCTTGAGATAATGTGATCACAAGCTATTTTGCATACATAATGAGCCCTGTGACCTTTGACCTCGTGACCCCAAAATCTAACCAGTTCATTAGCTCTGCAAGATACATACATAACCCAAGTTTGGCGGTAATCCATCAATCGGTTCTTGAGATAACACGATCACGAGCTATTTTTGCATACATAATGAGCCCTGTGACCTTTGACCTTTGACCTCGTGACCCCAAAATCTAATCAGTTCATTAGCTCTGCAAGATACATACATGACCCAAGTTTGGCGGTAATCCATCAATCGGTTCTTGAGATAACGCGATCACAAGCTATTTTTGCATACACAATGAGCCCTGTGACCTTTGACCTTTGACCTCGTGACCCCAAAATCTAATCAGTTCATTAGCTCTGCAAGATACATCCATGACCCAAGTTTGGCGGTAATCCATCAATCGGTTCTTGAGATAACGCGATCACGAGCTATTTTTGCATACATAATGAGCCTTGTGACCTTTGACCTTGGACCTCGTGACCCCAAAATCTAATCAGTTCATTAGCTCTGCAAGATACATACATGACCCGAGTTTGGCGGTAATCCATCAATTGGTTCTTGAGATAACGCGATCACGAGCGGGACGTGCGTGCGTGCGTGCGTACGGACGGACGGACAACCAGAAAACATAATGCCTCCGGCTACGTTGTAGCGGAGGCATAAAAACCAGACAATATGAAATATCATCACTACTCTTAAGTATATGCTGACCCATCATCCTCAGCTTTCAATGTATCAGAGCTCAAAAGTGTGACTAATTAAAGTTATACACCAATAACCTGCTAGAGACAAATTTCCTCTTCTGGGATATTATGAATATTCTCAAGATCCCCCGACAATTGTATTCTGAAGATCCCCCTCCCCCTTTTTTAAAGGATGGTATATGACAGGTTTTGCTTCTTTACATATTACCTGATGAGAGCTAGAAGAGGAGTGTTAACTCTTATGCAAAATGCTATGATACCCTACTGGTTCTCAGCTGATAATAAATACTTGATGCAACAAATCATTTGTGCTGACACAAACAAAACATACCTATTGGTATAATCGATGGCAACTGCTTTAAGTTGATCTGCACTGTGAAGATCTGCTAACACCAGGATATCTGCAACATTGTCTATTGTTAGGTTGGTACATAATGCCTCTTCACACATCACCTTCAGCCGATCTAATGCATACTGTACAAACAAAAGACACAGGAGGTAAAAAAAAAATGAGGTTCATGGTCAATTTTAGGGCTTGTTGAGTTTATGATAAGAACTTTCTGGCACAGTATACAAAGGAAGTATAAAAGGGAAAGAGTGGTATTGAAAAATTCTAAGACAATATAGCTACTACATAACACCAAATGGCCAAATGTTGATGTCTCTAACAATTTATACACCTATACTATCAAAGACATGAGTGATGCCACCAAAAAAAATGTACCGGTAGGTAACACACATATTTGAGACCTTGCCTCATATAAAATGACCAATCTACAGTGTACACATGATGATAATAATTACTTTTTGGCATTGCATATTTCAACATGATACAATCTTATACAGACTAGACCAAGTGAATAAATGAACATTATGTTATACAAACCTTATAAATGTACAAGTATTTGAGTTTGAAATACAAACTTTAAGATAATTAACTTGAAATAATTTGAAGCCAATTCTTCATTCTTGTATACAATCAGTTTGTTTGCCTTTTATTTTGTGTTTTAAACAGAGCCTATACTAGTATGTGACCTAATGGCTCAAAACAATCAAGGAATTGTTGCAATTCTTTCTTATTTTATGAACTAGATATTCCAAGCAATCTCATATTTTATGACTCTTGTAGTTCACTCTAGTAGAAACCACTTAAATATCATCTGAAGATCTATTCTCATGCATCATTGTCCTTATTCCATTACATCTTAGCTGTCATGATGTCCTTTTCTTTTACCTTGTCTGCTGCTGCCAGTAATTCATCAGCCATTTTATCAAGGTTGGGAGCCTTGCCAGTGTAGATAAACCTTAAGATCTCTTTCATAACCATGTGATCAACATCAGTGATTTCTACTCGCCCATGCCTCTTCTCCTCCATCTCATGTTCAAACATAGCATTGAAGACTGGAGATCTCGCTGTATTCGGGAAGGAAAAAAATAAAGAGAACATTTAGTAATAGATATCTTATGCATCTTACTGGGGACCAATCATACATGTAAATGAAAATAATTTGTTTAACATCAAAAGACATAAAGTCATACCCTAAAGACAATGAGATGCTAAAATGGTTAAGTATGAAAAAGCATAAGAGAAAAAGTTAATTTCATATTGATGTGGGTAAAGAGTTAACTTCTGTGCAGGTATGTATGCATAAGGATCCAGTAACTACATGTAGTCTACTCACTAGAAGCTTTTACTTTTACTTGCAATGTCTCTTGGCAGAAATAAGATTTGATGCCGATAGTTTTGATAATTAGTTCCAGCAAGGAATACCAAACATACAAAACAAAACATTGTAATTTTAAGATTGTATATAATGCATGTAGGAGGAGCTACACAAACTTAGAGCTTATAGAAAAGGAAAAACATGAATAAATAGTGAGATAAATTTAATTGATAAATGAATGCCAGTTCTGAAACTAGTGTCATATCTAATTTGAGAACATAAATTGGATCATTCATTGCCTTAAGTGATATTTCCTGCATACTGTGAACTTTACCAGAAGACAATAAGCACAGATATGGGAAACCATTGATGAAATATGTGTAACTCAATCACTGTCAAACAAATAACCATATAAAACCTGTAAACTACAGTTGAGTGAAGAACCATTAGATATGAAAGTTTCAGTATCTATGCCATTCAAGTAATAGATTGGAGGCTCAATGAGGCCCAGTTAAAAAGACACAATACCATTCATCAAAGTGCTTGAACCTGAATCTACAAACAGTATTTATATAATCTGGGAAATAAAATTGCAGCCCGGAAAGGAACACAATGACTGATATCCTTCACTGCAGACAAACAGAAAGTCAAGGTTCAAATCCAGAATTAAGTGGGCACCTTAAGTCCACTCATTCAGTGAATTCTAATTGTAAAATTGCTATCAAAGTACCTGAATTCTGCAATGAAATGGATGGAGAAAATAAGGGAGAAAAAAAGAGTTTACTCAGTGTAGCTAGATTTAACTTTGCCTACTTGAATAAATACAGGCTATTGGTATTTAATCCAATCACAGACAGAATAACGTTAACTCTTATGTTGTTAAGCAGACAAACAAAACTCATGATCAGAAGAGCATGTTATTAACAAAGCATCTCACCTGCAAGGATTGCTGTGTGAGCTTTGAACTCTTGACCGTTGACACACAGAGTGACATCACTGAATGCTGCCCTCTCAAGTAACGCACTGAGGTCGTCCGCTAATCTGCATTCTGGAACCTTGAGCTGTGATTGGTTAGACTGTCCGTAGACGTTTACTGTATCTGCGACAACACTCACCTGTAGAGTAATGAAATCAGTCGGAAAGATGAGTGATCAATTGGGCATCAAAAACCTGTTTTTCAGTCATCCGTGCAAACTAATTTCATTGCTAAAGAAAAATTGCAAATTGTATAAGTATGTTGTTGCTGTTCTGGGGTGAAGGTTTAGCATAAATGAAATAGATTTGTCAACTGCTATATTAAAAAAAATAAAATAAAACATATAGATGTAATTTCCCCCCCTATTACATATTTGTTTGACCAAATGTTATTTTTCCCTTCTAAGCCCTGATTTTCCATCATTGAAAAGTATAGGGTTTGTTACTTAATTAAAATGTCTCTCCATCTAGAGCTTGGTGCATAATACATGTACAGGTTCGCTTGGTAGGTCACATTATGAAGAAAATGGCTGCGCCCATGTCATGCTAAAAGACATTACATCATGCCCAGAATATATTCATTTAAATATCTCATGTACATTTTCTTAAGAATTATTGTAGATCAATAGGCAGGAATAAAATTGATCTTTCAGCATACTTTAACAACTCATATGAATGTAACTCCATGTCTACATGTACCTCTTTGGCCAGTGACCTTTTGTATCAAGTAAGAATGCAGGTTTGATTTGTTTAAATTTGAAGTTACCTCGCAGAAGATTAGAAGGTAATTGTTTTGAGATGGAGTAACATGGAAATTTAATTCCAGCTATGTACACGAGAGACCATATTACAAAACTAGCTAATAACAGGTTATAATTTCAAAATTTGAATTTACCTCGCAGAAGAGAGTAAGTTTATCATCTGGAAGCAATCCGTTGGCCTCGTCCATCAAGAAATCTCTCCTGATGAATTTCTTGAAGCCCCAATCCTTTCCCTGAACAAACTTGTACGCTCGTTGGCTCTCTGAATTCACAAACAAATTATTGCACAAAACAGATATGTAAATGATTAATTAATAATTTTTCTTTCTTTTTTAGAAAGGAGTGGTAAATTATTCTATTATAATAATAGTATTATGCCATATAAAAATGTTTTGTATTTACAATTAACTTTTTTATATCATCTGTTTATGTATATGGGCAATAGTTTCAGAAGATAGTGTTTCATTTGTAGAATGATGAGTCATTTGTACATTAATGTTTCATTTTAACATTATTATGTTATTTGCACAAGATCTCATTTTTACAATAATGTTTCATGTGTACAATCATAATTAATTTCTACAATATAAATTTCATTTCTACAAAATGTTTCACTTTCGCAATATATAATTCATTTGTACAAAAATGTTTTCCTTGTACAATAATTTTTCATAAATTTGCACAACAATGAACAATATTTCATTTGTAGGATAGTAGTTAATTTGTACAATAATGTTTCATTTATACTATTCATGAATTTGTTACATGGAAAGCACATACGATCACATAGATTTATCCTTTCTATGAATCTCTTTATCAATGTCAATTGCACTCAAGTAGTTTTTCCAGTTCAGAACTGCTTGACAATGGCTGTAAATTCAAACACTTTGTCTACATGTATAACCATCACTATTTTTCAAAACAAAATTTGTCAAAAGTCCACTTAGACCCAACCAGCACAATGAGCTGTGCCACTTATGTACAGCTGCATCTAAGACATTTTCTTAGGGACAATGAGTTGTACATAAACTGCTCTATAGTTCTTACTATGAAAGATGTTTAAAATGTAATATAAAATCAATAGGCTTTCAAATATTTGAAGAAGTAATGTCTAGACAGTAGTATACAAAACAACAAATATAGATACAATTCATTAAACAAATATTTAATTATGTTAAGAGGTATACTGGGCAAACATGCAAGCTTCTCAATAACTGATAAATAAATTTATAATTATGACCTTTGATTCCAATCCATCGCAACTCAACATGAGTTTGGTATCAATAGCAACTCTTTAAACATGCAGGCTTCTCTGCAGGAATTTGTTTTAAGCTTGTTGCAAACTAAGTAAAGTATGGCTTTGCAGCATCCCAAAGTGATGGTTTCAGAGGAACAACGCAATTTAGCAGATATAAAGTAAGCATTCACATATCAATCACCATTATCTGTACCCATATTTATTTTGAGAGTCCCCAAGGCTTAGAACTAGCACCATGGGTGTTTTGCACTGGCAAAAACCATGCATGAGAAATTGATTGGAGAACTTTTAAACATTTGTGATGATTAAAAAAAATATTTTTGAATAAATGAAAACTTCTTTTGTTTTATAAGACAGGATCCTGGCCTACATAAAAAAGCAGAGAAAGAAAATAATCTTGAGATTATGCACACTAATGTTACGATAATACAACTCACCCATGGCTTTTGTTTCTTCTCTTTTGGCATTTAGTATTGAAAATTTAAACTTGGCCCTGACTTCAGCTTTGTTGCAGGATACGAGGAGAAGATAGAGAGAGAGGTAGTCCTTGCTCTCTTCATCAAGGCCCTTAGGATTCACCCGCAAACACCTTCATAAAAAGAAAAGGAGACAGGGGTGAAAAATTGAGAAAGCAAGAGAGAGAGAGAGAGAGAGAGAGAGTGGGGAAGAGGGGGAGGAATGGAGGGACAGAAGGGATGAGAGAAATAGCGAGGGGGAGTGGGAGGAGGTGAGCGAGGAAATGTAAGAGATAGAGAGCGGAAGACAATGGAAGGGTAAGAGAAATAAGGGAAAGGGAGGAAAGAGAGGTAGAAAGAGAGAGAGATACATGCACATGCTGTGAACATTCCAACTTATGATAAAGCAAATCAAAAAACAAAAACAAAGGAGGAGCATTCAGAATAAGAAAGGAGGAGCATTCAGAATAAGAAAGGAGACAGTCACTGGATAAAATGAGTTTTCAATATAGAGTCTCGTCTCTCAAAAATCTGAATGATGCAGAGTATCTTCAGAGGTGTGTACATGTACAGCACTGCTTGAAATAAAGTAGACACCCTCACGCCTGTCACGTCGAAATCTATGTAATAATACATGCAGTCATGTGCGATGCACACTGCACATCATTTTCATGACTAAACAGGGTATATTTAGGGAATTGATTACTGTGATCAATCTTTGTAAAAGACATAAATGTAAAACAACTGCTTTATAGCATGCCAATTGCCAAATGTCACCGTTCAAATACATAAAGCAAACATTTTGTTCACCTCCAGGGAACCTGGAGGAGAGACCCGAGGGTCACAGTGAGTCAGTTAACTTTTTCCCTACCAGGCCAAAGTGATGCCAAATACTTATAAGAATGATAATGATGATGATAATGATAATAATGATAAAAAAAGGACAATTCTATTTTTTTAGCTTACCATTTCAGCTTATCGTTAGCACCTGATGAAAACGTTGAACTCTTAAGCACTTCTCCCATCTCCTCTCGGCAGAAGCTGAAATTGTTGATTGTCCACATGTACGAGAACTTTACAACCTTCACCTGTAAAACAAAACCAAAAAGGGGGTATTGGCTATTTCTCATTGAAAGCTGCATTTACATGTACACCGAAATTCACATTTCGTCAGTAGGTGGAACTACTGGCAAACTCGATGAAAAACCAAAATCGAAAAATCTACCTCTGGAGTCTTGTTTGCCAAAATTTCTCAGATTTTTTCCAGTGTAAATAGGAACTTCGTGCGTTGCCGTTTTTTGTCACGTGACTCTGCTCGCTTCTGTGCAATCGCACGCAGAGTTGCGAGTGCGCACTACTCACCAAAAAATTAGTACAAGCATACATCAACGGTTTTAAATGGGGTTTTCCAGTAGTGTAAATGGCAGTCAAAAAAATCAATGATTTTTCCAAATGGTGTTTTGGATGTGTAAATGGGCTTGTACATGTACATGTAATTTGGTTTGAAAAACAATTGTGGTCACAGGGCGGTGGCAATGAATGTACATAAGCATTCATGCCTTCAACAGATATGAGCAAAATACTCAATATTCACAAATACACTGTAGTATCAAATAATCAAGAAATCTAGTTTAAACACCTGCATGTAAATAATGTACATACATTTACGAAATGAAAACTGTGAATTCAAAGATAGGTGTGAAACCTCTTGACGCACCATCCAAGTAGGTCTGCATATGTAACAGAACTACAATCAATTTTGACAAATTGTACCTTTAACAATACAATTATTGCTCCTCATAAACATCAAGTTTTTGTTTCAAGATCAACAATATGAAAATGTACATGTATATTATACACTCTAAACAAATATGTGTACAATAAATGAAAATGTTTGTAGGCCTACCTATTTCTGCAAATAAATTTTTTAAGGAAATAAAGGTTGACACACAAAATTTCAACAATGTACATGTACGTAAATGAAGTGAGGATAATAAATCTACCAAGTGGCAGTTGCTTGGCATTTATGGGAATGTGTTCTATAAAACTTCTAATGCAAATCAGTGTAACAGAGTCTGGTACGACATCTACATGTAGCTCTGAGCAGGCAATGTCAATGTCCCATAACATTCCCAGACACCGAGGTCTGGTGTGGTTTATTATTGAATTCCCCTTTCAAGATCTGATTCCTCAATTCCAACCAGACGATGTTTTGATTGTCTACTCTGCACATACAGCCCTTTGGTAGATCTATGTAAGGTATACTCAGAATACTCTACATGTAACATCCATTGAGTTATTTTTTATACCAATGAAAAAAATGATACACTGCACAAAATGATACACTGCACAAAATAATACCCCAAATCTCACCCAGAAATTGCCAATATACAGGCCTACATGTACAGTCATGTACAATATTACACATGAAAAGAAATGATAGGCCTGTAGAGGTCCTTTAAAACAAGATACTGCTTGTTAGAGGCAAGATTCAGGCCTACATGTAATTGCAATTGCAATATTTATTAAAAGGGAATTTAAGTTTATGAAATTATGTACTGTTACTACTGTACATGAACTATTTGTAAATGTACAGTTCAAACTGGTACTGTACTCTAGTTCATGCTGCATGGCTGCCTCATGACTAATTCCAAAGGAAGAAATGAAAAAAATGAATTATCTGACATTAGATTAATTCAGTCCTAAATTTACATGCAAAACACTATAGACCAGGGAAAAAATTAATATTTATTTTTCGGGGGCTACTTTTCAAGCTTGCCTGCATAAAAATAACACTCTAAAAGTTGTTTTGCATTGACCTCTATGCAAATTTACAAGGGCTCTTTTCTGATTTTCGGGGGCTCTTTTGGGCATTTCGGGGGCGAATTTGCCCTGAGCCCCCGTGTATTTTTTTCACTGCTATAGACAGGTCTATGTACATGAACAGGTACATGTACATAGTTATCTTATCACTTGATCACTTCAATTTTCTTCTCCAATTTGTGCTGAAGAAAGAGTTTGGGAAAGTCTTGGAGGCACACACTGTCGTAAAAAAAAACATGCATACAAATTACAACAAAAATGATACAATGATGGTCAGCATTTTGTCCTTCTCCTGTAATATATATATATATTCAATTAAAGCAATTAACACAAGTTGACTGAAATATGAAAGATTTCTTGGAGAAAGTCTGACACCCATATACAGGATGAATGTACATGTACTGTACAACCTGTACATGTTGGTACATGTAGGTGTACATTGTAGTTTGTACATGTATGTAATGTATATATATACATGTATATGTAGCCCTTTAACTGTACAATATAGGACACATCTGCCAGTGTATATTATAGTATAATCACGTTTCATTCCAAACAATTACTAACCCAAGTTCATGTATGTCACTGGCCTCACTCTGACACGAAACGTGCCTCTAAAAATATATGTGCCGCATCTCCATGAGACCCGAGTAAATCTTTAACACTCTGCCCTGTGTGAATTATTCTGTGTTCCTTTAATCACAACTTGAGATTTGCCTATGCTGGACAGAGCATGTACATGCATAGCAGACTCAACGTGATCGTCAGACACATGGCAAAGCATGCTAATAAGGAGCAATTACTGTAGTTAAGCACTTCCAACAATTTCCACGCCAATTCAACTACATGTAAATTGCTCATTTAATGTTTTGTGATGGATTTTCCACGCATGTGATGAATAATAAATATTAATCCATGCCTGTAACTCAATAGATGATTTGAAATGAGTTTGATCAAATCTTACATTTTTATATTGGAGTTTACGAGACTGTGATTTGGCAGTGATGCACTTCCACGTGATGTTGATCTTACATGTACTTGTATACATGAACATTTTCTTACACAGTGAAGCCCATACATTGTAAATACAAGTAGTACATATATATTATATATGCTATTTTTATAAGGAAAAACAAGTTTTCTGATTGTCTAATTTTACTGTTGATGATGACAGTGCAATGGTTCCAGTAGCTCTGGACAGAATCAGATTTATTCACAATTTGGCATTCCATTCAAATATTTACCCTGAACTTCATTGGAATCATGAACAAAACAATAAAACAATTTAAACAACCTTTTGATACATGGATATATTGCCATATGCAATTTGTTTCATTCTAATTCCATTTGCTAATATAACTACATTGTAAATAGCACCTGAAAGATTTGACTATAAATCCAAGCTACTAATTTTTTAATTCTATTATTTAGAGTTATAATTATTTAAATCCCCTGTCTCAATGAGAATTCATGACTTGCTTTTCTTTTACTTTGTACATGTACATATGCATTAACAGCTTACGGTATGATGCACTTCAAATTTAAGGAAAGCGGCTTTCTGTCATGTCTTTACCCCCAAAACAAATATACATGTACAGTACACCTACAGTTACTAGCTACAGCAGTTTTAATAATATTCACTTAATACCCCATGGTCAGCCTGACTACCAAACTTCATCCTATGGCTATACAAGAATAGTATACATGTACATATGTGTACAGCTGTAGCATAAAACAATAATAAAATATCACAATTAGCATTAATATAGTGGTTAACATTTTTATCGTTTTGAAGCGCTTTACATAAAAAAAATAAATGAAATCTACATGTAAATGTAGGGATATTTAATTTCAATAAAGCATACAGGCATCCCTCTGGAAAACAAGCAAACGCTAATGACTGTCTACTGTCTACAAGTGTAAGTCTCGGGAGCGTGAGAAAAATTGCAAATTGCAGGGATGTCCCTGCAAGGGGGAGGGGTGCTGACTGCTGAATATAGATTACATTAGAAACCGTTGGCTTTTCTCAATGTACTGTACATATACATGTTTCTCCTTACACATCACACACATGTAGCATTCAACAAGCAAGTGTGCTCTTAAATTTCCCATTCCCATTTGAGAATGATTATTTCTTTGTGTAGCTGAGGTAACATTATAATATAAGTAAATTTGATGTAGTTGTATATATACTGGAACTTGAATATGGAAATTGAAAACATGGAAATTAAACATTTTATGCTTTTAAATAACTTGAACTTCTTGTATACATTACAAACACAACAGCTGTGATTTTGCTGTGACAGAAAAGGTAACATAAATGTATATGTAGCTCTTTTATTGTTTGTTCTGTATTTGTATTACAATGTACAAAACAAAATACAAAGTGTAACAAAGAAAAAAAACACATTCAGTACCAATGTAAAATTTATTCGAACTTCTATCTTACAAAGTACATGTACAATGTACATGTACTGTAGTTAGGAAGCGAAAATCACATAAGTGGCAAATATCTTGCCAACCGGTAATCATTTTTAAACTTTAAAATGTGGTATTTCATGAATTGTAGAATGTAGAATGAACATTGTTTGAGGACTACAAGAAATTTTACTTTAAAATCAAAATGCTAAATGGTACAATCTGAATTATTCTGCATGGGAAATGTGTCTTACCTGGGTGTAACACCAGTTCTCTGCCACAGGACACGACATGACGTCTAACGGAGGGGGACTTGGGACCCGTGACGTCGCCAGTTTGGAGTACGATTCTCTGAGTGCAGACACTTCCAAAATCAGGTGAGACTGGGTAATTTCACATCAATCTTAGAATCTGAAGGGGGAAAAAAAGAGATAAGTTTTTTTTTAATGCAAAAAGGGTCCACACAGGTATGTAAATGTAATTGTATAGGCCTACACAGAGATGCCAACCTCTTGACACAAAATAACAGACTGACAATCCTAAAACATCAGATTTTTGAGAGAAAAAGATTTTCACGAAAACTCGACGCTACCACTGGCCCATTGGCCCCTGGCGAGTAAAATGTCAAAAAAATGTTTTACTGGTAAAAACAGGCAAGTAAAATGTTTGCTCTTTCATTAACATTTAATGAGAAAATTGTAAAGCTGCAGATTCCTCGTATTTCCCGCCCATGTAGGCTCGTCGTTCAACGTTTTTGTCGGGGTTTGGGGGTTTACTTGTACATGCTTCTATGCGATTCCTCGGTTTACATTTGTATACCGTTGTTGTTGTTTTTTTTTAAACATGAAAAATCGTATTTCAAGAGGCAATAACGTATTATAAATTTCACTTGTTTTATCGTACTAAATACAATAAAATCATACTGGTTGGCATCTCTGCCTACAGTTGCCTCAGAATTTAATTTTCAATGTAAAAGGAGTACAGGTACTGTACATGACTACATGTACAGGGAACCAGAGCAGACAAATTTCTATGACATTGAGTTACACATGTACATTGTACATACATGTGCCTAAAGCCCTAAGCAAAATACCAAATGTAATTCAGAAAACGTGTCAGTTCATTTTGCGAGTGTTACATCCATTCAGAACTGGCCTACAGTAGGCATTACATCATATTGGAATTTCCGGCATGTACTTTTCCAAATCAGTGACTGTTCAAACGTACCTCCACCAACTTAGAGTAAAGCATTTATCTTCATATTAAGATCAAATGAATTATACTGTAATGCATGAAAACATAGTGCACAGATTGCAGTAGACTGTCAGATACAATTTGCACGATACTCCCTGAACAGTACCTTGAGCATAATAGGAAATACAGGTAGGCAATTAGCCACATTAAAGGGAACCAAAACCTTCATCCTAAGTTACCTTTATTGTAAAGTTTAAACGATTTGAAAAAGATTAGTGAAAAATTGAACAAAATCAGGCAAGGTATAAGGAAGTTAAAGCTAAAGAAATATCTTGTCACCAGAGGGCGATATTTAATTTGATGACATCATTTGTGGACAACTCTCCATGCCTTCTGATCATGGAATTTCATGTTTTTCCTTCTTTCTTGTGATTGAGATAATCTACTCCCTGAAAACAAGATATAGAATGCAGAATGATATTCTACTTCACATTTTATGAAGTCGGATATTGAACACAAATGAATACGAGGAAAATGAAAGAATTGTGAAATTCCATGATTAGAAGGCATGGAGAGTTGTCCACAAATGATGTCATCAAATTAAATATTGCCCTCTGGTGACAAGTTATTTCTTTAGCTTTAACTTCCTTATACCTTGCCTGATTTTGTTCAATTTTTCACTCATCTTATTCAAATCGTTTAAACTTTACAATAAAGGTAACTTAGGATGAAGGTTTTGGTTCTCTTTAAGAGCTAAAAAAGCACGGAATGCGCATATTAAATGATATAAAAGAATAACTAATTCTGAAAATATGGTTTGCAATTAAATTAATTACATGTAGTTGCCCATGGCACCTGAAAGTAACGTTGCACTCCGAACGCCAGCACATATTTTACTATTTTGTGTACCGGTATTTAATTTCTTGTTCTTTACACATTTCCTGTTTGGTATGTCTACAATTTCTCTATTTTTGTAATATTCCCTCAGTCTGAGAAGAGGCTATAAGAAATACAATCGTCTGTGTACCGCAGGGAGCGTTTTTCTGATGTCTTTGTGCCTATTGACCTGTGCATATTAATTCACTTTTTCTCAACACAACTTCCCATGGCATAATAGGTGTGTGGTATAGATTGCCTACAGAAGGCATTAAGACTGATTAACATTACCGGTAGCTTCACAGATTTGAGTGCTGTACATGTACATGTTTGCATGTCCACATAGATGTAAACAGATCAACAAAAAATAATTGTATATAAAAATGAGCAATTATACTCTGGAAAGTTAAAATACATGTAGGAAGAAATTTTATTCCAATAATTATAAAATCACTGTGAGGGATTCTTAGTTTTTTTGTTTACATAGCAAATTCAAGTACAGTATAGGCTGATGTTTTCATGGAGATTTTTACAATTTCAAGATTAAACATGTTTGCAAGAGCAATGCCAGCTCTTTGTTTTCATATATTGCCATATTTGCGACCATTCAGCAATTCTTGAAAATGAAACCCCTATACAAATAATAGCTTGTACAGTTTGTACACCCCCTGTACATACTTAGCTCATGTGATCTAAAACCAAGTTCAACAAAAATAATTACAGAGTGAATCGCAGATACACGCTGTAGATGTATTATTATTTTTTATCAACTTTGTGAAATGCAAAAATGTACAATACTACAACATTTATATAAATTCAACAAGTCTGCCTTTCACTCTTGAGTTACGAAAAACACCAAATATACAAGGGGTATGAATAATGTAGTTGTTAATTGTACAAGTAGTCTTGTACATGTACATGTAGGTATGCAAATATATATGCAATCAATGATTTCCCAAATACTAGTGTGAAGCATAATGCCCCAATAATAGTGTGCTGTCTGGTATGTGACTCTAAACAATTGTACAATACATGCATACAAAAATGTAAATTAATGTAAAATGTTCAAAAGGAGTTATAGAGAAGTTTGCTGAACCTGTTGCATGACTGAGCCATCAAATCTACGTATAAATATTTTCATGGAATTTTTTATTCTTTTTATTTGTGAGAATCTACGTAATGAGGTCAAAAGTCTGGAATATTTCCTTAAAGTGCGGGGGCACTCCCAGTCTCAGTACAATGTTGTTTATAACCCTGTGCAAACACATCCTTTCAGAAAGTACAGTAAAATTAGCAGGCCAAAATAAAAGCTACCTGTGGGGGGGGGGGATGGGGGGACATTGTGAAAACCCCAAACTACTGGATGAACACTGATAACAGATGAAGAAAGGAAGGAAAGTAAGAAGGAAAAAACACTGCTACAATAAATGTTGCAATGTTATTTTATTTGATACACACTACACTGATAACAGACGAAGAAGGAAGGAGGTTAATAAAAAAAAAAATACTGCTACAATAAATGTCGCAATGTTATTTATTTGATAAACACTTTTACTACATGGATAACAGACGAAGAAGGAAGGAAGGAAAGTAATGAAAAAAAACACTGCTACATTTAAAAATGTCACAATGTTATTTGATACACACTGTATTTCAATCATGCAAATATTTGGTTGGTGCCTTTGATTGCATTGTAAATCTAAATGTACAATCATTCTTCCTTTTATTAGCTCAAATCATTTCAATTTTAATGTCTCAGCTTTGAAGCGATGATTTTACATACTGTATTTTTTCTTTAATCATACTCTCTTACATGTATGGTAATACTGTGGCACTGATTCATTGTTACATGACAATTCCAACTAAACATTATATCGCTAATGCCTGTTGTGTCCAGCCCTGCTTTATTTCACATGGTTCATGAAAATAAAGAAAAATTGTTTTACAATGATGCAGAGATGAAGAGGACATAATCAAAATGTTCTAGAAATTCTATGGTCATTTAACGCATTAGTGGACATCTTTTACTACTGGACACCCCTTAAAGACCCCATCCGAGGCCAAAAATGAAATAGACAAATTATATATCTACGGAGAGCTTGTTATTAATTGAATACAACAATACAAACTTCTTGAGATTTCATTGCCTACAAGAGGTGTAATAGCATCCGTCAGTGAAATCGAGGGGTGATTTTCATGACGTCATTTCGTCTAGATGTCACAAACATTATGACCCAGGTCTGCATGCTAGCTACAGATTCTGGCCAGATTAGTAATAACTTCCAGAACATCCTAAAAATGCTCTAAAATAACTAAAAATACTAAAACATTTACTTTACTTGTACTAAAGAGAACTGTTGCTGAGCTAGCGCCATAAGCGTCCCTGGACGGTGTGTGCGCTCTATAAGTTAACACTATTATTATTATTATTATTAAAATGATCAAATATACCTTCTTGATGCAGAATAACTAGTCCAAGGTCAACGTTAAAGGTCATTTTGTTGAATTTTAGGCATTTTTTCCAGGACAATGCAATCCTTTTCCTAAGGCCAAAAAAAAAAAATCATTTGGTTGTCCTCGACTGCTTTTCTGGAGTAGGGGCGGGTGGGCGGATTTTTTATTTTTTATTTTTTTATTTTTTATTTTTTTCCATTTCATTTTTTCCCTCTTCATTTGGACTCTTTACTTCCTATTTATTTTCAATTTTTGTTCAAATCATGAGGCCAATATTATTATTATTTAAACACAAAAAGAATCCCAGAAAAAGTCATGAATTGCCATGGCAATATTCAATTTCATTCTCACTGTTTCGGAGGTAGTTTTCGGCTATAGCGAGGCAATTTTCGGCCGCATGTACAAAGTCAATGGGGAGCGCACGCGCGTTGTTCATTCGCCCGCTGATCTATAGCGCGTGCGGCCGGAGCGTGTATCCCACGCCAGAGCTGGCCGCGCCGAAAAATTACCCCTGCAGTGATCATGTGTGCTCACTATCCGACTGCAGTGACTGAATACGTGCTGTGAGACACTTTGAGTATGCTATACATGAACAATCGCGATCTAAATCTGAAAATACTTGAAATACAGCTCAGGTTTTGGTACCCATCTTCCTTACAGACACGCGTAAGATATTTGATTTTTCAGATTCAGGTAGCAGGACCGCCGATTACATTGCTAAAATGTGATATCTAAGGACATATTTTCCATTGCAAATGTGGATCTCCTGTGACTCTGAAATGTATTGTATGTGTGTGATATGTGATATGCTATTATGCTATGTATTTTAAAGTAATTTCACCATGCATTACGGACCTGCCGAAATTGCCATCTGGCCGAAAAATCCCTACTCTACTCTATTATATTATATTATAAATACAGAATTGCGTACCGAAAGACCAAATTGGCAACGGGACACATTTTGATCCTTGCAACATGCATAAAATGGTATTTGGCGTTTAAAATTGCTCCAAAAAAACCTTAAAAATTGCTCAAAAAAAAAAAAAAAATATTTCAACAAAAAAAAAATTACGAGCAGGCCGAAAATGACGAGCGGGCGGTCATGGACAACCAAATGATTTTTTTTGTTGGCCTAACCGTGTGTAAATACGGCGGCGCTAGTTCACAAGTGTGCCCATGCTTTAGCGCCGGCAGCCTACGCGGCTAGCTACCCGTGACCTCTACTTCTCGGCCGCCATACTCACACACGGTTAGAAAAAGGATTGCATTGTCCTGAATAAACGCCTAAAATTCAACCAAATGAGCTTCAATGTTGACCTTGGACTAGTTATTCTGCATCAAGAAGGTATTTTTGATCATTTTTATTATCATTTTTTAGGCATTTCAGTCTAATTTAGAATGTTCTAAAAGCTTAATCAGGCCAGAATCTGTAGAATTACCATATGTTGAGTGTTTTATTTTTGTTGATTTCGAAATCATGATTTGTGTTTGTAAATGCGTTACAATTAGTATTGTGGCATTTTAACTATTTAATTGCATTTTACACTGTTACAGAAATTAAAAACCTAAATTGCAGCTCTTATTGTGACCGAAACACACACACACATAAATGCATATATTGGTTTCTTTACCCAGCTCAGTGAGTGAGCTGAGTGAATATCTCGATTGAAAGATTTGCAGTGAGTTACATCTTGCTCCGCGTCTCGCTCTGCCTGAGGCTGGCTGGTAATGTGTCTGAAGAATTTCAAGATGTGCCTCACGGCTGCAGACGAGTTCCAATTATTATTCTTGATATTCTAAATTCTAAGACAGTGGTTTACCCTGGTAAATTCCATCACCAAGTCATCTTGGTCGTCTTCCCGGATAACTGAGGCAGCCATCTCTTTCAAACCAGCAATCAAAAACTTTCACAAACTTTGCCCGCAAAAGTAACTTGGCTATTGTATGAACGCTATTCACAGTCTATTGTTTACGTGCCACCTGTGGGGCCGGTGCGCCAGCCCTGCAAGAGAGGTCTACACGACATGACGTAATAAACTTATCAGCCAAGTGAACCACCGTTGACGTAACTGGGAGGGGGGCGGACAGTTATATCTGTAGGTGTTCTTTCAGCTTTTTGTGGAGTACTGAAAGGAAAAATGACATTTACCCATATATGTATTTGTATTCTACGTCTACTTAGCTTTCCATCGATATATGATTGTTTTCACCTCGGATGGGGTCTTTAAATGGCAGTATATTATATCATATCGATGAGTTGCCCTATACATGTATGTGCTTGTTATCCAGCGCAACAAGTATACAGCTGCACGCATTTCCAGTTTAAAGGCATGTTAATGCGTACACAACGCAAAATGCAGTTTTTAACACAATTAGCGATTTACGCAGGAACTAACGTAAGCAAAGCGCCATAACTCCGGTATCGAATTTGCACATTTTTTGGTTACCGTAAATCTCTGTGTATAAGTCACACCCCTATTTTTTAGACACGGCCGAGACAAAAAAAATGTTGTAAAACTAAAACCTATCCTTTTTTTGGTGATTTTACTCACACAAAGTTGCTAAATAATTTTTTCAAGTTATAACAACACATCAGTTTTCCATGAAAAATTGGCTTCTATTAAAGAGAAAGACCAGTTCTGAGACCCGTTGCACAAAACTTACAATTGATGGTAACTTTGCCATCAATGGTAACTACCATGGAAACCTTGATTTTGATTGGCTGTTGAGCCCTGTTACCATGGTAGTTGCCATTGATGGCAAAGTTACCATCAATGGTAAGTTTTATGCAACGGGGTCCTGGTCATGCGATTGCATTGTGAAAGAAACGTTGTGGAATCGATCAGAAAAGGTTGATCATCTAGCATATAAGTATTGGTGTGTACTGCAAGGTTCTGGAATCATCAAAATGATAAGAAATTTGGCCCAGTCTTGGTAAAGTTACAAGCACTGTACACAGAAAGATGTATATGGGACTACGCGAGCACGTGCACGATATCTATTTGGTCCCAATAGATATAATAATTTACCAAATATATCAATTCGTATTTCGTTGGCGGTTTCCCGACTTTCCCGGCAAAATTTGTATCATCACGTATTAGTCAAAACAGATTCTTTCACATGATTGGTAATGAGAGCTTCCATTTCATTTTTTTGAGAGAGGGGCGTTTCCAAAACTGGTCTATACCTTTAAGAGAATACTTGATACTTATTCGTCTTTCTCAACGAGTGTTGGATGGCCGCCATACTGCACAGCACTCGCTATGATAAATCATATTTACGCCAAGAGATGGCGCTGCTCAGTAATAAAATTTTTTTGTTTTTTTTGCCGACTCCGTAGGCAGCAAGCCAGGTTCGTGTTCGATAATCCTCGCGGGGAAGGACCTTCATTTTACTGCGACCACCATCTTTGATAAATAATAGTAACAATGTTGTTTTTAAAACTAAAGATGACAGACAAATTTTCCTCCCAAGTCCAAACAGAAATCCGGACACAGGCAGCTAGTGTGGTTCTAGTTTCCGAGTGGTGAGTCGACACCCCGTGTATGACTGAGCTGGGAGACATTTTAACTCACAGTGCCATGCTGGTGCTCTTCCATGCAAGGGTGAGCGTCGCCCGGCACAGTGCCAGGTGGAGGGGCATAAATCGACAAAAATAATAATAATAAATCACTTCCCTTCAAATTAGGAACATAGGTTAACTTCAAATAGTATTCTTTATTCGCATTATGTTGAGACACAGAGATGGTCGTACACCACTGAAAAGTAGCATTTTGAGGACTCAAAATGTCTTGTGCCTGTGTATAAGACGCACCCCCGACTTTCAAATTTTTCCGGTGGAAAAAAGGTGCGTCTTATACACGGAGATTTACGGTATATTCTTGACCAATTTCAAAGTGATTTGTTTGAGTAGAAAGAAGAGTCCACTGCTCACTAGCGAACTCTAGGCAAATGTGCACTTTAGGGGTACTGTACATCGTACATGTATAAAGGAACGTCAGCCAGCTGGACATGAGACTATCGTGTCACACGCATGTAGAAATACACTGCACAGTCGTCCATGAGCCACGCTTGTCCAATCTTTATATCGTCGCTGTGATACTGCGCTATGAAATCTTGATTTCAGACAATTTGGTTTTACATCTAGGCTAACACGCATTTTGTCTTGGTGTCGCAGCAAGGACATAAAGATCGGACAAGCGCAGCTCTTGGACAACTGTGCAATGTATTTCTACATGTGCTAGCGATCATTTAATAATATATTCCCCTTAAGTGCACATCTGCCGAACTGGTTCCTTAGGTTTTGTTTACATTACTCTTCATTCTTCATGCAGGGGTATGGGTTCCAAATACATGTAAGGCTAGGTGATATCATTATATTATATTTCATACTATTACCTAGCCTTAGCTTAAAAGGCTAGCCCAGGACCAAGTAAATATTAAATGCATTGTTTAACAATGTTAAATCTGAGATGCATGGCCCTATACCGGTACGTGTTATCAGTGTCTGTGATAATGGTGTAATATTGAAGCCCTACAAAAATTGCGCTTCAAAATGACCATGAAGTGCCTCAAAAAAGTGAAAATCTTTGAGTGACTGGTTTTACCATACCGGGTACTCATTTTCCCCAATAGACTGTAGTGTTATAAAAACTGTTAGGAAAACGAAAAATAAAATTTCGAATTCCAACCATAAATATCTTGATAATCAGACAGGCGATCGGCTTGTAAAAGTCATGGGATTCCTGACTGACCTAAAGGTTTATAAAATGATTGCAGCATGAGTTAAGTCCAGGATTTTTGTTTCAGAATCTGAGGCAATGTTACCGAGTCACTTTAAAGTAGGGTCACTTGACCTAATACCGGATTGGTCT